>CM072167.1:63301-433301 GCA_036850595.1 Rhyacichthys aspro | reverse complement strand
TCTTCTTCTTCTTCTTCTTCTTCTACGAACCCTTCTTCTTCTTCTTGAACGTTTTGGGGAGGCTAGATGCCGGCTGGCACATTGCTGCCTTTCACTGGTCGCTGATGGTACTGCACTTAGAACTCACAACTTCATATGGAGGTTGGTGGAATAAACAAATTCCAGTACTGCCACAACTACTTCACTTTTATGTGCTGGTGGGCTCAAAAGGTTCTTTAGAGAGATGGAAGTATATCCTAATTCCATTACTGATTTAAAAAGGGATCTTCTTTCTTTTTTATAGATGTTACACTCTATTATGACATGCAGCTATGACATTAACTGTGGAAAGGATTTTGAATCGTCGTACCTCACTTCCCTTTTTGCACATTCATTTATTTTAAATATAAAATATGTTTATACCTGCTGCACTGCTGTTATTGACATGCTCCTACTGAGGACAGTGATGCAAATAATTTTACTATTCATTGCACTATATGGGATTGCTTCTTTTTGTTGCATTTTGTTTTTAATGCCTAACTGGAAGAACTGTTTAAGTGAATTTATAATTTAGGGAATAATGACAATAAGATATATGAAACACAAAAATATAATACATTTAAATAAGATAACCCAAACTGACCAAATGTTTATTACTGACAGGAAATGTGATAATACTAGTAAAAAACAAGAACAACAAAACTATACTATTGCACTGCATATACTCTTTTATAAGAATAACTGGAGGTATTGTTTCTGCATTCCTCCTATTTTGATGATTTACTTATCTCTGTAATTGTAAATCTCAGTGATTTTTTTCATCCTTAACCAGTGTATGAATTCACAATTTGTTACCATATGTATGTATACATATGGTAACAAATTGTATACATGTATGTCTAATAGCCCATTTATTACTTGTATTGTATTGCATTTAACTTTAGCTGACTTATTTCCTAAGCCACTAGAGGGCAGTAATAAGCGATTGATGAGCCCGGTGTCCCTTATAGAACGCAGAAGGAAAAGAGCGGCGCATCAAGAGGAAGGAAGGCAATTGTGGCCATAACTTGTCAAACTTTACCTGGATTGTCCGTCTTTCCCGTCTCATTTATTCAGAAAATCATAGCCTGAGCTGGACCAAGCGGATCTCAGTGCCAACGAGTCTACAGCAGGGTTATGGAGACTCTGCGGGTTCTGGAGCTGTACAGTGGCATAGGAGGGATGCATTTCGCTCTAAAAGGTAGAGACTTCTTTGGTATAGGCAAAACATTGTAAAAACGTAAAGTACATACAACGTATGTATATTTTCAAATAGGTAACTCGTAGAGGTTATAATATGTGATAAAATACGTGATGTTTCCCTGCCCACGCTGTGTTTGGGCAAAGTCTTCCTCTTGGCATAGCAAGACATACTGAAAGAATCATTTTCCTATTACTGCCCTCTAGTGTTATGTGTTAAACTATTTTTATGAAACGAACAGGAAAAATAAGAACAACAGATATTAACAGAGAGACATAAACAGATTTTCACAGTACATAAAAATCAGTGACCTGCGGTGAGGTTTGTGGCTGGTGAGGCACTGACTCAGAGCCAGATTTATAAATATATAAACCCCAAGTGGCCCAAAGTAGGCCTACAGCTTTCAGTTCATAGATTTATACTGACTTCTGAAAGCTGTTTAATTGTGGTACTTAAAAGTATATAGTGGTGGCCGAAGAAAAGTATACAGGGGAGTGCAAAAAAACGGATTTCAATTCAAAATGTGTTGCCAGAAATGCCTCACCCGCCTCCCCTGATATAAATATTACATTCCAAATGTCTGTGGAAAGTGTCAGTCATATTCCAATAAAATATCCACTGGATGAAAAAGCTGAAACTTAAAGTTGTACCACAAGACAAAAGCAAATCACTCTTACATGTACTGTAAACTTTGAAGTATGTGATTTTTTTTTTTTTTTTACAAAATGCAAAGTTAAAGAACAAAGAAAAGACAATGACTTTGCCTCAAAACAGCAACAGTTCTTGCAGTTCCACTTTTTAATTTTTTTGAACCTGTAACCATATGACATATGGTTACAAAACAAGAAGGCCAGATTACATGATTTTGGTATCAGGAATATAGATTTTTTTCCCCTCACTTTTCCATTTTGTAAATTGATACAAAAATCCCAACTCTTTTAAACTGTGTTGTTGACAGCATTCTTACTTTACTGGATATCTTCACACCTGTTGAAAGCTTTCACACAGCACTCTACCTTTACTGAAGAAGAATGTTGCTTGAACCCATTTTCCCTCTCATCTAAAAAAAACCCCCACTGTGGCCAGCCCATTAGTAGAATTAGTATCCACTCTGTGATCCCTAAGGGGGAACAGAGGGCACTAACAACTCAACTTTCTTCCACATTCTGATGCTTGGTTTTTTGAATACAGCCTAAATTCTTTGAGATTCTGCTATATAGAGTAACTGTTAGGTTTAAGCTGGTCAGTGAGTGAGTATCAGCCGATCATAGCAAACAGGACAGTTAAATAGTCACGTCCCACCAATAAATTTTGATTAAATAAACCTTGGTTTATTGGTTTAGTTTGTCTCTGATCTTTGTCTTATCTCTTCTCAGACAGTGGGATATCTGCTCAGGTTGTGGCAGCTGTGGATATAAACACCACAGCCAACCAGATCTACCAGCACAACTTTCCAGACACGCCTCTGTGGAACAAATCGATCGAGGTTGGTGTTTGTAGAAAGTTTTGTACAATCATTGTGGATGATCATTGATTCATTTTGTTTTTACTTCAGGGCATACCACTAGAAGACTTCAATAAATTATCTTTTGATATGATTTTAATGAGTCCACCATGTCAACCATTTACAAGGTAAAATACTTGTTTTTTTCATCACCAGTCATCAGTCCCCTCCACATCATGTTAGCCATGATAGTTAACATCATTACCACTGCCAACTCTCAATCTCTAGGGGCTTTTCTGAATTGACTCCCTACTCTCTCACCCTACCCAGTTCCAATCTATTTATGCTTGCCCTTGGAGGGTCCACCATTTTAGGGGGTGTCTGAAACCCTTTTTGTGTTGACGGTGAGTGCCTTATTAAACCCTCCACAGTGAGTTTGCACTGACTTCAAAAAAATGCTCCAGACAATTGAAGTTCCACATTCACTGTGGTATGGAAGCATGAAAACTGCCCAGACATGTCATACTTGGTTTCAATATCACATATAGGTTTACTGATCTGGGGGGAAAAAAACAGACATAAAAGATTAAATTGTTTTCCACCTATGCTTTTAATTGTAAATGTGAAAACATCTGAGGTGCATCACTGGCAATTACAAATATGAATTCAATTCATTTTTGTTTCCTTCAACTGCCAGTGTTTATACTATCTTTTTCTACATATTTACACATATTTATACTATCTTTTTCTAAAATATCTCTGTCCAATTGACCGTGTGGCAAAATATCAAAAATATCAAAGCTGCAGTGGTTGTTGTGGCTGTTACCAGAGTTACACACATGCTCAGTGACATTGGCGTGTATATTAAAAGCTCTGTTGTTCATGTACACATCTCTGCTGAATCCAGAGTTTTTAAAAATCTTCACTTTAGAAGGCATTTTAAAATATCTCTGTTGTACCTGAAGGCTCATTTACACGCACATGAGGCACAAACACAGAGAAAAGTGTGCGTTTATAAAAAAATACTTGTGTGCATGCGTCACCAGGGCCTTAAAATGTTGAGGCCACTCACGGGCTAACATGCTAATGTGAAATACTACACAAGTAAACAAAGACAATTAATTGTCTAAAAACGTTGTACTTCAGTTCAAAAAGTTTCATTAGTTAATTTCATTCAATATACAAAGCAAACATTCTCTATATATGGGAATAAAAATGAGTGTCAGAAGTAAATAGAAACTTAAAAGCCATACCGTGTAAGCGGCCTTTGCAAGTTAATTGATATATATTTTTCATGTGGCAGAGTTTAGCATACGTCCATTATTGCTGTCACTTGCTGTCAAAGGATTGGTACAATACAGTTTTTTCTTCTCTTGTAGGTTAGGACTGAAACATGATGTTGTGGACCAAAGAGCAAAGAGCTTTCTCTATGTTCTCGATCTTCTACCAAGGTAGTTAACTTTATATGTAGGCTGGGGTTTTTTTTGTTTTTTGTTTTTGGTTTATTTGTTTCTTTTTGTTTTTCATAAATCACTTGCAGCATTAGAAGTCAGATTTGAACTTTGCCAGTATAAAACTTAATTTAAATGTTTGTGTCATTAGAAAGAAGAGAACTGTTTGTTCATTTGTGTGTCTCTATGTCTTTATTGGAATCCTCATGATAGTCACATAGTTACATCACACAGTTACATGCGTTTATAATGCACTGTTGTTGCTATCAAATAATATACAGCATTGTCAGAAAAAAGGGACACATTACATAAAGTTAACTGGTTTGACAATAGTTTAGAGATTAATCTGGTGTGTTACTTTGTAGGCACCAATTACCAAAACAAAGTCCTTGTACAGTGATTTTCTTTACATAACACTAATCCTGTGTCTGGTATCTTTATATGTATAATATAAATTCTATTTAATGTGTTTGTAGGCTGTCCAGACTGCCTCGCTACATCCTTCTGGAGAATGTAAAAGGCTTTGAGGAGTCCGGTGCCAGGTCAAACAATCAAAATACAATGTCATAACTGTCTGTGCTACTGGGTTTGCTTTTGTCTTCTAATTTTTAAGGACTGTTCCTTTCTCTATCCCATTTCACTATGTCACTAGGGATCATTTGGTGAAAACGCTGACTGAATGTAGATATACCTTCAAGGAGATCATGGTCTCACCCACAAGTGTAAGAAAACCACAGTATCTGATGTAAAATTATTACTACATGACTGTGTCCCCAATTAACAGTCCAAAATTTCAGTAAAAGCTTTCAAAGACTGCATCTGGATGTAGGTTTAAAGAAAAGACATTTCAAAAATATGTCCAGATACCTTCTTTGAAACAATTCTCAGTCAGTGGATGACTGAGAATTTTCAGAGACAGTCCAAAATAGTATGCTGATTGTTTATCAGCAGTTAATAAGCCTTAGTCCATAAATAAGCTGATCACAAATGGAACATCTGATATGGTAAAAAAAACAAAACAATATCCTCTACTTGCAAAGCAATCCGTTTGAAATTTTTGCTTTGGAGTAATAAAGAATGTGATCAAACACTTCCAACTAAATTCTGTCCATGAGTGCGAGCTAGTGCATAACCTAAGAGATGTGCAGTAACCATGCCATTCTTCATCAGTCATCGTAGTATTACTTTCCTTTTCCCAATTGGTTTTTACATTTTGTGTTTACATAGTGTGGTTTTTTGCTCATAAACTAGATAAAAAAGTATATATAAAATACAGATATAACACCTCTTTTAGATTTGCTCTGTATAACGTTAATATTTCATCAAGCACATGTTCCTACACATTCAAAGGGCACATTTTTTCCTGACTAATTTAGTGGCATATTTGTATCTGTAGAAATCTTGTTTTTCCAAAATTTTAACTGTTCTTAAGGGTTTGATCTTAATCTTTTATTATTCCTTTATCCATTAGTGAGTAATATGTTGATATGCCATTAGATACTCAGTTCCGAAATCCAGTATCTATTTTATTAGGCTTGAAATCAGGGCCATATGATTATGAACACCATCTCACAATCTTTAGACTTCACGCTTAACCATGTTTTCAATTATGACTCTATCCATGGATTTTCAACCTCATTCAGAATTTTCCCCATATCTTTATTTCCCAGTATTGCCTGTAATGGGGGGTCCGACGCAAGGAGAAGTTAAATGTCCTTCCATCGAGCCTGGTAACTAGGGTTACATAGCTTTATTAGGGGTTTGAGCTGTGCTGAGTAGAAATAGTCTTTTAGGTTTGGTACTGCCATTCCTCCCTTTTCCTTGTAAAGTTGCAATGTTGTGAATCTGACTCTTGTTTTTTTTTTCCCTAACCATATAAAGCTAAATATAATTTTATACCATTCCAGAAATAGCGTTTTAGTGATTTCAACAGGCATAGCCATAAATGAAATAATAAATCTTGGCAGTAAATTTTGGGTTAGGCGCAAAAAGGGGATAGCGATCCATCTTTGTATAACTAGTTTGATTTTTGAAACAAGGTCATCGTAATTGTGTTTGGCTATAGTGAGAATGTTTTTGAGGATTACAACTCATAGTTATTTTAAGGTGGTTAGGTCCCATTTAAGGGGGGTCATAATTTAAAGTCATTATCTCTGTTTTACTCACATTTGAATTACAGTGGTCCCTCGTTTACGTTACGTTCTAAAAATAACCCGCAATAGGCGAAATCTGCGAAGTAGTCAGCTTTATTTTTTACAATTATTATATATGTTTTAAGGCTGTAAAACCCCTCACCACACACTTTATACACTTTTCTCAGACAGGCATTAACATTTTCTCACATTTCTCTCTTGTTTAAACACTCTTCTCTGCCTTTTGGGTGCGACCGCAGGTGCCTTTGTCGGTGCAGAATGTTTCGTCAACATTGTGGGTTTTGTCGGGGAGAAAACTTACAAACATACAGCACTTCAGAGTCACACTGCTAGCGATCGAACATTTATGTAAATTTGGCAAGCCGAGTGCATTCTGTACTGTACAGGAGACACAGGACAGAGGAGATTGATTGACAATGGTCTACAGTCCCTTAGCCAATCAGGAGGCAGAACACAATGCGCGAGTTCTCCCTTAGCCAATCAGGACGCAGAATACAATGCGCGTTCATATGCTGTAAAAAAAACAGCATGCAAAACTGCACTAAAAAAATCCTCGAAACAGCAAGGCCGCGAAAGGTGAACCGCGTTATAGCGAGGGACCGCTGTATATCACACATGGTTACCGAAAATATTTAAACAATGAAATAATTTAGGCAAGGATTTATTTGGTTCACTCAAATATATTAGGACATCGTCGGCATATAATGCCACCTTGTGTATGTCGCCAAAAATAGATTTTTTATGTCTTAAATTTGTCTTTTGAGCAAGTGACTCTATATAAAGGGCAAACAAAAGAGATTAGAGCCCCGTGTCTACTTCCACATTCCAGTTTGATAAGTGTCCATTAACTTTTATCAAAGCCATTGATTTTGTATATTGTCTCTTATTATTCTTATAAAATTACTATGAAACGCAAATCTCTCCAGCTTACAGAGTCAAAAGCTTTCTCTGCGTCGAGACTGACCACAGCTGCCTGCATCTTATGTTTCTGAATATGTATCTGTAAAGTACGTCTTATATTGTCATGAGTTTGTCGTTATGGGATGATGAAGGTGTTAATAAATTGGGGTAATATCACCTCTATCCTCTTTGCTAGGATTGATGTGAATGATTTATAATCAATATTGAGGACAGACATTGGTCTAATAGAACCAAAATTTAAGAGTAGGTCGTTTACGTAGAGAGACACTTTATGGGTGGTGCCCAGCCTGGTAATGCCCTTAATATCTTCTGCAGAGCGCAGCCAGATGGCTAGTTGTTCTATCGCAATAGCGAACAGCAGTGGCGAAAGGGGGCAGCCTTGCCTGGTGCCCCTCTTAAGGAGGAAAAGAGCAGACATCGTATTGTTTGTTCGAATAGAGACGGTCGGAGAAGAGTACAGTAGTTTGACCCAAAGAATAAAATTGGTGCCAAGCCCCAACATTTCTATTACCTCATAGAGAAACCTCCACTCGACTCGGTCAAAGGCCTTCTCGTTGTCGAGGAAAACTACTATCTCTGGTGTAGAGCTAAATGGTGTATGAATAATGTTTAAAAGACGCCTAGTATTATGAGAGGACTGACAGCCAGTCATAAAGCCAGTCTGATCTAAGGAGATGATCTGGGGTAATATTGGCTGGAGACGAGATGCAAGAATTTTAGAGAGGATTTTAAAGTCAACGTTCAAAAGCGAGATCTTGTCTATAGCTGCTGCGTGATAATGGGTCATTATCTTTTTTCAAAATTAAAGAAATAGTGTCCTCAGACAGGGTGCTGGGCAGGCAGTGACTTGAAAACGCTTCATTATACATATCTTTTAAGACTGGAGCAAGAAGGTCCGAGCCGGCTTTATAATATTCTGCCGAGAAGCCGTCTGGTCTGGGAGATTTACCAGAGTGTAAAGACTTCTTGAACCTCATTGCTGTAATGGTGCCCTTGCCGTCTCTACATCTATCCGTGGGAAGTGTATGTAACTTAAGAGTGTCGTATGCTGGGGAGGGTGAGTCAGAGGTATAAAGGTCTAAGTAAAATTCAGCGAATGATTCATTTACCGTATTTTCCGGACTATAGAGTGCACCTAAATATAAGCCGCACCCACTAAAATTTAAAAGAAATATATATTTTGTCACATATAAGCCGCACCGGACTATAAGCCGCCGATATCCAGGCTGAGAAATAAGATATTTACATAGAAAGATTTTGTACCATAAGTGTTTATTCATACACCTGAACTGATTGTTTCCGAACAGTGCCTGTAACACGGCATTAAAAGTGCTGATCAAACAAAACAGAAAAGTCATTGATGGTTTTATTCATCTTCCTCCTGTGCACTAAAACCAAGTTGCTTTATTTTTCTTCCTCCTGCGTACTGAAACCACTGAACACCAAACCACTGTCACTTTTTCTTCCTGCGCACTGTTAAAGCGCAACTGCGCAACTATTAAAGTCGCTTCATTCTCCCGTGCACCGAAACCACAAGTCACTATTCATCTTCCTCCTGAGCATTGAAACTACTGAACACCAAACCACTGTCACTTCATTTGTTTTCCATTATGAGGGGGTGAGGGTGTAAAAATATTACCGTATTTTGCTGTTGTGCGTCTTGGGTTGCATATGCTAAGAATAAAAACTGGCGCTTTCTTGTTTGTACTGACTACCACTGCCTGTCTCGTTTTTGCACTTCCTGCTAGAGCGCCCCCCTGAGGGGCTGAAGAAAATTTCATAGAAAAACCGCATCTCTGTATAAGCCGCATGGTTCAAAGCGTGGGAAAAAAGTAGCGGCTTATAGTCCGGAAAATATGGTATTTTAGTCGAATCGGAAATAATCTCATCTGCGGTAGATTTAATAGCTGGAATCAACCTGGAGGTTGCTTCAGTTCGGGCTTGGTGGGGTAACAGTTTCCCAGCTTTGTCAACTGTGCGTAGGGCTAGAAGAATGTCCTAATAATTTGTGGAGAAGCTTTAATTGAGGTGGGGTGTTAGTGACGAGGTGAAAAAGTGGATAAGAAAATTATTATGATTCTGTGTATTTTAGATGTCAATTTATTGGTGTTTTTAATACTTTTAATGCTTTCAAATAGTGGTGATGGTTGTAATGAGTTATTTTTGCTTAGTTTGGTTTGAATTATATGTTTTAGTTGTTGATATTGGAGGAATTGGTCTCTCCCAACCCCGTACTTCTGGATTATTTTATCAGTTGATATAAACTGGTCATTTTCAAACAGATGGTGGAGGTGAGTGATTCCTTTTTGATGCCATTTTGGGAAGATCCTCATCTATTTTTTTAAGTATGGGAGTCTGACAGCCTGGCAGAAATATTAATGCCCAGATATTTTATGTTGCCTGACGGTTCTGGGTTGCAGAATCCCATGAATCCTTGGTGAGTGAAAGGATGGTTGATTTATTCCAGTTTGTGTAATTTGATAATCTGGAAAATGTACTGATTATTTTGAAAGATTCTTGAAGTGATATGAGGGGATTCTGAATATGTAATAAGAGGTCATCTGCATAAAGACTTATTTTATGTTCTGTATTATTGTCATTAATTCCTTTAATATTGTTTGTCTTAATGCAGTTGCTAGTGGCTCAATGAAAATAGCAACGAGAAGCGAACGAGAGAGTGGGCATCCCTGTCTGGTTCCCTGGTGAAGTGTAAAGCTTGGTGAAGTAATCCCATTTGTGGTTATTGTGGCCCTAGGTGAGGTGTATAGTGTTGTAGTGTAGAATCCATTGGATGAACTACTCTCCAAAACCAAATTTTTGTAATGTGGTAAATTAAAAATGTTGTTCCCCTTTTAAATTTGGCTGTGTGTATAATTGCTTGTAGTAATTTTGAAAAACCTGTTGTTATACATACATGTTTCAGAAATTGGGTCTCTTATTTTATATATTGTATTATCCGCCTGTTGTTTTTGTAATTTACTTGCTAATAATTTGGCGAACTTTGGACCAGATTGGTAATACCTTTGTTTTGTTTAAATCATCTTCTTTCGGGTTTCTAGTAAGTACATTGCGTTAATTCTATTTCTTTCTATTTTTAATTTTACATTCAGTTCTGGATTCAATACTCTTTTAGGTTTTGTCTCAAGCTTTTTTAATTCTTTGTTTAAGTCCAGCAAGTCCCTCTTTTTCTGCGTACAAAAAGATATAATTTTATCTCTCAACAGTTTCTGGACTTACTTCCCCATTAAGGTTTTCATCTAGAAATGTTTTAAAATCTAATTTGATTGATTTAGTAAATTGTAAATCATTTAGGACATTAGCGTTTAAGTGTGTAGGGGCGTGGTCTGACAAATCAATATTTCGTATTTCAGCATTACGTATTCTGTGTCGATCCCCTTTTTAAAATAAAAAAGTAATAAATTCTAGAGTACTGTATGTGAGTGAGAATACTGAGTGTAATCACGGCTTGTTGGATAAAGATCCTTCCAAATGTCTATGATACCATGGTCTGATATTAACATTTTCTTTTTGAAAAGATTTTATTGTCTGGTTTGTCTCTTTGTTTGGTACCCCCTCGAAAACGAGATGATTCATCTCAAGGGGCTATCCCAGTAATAAACAATTTGCAAATTTTGAGTTACAAGTTTAGATGAGTGATACGTGAATGTAAGTGAAGAGAGTCAAGTCTCGGGTTAAGTGAGAGTCAAGTCTAGGGTTAAGTCTTATGACACAAATGACAACACCAGTTGCTCATTCAAAAAGCTTTCTATAAAATAAAAAGTCACTACCTGGGGGGCTATATACATTGAGCAGTGTTACGATGACCCTATCTATTTTGCCCATTATGAGTGAATATCTTCCCTCCTTATCCCTATTTTCAGAAAGGAGTTCAAATGAGCGCCTGGTGGCCGGGCCTCCTCCCACGGGGCCCGGCCGGGCTCAGCCCGAAGGAGTGACGTGGGTCCGACCTCCCGTGGGCTCACCACCTGCAGGAGGAACCGTAAGGGGCTGGTGCAATGTGTATTGGACAGTGGTCGAAGGTGGGCGCCTCGACGACCCGATCTCTGGACACAGAAGCTAGTCCCAAGGACATGTAATGTCACCTCGCTGGGG
Source organism: Rhyacichthys aspro (assembly GCA_036850595.1). Taxonomy (NCBI): domain Eukaryota; kingdom Metazoa; phylum Chordata; class Actinopteri; order Gobiiformes; family Rhyacichthyidae; genus Rhyacichthys; species Rhyacichthys aspro. The sequence continues at coordinate 422,000 of CM072167.1, read as the reverse complement.
GGGAAGGAGCCTGAGCTTGTGCGGGAGGTTCAGAGGTACTGACTAGAGATAGTCGGGCTCACCTCCACGCACAGCTTGGGTTCTGGAACCCAAAACCTCAAGAGAGGCTGGACTCTCCACTACTCTGGAGTTGCCCGCGGTGAGAGGTGGCAAGCTGGTGTGGACTTGCTCATAGCCCCCCAGCTCAGCCGCTGTGTGTTGGAGTTTACCCCGGTGAACGAGAGGATCGCCTCCCTGCGCCTTCGGGTCGGGGAGAGGTCTCTCACTGTCGTTTGTGCTTACGGGCCGAACGGCAGTGCAGAGTACCTGGCCTTCTTGGAGTCCCTGGGAGGGGTGCTGGAAGGCGCTCCAACTGGGGACTCCATTGTTCTACTGGGGGACTTCAACACCCACGTGGGCAATGACAGTGACACCTGGAGAGGGGTGATTGGGAGGAACGCCCCCCCCGATCTGAACCCGAGTAGTGTTCTGTTATTGGACTTCTGTGCTAGTCACAGTTTGTCCATAACGAACACCATGTTCAAGCATAAGGGTGTCCATCAGTGCACGTGGCACCAGGACACCCTAGGCCGGAGGTCGATGATCGACTTTATAGTTGTTTTGTCTGACCTTCGGCCGTATGTCTTGGACACTCGGGTGAAGAGAGGGGCGGAGCTGTCAACTGATCACCACCTGGTGGTGAGTTGGATCCGATGGCGGGGGAGGAAGTCAGAAAGACTTGGCAGGCCCAAACGTACTGTGAGGGTCTGCTGGGAACATCTGGCTGAGTCCCCTGTCAGAGAGGTCTTCAACTCCCACCTCCGGCAGAACTTCGACCAGATCCCGGGGGAGGTTGGAGACATTGAGTCCGAGTGGACCATGTTCTCCACCTCCATTGTCGACGCGGCTGCTTGAAGCTGTGGACGTAAGGTCTCTGGTGCCTGTCGTGGCGGCAATCCCCGAACCTGGTGGTGGACACCGGAAGTAAGGGATGCCGTCAAGCTGAAGAAGGAGTCCTATCGGGCCTGGTTGGCTCGTGGGACTCCTGAGGCAGCCGATGGGTACCGGCAGGCCAAGCGGACTACGGCTCGGGTAGTTGTGCAGGCAAAAACTCGGGTCTGGAAGGAGTTTGGTGAGGCCATGGAGAAAGACTATCGGTCAGCCTCGAAGAGATTCTGGCAAACCATTCGGCGCCTCAGAAGGGGGAAACACTGCTCCACTAACACTGTTTACAGTGGAGGGGGGCAGTTGTTGACTCGACTGGGGACATCGTCGGACAGTGGACGGAATACTTCGAGGATCTCCTCAATCCCACCGACACGTGTTCCTCTGAGGAAGCAGAGGCTGAGGGCTCAGAGGTGGACTTGTCCATCACCCAAGCTGAAGTCACCGAGGTAGTTAAAAAGCTTCTCGGTGGCAAGGCGCCGGGGGAGGATGAGATCCGCCCTGAGTTCCTCAAGTCTCTGGATGTTGTAGGACTGTCTTGGCTGACACGCCTCTGCAACATCGCGTGGAGGTCGGGGACAGTACCCCTGGACTGGCAGACCGGGGTGGTGGTCCCTCTTTTTAAGAAGGGGGACTGGAGATAGTCGAACCTCAGATTCAGGAGGAACAATGCAGTTTTCGTCCTGGTCGTGGAACACTGGACCAGCTCTATACCCTCTCCAGGGTGCTGGAGGGTTCATGGGAGTTTGCCCAACCAGTCCACATGTGTTTTGTGGATCTGGAGAAGGCATTCGACCGTGTCCCTCGTGGCATCCTGTGGGGGGTGCTCTGGGAGTATGGGGTCCGGGGCCCTCTGCTGAGGGCTGTCCGGTCCCTGTATGACCGGAGCAGGAGCTTGGTTCGCATTGCCAGCAGTAAGTCAGACGTGTTCCCGGTGCATGTTGGACTCCGCCAGGGCTGCCCTATGTCACCGGTCCAGTTCATAATTATTATGGACAAGATTTGTAGGCGCAGTCAGGGGCCGGAGGGGGTCCGGTTTGAGGACCACGGGATCTCATCTCTGCTTTTTGCGGATGATGTGGTCCTGTTGGCTCCATCAGACCAGGACCTTCAGCATGCACTGGGACGGTTTGCAGCCGAGTGTGAAGCGGCCGGGATGAGAATCAGCACCTCCAAGTCCGAGGCCATGGTTCTCAGCCGGAAAAGGGTGGCTTGCCCCCTTCAGGTCGGTGGAGAGTTCCTGCCTCAAGTGGAGGAGTTCAAGTATCTTGGGGTCTTGTTCACGAGTGAGGGAAGGATGAAACGGGAGATTGACAGACGGATCGGTGCAGCTTCTGCAGTCATGTGGTCGTTGTACCGGTCTGTCGTGGTGAAGAAAGAGCTGAGCTGAAAGGACAAGAAAAGGACAAGATCCCGGATACAAGCGGCCGAAATGAGTTTCCTCCGCAGGGTGGCTGGACGCTCCCTTAGAGATAGGGTGAGGAGTTCAGTCACTCGGGAGGAGCTCAGAGTAGAGCCGCTGCTCCTCCACATCAAGAGGAGCCAGCTGAGGTGGCTCGGGCATCTGTTCCGGATGCCTCCTGGACGCCTTCCTGGGGAGGTGTTCCGGGCATGTCCCAATGGGAGGAGGCCCCGGGGCAGACCTAGGACACGCTGGAGGGACTATGTCTCTCGGCTGGCCTGGGAACGCCTCGGTATTCCCCCAGAGGAGCTGGAAGAAGTGTCTGGAGAGAGGGAAGTGTGGGCGTCTCTGCTTAGACTGCTGCCCCCGCGACCCGGCCCCGGATAAGTGGAAGAAGATGGATGGATGGATGGAGTTCTTAGCATTTTTTGAGATATGAGAGTAGCGACCCCCCTTCTGTGACCCGATTTATAGGACGAGGAATGTACATGGGAAAAACCCATTCTTCTTAATTTCTTATGTTCAGTAGAGTGAAGATGTGTTTCTTGCAGCATAGCAATATGAACTTTCTCTTTTTTTTTATTTTGATAATCTTATTTCATTTTGTCAGATTAAGAACCCCATTAACACTATACAATACAATCTTTATAATATTATCAGTCATGTTTTTTGCATTTACAAAAGATTCTTTCAATATAAAGCCCATTAATTTAACGCATCCCTTTAACTTAACATAAACATAATACAGTCCTCAAAACATATATTTACTCAAAAGGAAGTCCTTGCAGAGGATGTGCTTCCAGAGTAGAGGTTCTAATTAACTGAACCTTTATCAGTCTCAAGTTCTTAGAGCTCCAGTCAGGGGAAAACCTGCTCACCGAGGGGAGCAGGGCCCATTGTGATGGCTGTGTTATGACGGTAACCATTACCAAATAGTGTACAACACACAGAACACAGAAGTAAAAAGGAGCATGTATAAAAACCTAACGGACAGCTTTTATATTTATACAAGCCTGAGAACATTTTCATTAGAACATTCACTCGTCTATAGGGTGTTGACACCTGTATTCCTGCAGCTTTTCTTTAAAGGGCAGCTGATGGTCCTTGCCTGACTGAGAAGGTGTGCTCCGTTGTCGCCTCTGCTGCGTTGTGGTACATGCGGGTCTCCTCTTCATAGAACACTCGTATATGGAGTTTGTAACTTTACCTGGCTGTACTCGCCCGTTTCTTTTAGGGGATAGACGGTAGATAGTCATGGTCCCCATAGAAGTGGTTGCTGTTGTAAAGCACTTGCTTCTTTTTTCTAAAGCCCTCCTAATAACTCCCCTTCTTTAACTCAAGCTAGCAAACTTGACAATGATGGAGTGGGGCGTTGACCGTGGATTATTACGTTTGGGAGCCAGGGCTCTATGGGCTCTTTCAATCTTAACTTCGGCCTCTCGTGGAAAGTCCAGAGACTCTAGCAGTTTCTCCAAAAAGATATAATTACATTCCGCCCCCTCAGGAATACTGTAAATCCATGTGCTTTCTCTGTGTGTGCAGGCCTCTTAGTCAATGAGTTTAGCCTCCACATCGTGTTGTCACTGTAAAAGCGATTCAATACTGTGAAGACTACCTGCATAGACGTCTCCACTTCGTCTATATGACCTACAGCTTCCTCCAGTCTGTCATTCATTTTATGTAGCTGTGTCTGGATTTCGGAGAGCTGGACTCCATCTTGGTCGTGTCAAATAAATATAAATCACCAGTGTTTCAGAGTGTTTTTTTTACAATACTGTCGGGGAGCACTAAAACAATGCGGCCATCTTGGACGTGACCCGGAAACCAACCCCCGTATTCTATTTATTCAGGTGGGGGTCCCGAACTCCAGACTCCGTTATTTCCTCATGGCCAAAAACTTAAATGAAAGCTTCAGTGCTGAGACCCATTCCAAGGTAAGAGGTGCTCACAGTTTGTCATCTTTATGTGTAGTTGCAAGTTAATGTCAAGTGTGTCTTGTTAGATTTTAGACATGTTTCCAGTCCACACTGAGATGGAATTACCAGAGCAACATACAGTTTTGAGTCCTCACCATCCCGGCTCTCAGCAGCCAAAAGAAGGAAATGAAACAGGTCCATTTCTGTATAAACTTGAGACTACAACAGAAGTCCAGAGGAAGATGGGGCAGAACAGCAACACGTCCATTAGACAGATTCAAGACTTCCTGGAACCACTGCAGGAAATATTGCTGGAGCAGTATCTTCTCCCTCCAAAAATTCTGCTGCGATACGCCCTCATCCTGGACATTGTCCAGCCCACAAGCAGGAGGTCCAATTGTTTTACCAAAGGGTACCTTTTCCACCATTTTTCTTCCACTGTCACCAATATACACTGTAGGTCAGGGGTGTCCAAAACCTTTTGCAAAGAGGGCCACATTTGATGAGAGGAAATTTTCCATGGGCCAGCACTCTCTTCTGATTTTAATCCTTTTCCACAAGTTCATGTTTTAGTTGGATTTGAACAGGTTTTAGTTTGATTTGAACAGGTTTTAGTTGGATTTGAACAGACTGTATTTTGAACCTGTTTATATAAGGCTGCTGTTAGGGCCATAAATAATACATTTTATCAGAGAAGCTTAGGGCCACATAAAATTTCACCTTGTGCCAGAATTGCCCCCCGGGCCTGACTTTGGACATGTCGGCTGTAGGTCAAAACACTAGATATATTCATTTTTTTTGTGCCAGATCAATGATCGAGAATCTAAAGCAGATTTTTTTTTTCATTCAATTCAATTTTTATTAATTTTAACTACACACTATTTCTGTGTTCTCTCTGACCCAATGGATAAAAGAAGATGGCATACCAGAAAATGTATGTTAAACAGAGGGACTTTAACAGACATGTAACTGAGTCAACACTTTACAACAGTGCACCTTTGAACTGTTTAACCTCAATATTATATTATATATTATATAAGTGTTGCACAGACTAAAGAGAAGTCATCCATGCCTCATGTTTAATCTCTAGATACGGGCGCTATGTTGAAGGAACCGGTTCAGTACTGCAGTGTTCTTTGAAAACAGAGGTAGGTCTGGACTTGTCTTGTTTTTTATGTTGTAGGTTTACTAAATCTCTAAAAATCCATTGCTACTGTTGATAAATGCAGTGCTTTGTGAATCCTACAGCTGGAGTCTGTATTCAGAGGACTGGATGAGCTCTCTGATGAGAAGAAACTGAAGCGCTTACAGACACTAAAGCTACGGTATTTTACTTCCAAAGAAATGGCGAACCTGATGGGCTTCCCTAAAGGCTTTGGTAAGACCTACAGTATTCCAAAAATGTCCTACACATATGTCAAAATCCATCTCTGTATTCAAGACAAGATTGGGCAGATTGGTTTTGAGGTTTCCTGTAATATGAATTTATTATTTTTGTCTCTTAAAGCCACCCTGCGTAACTTTTAGCCCCAAAATATATATTCTCGTAATCATTTAATGGTTCTTAGACATGAGGTCGGTAGAATCAAGCCTATTTCAGTGATACAGTGCCCTTAGCTGGACAGAAGCCTCCAATATAAATTATATATAAGTCCTGTCGCTGGGACACGCATACTTTTCGTGAGAGACGTGCTCTTTAGAGTTCAAATAGATGGAGCAGAAATAGGGCAGTACACTGGATCCTGGAGAACGCTGGAGAGTCGTATTTGTACAAAATACACTAAAATTAACCTTTCATTTCAGAAGGCATGTTTATTTCTTCCAAACTTGCCAGTTTGGATATCTTCCTTACAAAAACAAATGACATATGTAAAATAATGCCACTGACGTAACAACACAGAGAGTCTTTAGAGGGATCTGCGCCCTCTACCGGTTAAAAGTTACAAAGGGTGGCTTTAATTAAAGGGGTAATATGCAATTTTGACAACATTCTATATTTCATCAACATTACAATATCCACTGTAAGACATTTACAGTTTAATTCATAAGGCAATCACTAACTTTTTCATTTCACGTGTCATGTAAATGTACTCAGTTATAATTCAGAGTTCTGTCCATGGGTTTGCTGGATTAACGCCTTTATGTTCTAGCACAATATTGTCCTCTGGTTTTTGAGTTAAATATTTGGTGTAAATAATCATGGAACACAAGAAATGCAAAATAAGGATAAAATGCTTATAATGACTTATTTGTCACATGTACAGTTATACATTGTACAATGCATGTCTGTGTAGGTTCTCAGAGATATTCAAGAAAAGGTTTTTCTGACAAGGCATCTGGGCGTAGGTTTGAGGTGAAGACGTTTTTTCCCTCATTCAAGGGACTTTGTCAATTCTAAGTTCAACTGGAAAAAGAGCTGAAATATATATCGCTCAGAGGGAGGGCTTTAGCCTGAAATTGGTATGATTGGACAAAGCTAGACTGGTTTCATAGTTGTTGAATAGAGTTGAATGGACAGTGTGGGAGCTGGTGGGGGAGTAGTTAGGCTCCCGTGACTCATTAACATAAGTGCTAACTCCAGGTGTTAGTTTCCTACTAGAGTAATACTGTTTTAATTTGGGCTTCAAAACACTGTTGTAAATGGAGGGGAGTTGTATCTGAGTCCAGTCTCTGGTCTTTTTCCAGTTGAACACAGAATTGACAAAGTCCGTTGGATGAGGTATGAAACGTCTTCACCTCAAACCTACGTCCAGATGCCTTGCCTTTTTTTTTTTTTTTTAAATTGTACAATGCACAGTTAAATGTATTTTGGACCTGCAGCCAATAGTAATAAAGAGTAGTAGATATCACACAGCACTCAAAATAGAAAAAAAAAATAAAATATAGATCTATAAAGTATATATGAAAAAGATCTGTGTTTCTTTTTATTTTGCAATGTTCTGAGACGCAATTATATGACTGAACTGAAAACTATTCTTGACACGGCTGAGATTTTTTGTCTTTGCAGTGTTTCCTGAACACATCACCCTGAAGCAGCAATACAAAGTCCTTGGTAACAGCCTCAATGTTGTGGTCGTGTCCAGACTTCTACAGATTCTGGTGTCCTAGCACACAGGACTTGAGAAGAAAAAGATTGTTGTATTTGGATTATATAATAACATAAATAATAACTATTTTTGTCTGTGATAAATACGTGTTTTTCTATGAAGGAACTTTATATATAAATTGGTGTAAATGTGTTGTGTATTTATATGGTTTCCTAAAGATTTATCGACAGCAGTGGAAAATATGAACCAACCAATAAACAGTATATATGTTGTATAACATAAAATGTTTGACATTGTGCAGATATAATCTTCCTTCTGTTTAGAGCAATAATCTTTAGGTTGTTGAAGCCTGGGACACCAGACAGTCAATTCCACACTGTAGACGAATGTGTCCCCAGCAGACAGTCGAAAATGGCTTTTATTCTCTTTAAAAAATGATATTATTCTATTAAAAATGTATAAAAAAGAAGATGGGTTTACAAGACATCGAGATGATTTGGCATGTACTGTGTACTGTGTAATGTCTGACTAAACCAGTCTGTCCCTCTTTATCAGTGAAATGGATTCAGTGAACATATACAGGGGAACCTTTGGGAATGACAGATACTTGGAGGACAAATACAATAAAGTTGTACTTAAACTTATTTAAATATGTACATTTCAAAAGAAAAACCTGTCCAGAAATGCTGTGTGATTTTTGGTTCGCCCTGCTCACATGACCCTCTCTCTTTAACCTGTGTCCTGCACTCATTACATGTTGATGTTTAACTGACAGATTAACCTGGACCTTACAACAGGACACGAAGGGCTCGGATTTATACACAACAGGAAAGAGGCATTTACAGTCCCAGATCAGCTGATCTGCACCACAATGTCCACCATAAAATGTCACATTTTATTGGCTGTTATTTGATCAGTACTGCCTACATTGTCTCTCTGAAAACTACACAACAGGATCCAACAAACTAGACACACTTCCAAATAGAACTGTGTATTCAGAAGGAGGCTGTATTCAAACCTAAGGTGGAGAGCATTACTTCTGGGAATTCAAACTGTGTAAGGAAATGAGGCCAGTGTTGGAATAGACACTTTCTCTTTAAACCCAAATGTATAAAAATGTGATTGGTCAAAGCTCACGATATGTGCATAACATTCTCCATCCATCCATTTTCCACGGCTTAGTCTCATTGGTGGTCACAGGGGACTGGAGCTTATCCCAGCAACTTTGGGCACAGGGTACACCCTGGACAATGGCCTGTTAGTCGCAGGGGCTGACACTTAGAGACAGGCACTGACAACCATTCACTCTCACATTCATTCACTAGGGATACTTTAGAGTTGCCAATTGACCTATACATGCATGTCTTCAGGTGGTGGGAGGAAGCCGGAGAACCCGTAGAGTACGCACAGTGACACAGGGAGGACATGCAGACTCCTCACAGAAAGATCAGATCAGAGATGGCGGAGTATGTTTTTGAACGCACAACCTTCTTGAAGCAGGCGCACTAACCAGGAAACCAAAAATACTATCTAAAAACTGTGGAACAATTTGAGAGATTGTTCCTCAACATAAAATTGCAGAGACTTTGAATGTCCCACCAGCTACAGAATATAATTACATGAAAAAATTCAGACAACCTGGAGAAATCTCTGTGAAAAGGACAACGTCAAAGTTCACTATTGGATGCTGGTGATCTTTAGGGTCAAGCAGAGCTGCATTAAAAACAGGCCTGAATCGGTCCTGAAATTACATCATGCGCCAGAAACACTTCAGAAGTCTGTCTGTGACACAGTTTGGTGTCATCCACAAATGAGAGTTAAAGCTGTATCAAGCAAAGAAGAAGACAGTGTGTCCTATCCAAAAGGAATTTCAAAATCTGGATTCACCTGACCATAGGACAGTTTCCCATTTTGCATCAATCAATTTTAAATTACGTAGATTTGGCCCAGATGATGAAAAAAGCTTCTTAAACTTCTTTCTCAGGGCACTGTTGTGTTGGATCAGTGATACAGGATGCCCCTGGGAATAACCCTGTTACACTTATGACCCTCTAAGAACTGAGAGAGGACATATGAACCGTTACACAGGTGTTTATAGACTATGGCAACCTACTGCTAAACATCATTAATCACCATTTGAAACTTTAACAAGCTGCTTTTTGCTCTTGTTTTGTTGGCGTATTTTTATAGTATAACACTTAAACATGTTTTGTTGTGAATGATATTTCAAGTGTCTTATGTAGGCAGCCTTCATAGGTAAATAAGCAAACCACTTCCAGGCACTCTTGTAAATGTTTATATTGTGTTAAAGTTTAAGGAGTAAAGTGACAATAATGTTTACAATTCTGTGACAGCTATTTAAAGCCACTTAAGGTATCATTTAACAGGACTCTTTGTGAGACTTTAGTTGGATTTCTTTTGCTAATGTGGCCTACTTACAAACTGCTGGTTATTCATCTGCTCTGATCATGTGCTGTTCTGAAGATTGCCCTGGCCAGCTTTTTTTGCACTAAAATGCATTTTTATAGATGTCCCGTCAGGTCAAAGTCTTTAGTCATTCAAGTCCAACTACTACCTATCAAAGTGCAGAAGAGCTGAGGGACAGAGTGACCAGACCATGGCGCGGAGACTGTGGCTGCTGTGGCTGTGCTTAATGGTTCTCCTTGTGGAACTGCAAGGAGAGTTAAAAGATACAGGAGGAGAGGGAAGAGATGAGAGAGCTGCTGTCTTAGATCAGTAAGTTGAAATTTTAATGCTAACAAATAGTCATAAATGTGTTTCAGGAGAAGGGGTCCTTGGGAAAAATGTATTTTCAGTATAGTTTTTTGTATGTGTAAAACACATGTTATTCTGGCTTGATGTGCAGTTTTTTTTAATTAGTGCAGTATGCAGAAATTGAACTTTGATTATAGTCCTAATCCTTAACCTTGAAAAACAAATTGCTTTATTACAGTATATTAGTATGGCTACAGTTCTGCCACTGTGATGTGTTTTGGAGTGGAAATTATCTGTTAACAATAGGTAAAATTCCTTGTAGTGAGGTCTACTCAAACCAAACTGCTAAAAGGTTATTGTTTAAACCCATTAGTGCTAGGGAACTGCAGTGTTGATATGAGCAGATCTAGGTACTTACCTTTCCACCAGAATTTGGGGATTTCTTTATATTGACCCTGTTATACAATGCCAGTTTTCATTACAGTTTTTCATCTGCTAAAGCACTATCAGTGTAGACGTCCTTGTTTGTTTGTTATAGGGTCAGTTAAGTGGTGAATCTAAACTGTATAATGCATGAGTTGGGGTACATGGTTGTTTGTTAGTATCTGTGAAACTAAACTTGTGATTAACTGTTGATTGTCCAGAGCACCCTCCTTATAGAGCCAAAGCAGCTGACATAGGCTCCAGGCCATCGCAACCCAATTTCAGTAATATTATTTAAATTAACTACAGGGTGACCATATTTTCAAACCTCAAAATCGGGACACTTTAATTTTACTGCAATCCAACAACTTAAGCAGCTTAAGAAATACACAAAATCAATGCAACACCACTAAATAATAAAAACAAGAAAAAAAGGGTATCACTTTAGATTACGGCCCGGTACTTCCCGGTTACTTCAGTGGATTTACAGCGTAAGTTCTCTAGTGCTTCCCGGTTACTTACGGTGTAATTACAGTGCAAGGACATACTGGTCACAAATTGTAATTAAGGGGTATAGCCTGTAATTAAGTGGTACAGAGTGTAAATAACAGGTATAGTGTGTAATTAAGGGGTATAGTGTGTAATTAAGGGGTACAGAGTGTAATTAAAGGATACAGCGTGTAATTAAGGGGCACAGAGTGTAACTGATAGATTAGATAGAATCTATCAGGATAGATAGAATTGATAGACACTGATTTATTTATTGATCTTTATTCAGCTTTAATCTTAAACAATGTATCTAAAGTGTTACATGCTTAGCCAGGCTGATGTTTTTTTCATGTAAATGTTTATGGTAAATGTAAAACAGGACGGCAAAAATAATAGACAGAAATTTATTTCATTCAGATATTTTATTCCAAAAATGACACAAGTACAATATGCATATCCATAGACCAATATATAGCATTTAAAATTCAAGTACCAGTACTTTCAGGAGGACTTAGGCATAATTATGGCCTTGGTCCCTCTTAATTACGGGTTAATTAACCAAGCACGCGGGCCGTATTCTTAAGCAGGACTTTCGCCTTAGTACCGGGACTTTCAGGGGGACTTATGCGTAATTAGGGCCCCTTAATTAAGAGGTAATGAACTGGGCACAGTAGACATAGTATAATTAAGGGACTTTCGGCTTAGTACCGGTACCTTCAAAGGGACTTCAGGTAGAAACTCAAATCAGTATTACACAACTGGAGTCCATTTGAGGCCCCGTACCATTGAGCAGCAGTAATGTGTAGTAGGCAATACTACAGGGCTATGAGGCAATGAATCAAATTTTTGGATTGGATTTTGGATTTTGGATTGTGAACAGGCTCTTAAGCTACTTAAGTCAAATATGCAGCTTTAAGGGTGTGACCAGGAAATATATATATATTTTAAGCTGCTGACATCAAATTGCTAGTTTAAAAACAGTAAATAAAAAGACAAAATCTTGAGTACACTTCCTCCGTATTTACATGTAAGGATTTTGCTCTAAGATAGACTGCATAATGTAGTTTTCATAACGCAACTTCACCTAAAATGAACAGTTACATCTTAGGGAATCTAAAGATTTGATAAGGATCTTCATCAATGGCTTCATCTTCTCCTCCTGTGCTTTGGACCACTGTGTGGCAAGATTGTGCTGCACAAAGGTAAGAAGAGAAAAAATTAGTGTGTAGTTAGAAGCACATATTTTGGGTTTATTAACATGTCACCAATTATTACCTTCATATTTTAAGAAGTACTGCTGTTGCATTCTTCGCATTGTCTCCAGGTGGGTTCAAGACAGGTTGATTTAAGTGAAATTACATAGTCACAAAGAATGCCAAGATTTAATAACACCACTACTACTGCAGTGATAATTTCGCTGACGAATAATTGACGAATAATTTTCGCCATAGTTTTCGTCAACAACATATTTTTGCGTCCAGACACAAACATTTGTTAGAGCTGCAGGAAGACGACAGGCGACAAAAAGAGAGCGGCTTTTGAATATGTATGTAATAGAATAAATAAAATAACAAAAAATAAATTATGTGCAAACACTGATTATAATGTGCAATAATAATACAGTGGCAGATTGTCTGTTTTTGTGCCTTATTGTGCAAGTTTTTGCAGCAGCAGCAAGAGTCATTTGTGCAAGGTTGTTGTTGAAGTCCAGTGTCAGGGGGGGTATCCTGACAGCCTGGTGGATGAAGCTGTTTGACAGTCTTGTGGAGCGGGACCTCTTCGGAACCTTCTCTCTGAAGGCAGGAGGCTGAAGTGGGGGTGTGAGGGGTGGGAGGCATCCTCAACGATGCTGATGGCTCTTCGGGTGAGGCGGGTTTGGAAGCTTTCCATGAGGGAGAGCAGAGGGACACCGATGACCTTGCTGGCTGCATTCACTATGCGTTGCAGTCTTTCAGCAGCCTCCATAAACACAGTGATGCAGCCAGTGATGACGCTCTCAATGGTGCCCCGATAGAGGGAGCACATGATGGGAGGTGGGACATGCACTCTCCTCAGTTTGTGGAGAAAGTAGAGGCGTTTCTGAGCTTTGTTGGCCAGCTGTGTTGTGGTTATTGTCTAGGAGAGGTCCTCAGAGATGTGCACCCCCAGGAACTTGGTGCTGCTCACGCTCTCCACTGCAGCACCGTTGATGGCCAGTGGGGGATGCTGTGGAGGCCTTCTCCTGAAGTCAATAACAATCTCTTTGGTCTTGCCCACATTGAGAAAGAGTTTGTTATCTTTGCACCACTGAACCAGTTGGCTCACCTCACTCCTGTAGTTTGCCTCATTATTGGTGATGACGCCCACCACTGTTGTGTCATCCGCAAACAATTGACAGACGGACAGTCTACAGACATATGAGTTGCAAGCACAGTGTGCTGCTTTGGCTCGAAGGTTTGGCAATTGGCACTGTCCCGGTTAAATAAGGACCTATGGTCACCCTAACTGACTACTTATTTTTGCCACTATTTATTGTTATTGCGACAGTTGTCATTCAAAGTAATGTAGACTTACATATAGTTAATATTGATTTTTATGCTAAAACTGCTATCTGAGCATTACATTTAAACAACAAGCCTGGCAAATAAGGTGATAATGCCGGCTGTGGGGATACCAACTGTACTTTAATTAAATAGGTATATTGCGTGATGGTAACTTACTTAAGGATGCACAAATGAAAAGAATAATAAATAGATTTAAGTCAAAAATATAAATTAAAATAATGCATGTCGTGTAATAGGCTGCTTACTTAAATAATAAGCCATTTTGTTTTGCCCCCACATCAGCCACTAAACTAACTTTTAGTTACTTTTAAACAAGCTAAGGCTAACTCAGTTTTTAAGAAAGGTGAGCCAAGTAGTTTAATATAACTTAAATAAATACTTAAAAAACATTTAATTCTATTTCAGTGTCATACACCAGGCATATCCCTATGTCAAATTTAAAGGCAAACCTTTTATCAGGATTTTAAATTCTATGTCAGCCTGTTCAGTAATAATAGCTGAAGGGACATAAAATTGGCATAAAGAAAAATAATACATGAAAATTTACTTCTGTCAAGAGAGACAATGATTGGTTTTGTCAGATCACTGATATTAGCTTAAAAAAAAAACATTAAAATCTCACAATGTCTAGTTTACTCTTGACAATGTGGAATTTAGTTGTAACCATGTAGGTAATGTTCTGGCATCTTGAAACAAATCTTATGTAGCCTACAGTGGATTAGTTATCACAAATAGATCATAAAATTTACTATATCTTTAATTTATTGACAAAATATACATTGGCATTTATGTAAAAATGTAAAAAACCTGTATTCCCATAGTCAGAGGTCAATCTAAACTGTAATCCAGTGACAGTATGTTCAATATAAATGTAGTGGAACACTGAACATTTTAATTAAATTTTTATTAATTTCTATACACATTTAAAAACATATTCATTTTTTTCCATTTGCCCACACTCTAAAGTTTAAGAAGAGTTTTAAGGCAATGCCATTTCAGAAATGTTATGTTTTTCTACTGTTGTGACTCAAACCCACAGGCCCCGGATGCTGTCAGATAATGGTGACCTCGTCTTCACTACTGGGAACAATAAAAACATCTGCTTTAAGCCCCTGGCATCTGGTAGGGTCAAAGTGGGTGACGAGGATCTAACCCAACTCTTAAACCAGGTAGCGGTTAAAATGATACTTAGTCAAGCTTTTGATATTTTTTCCCTAGACTCTTAGATTTTTTTTCTATCCCATTCAGATCAAATCCAACAAAGCAGATATCGAAGACATTAAGACGAATGGAGGAGGAGTACCCCCTGATGTCACTAATAAACTCAACCAGCTCAACACTGAAGTAAGATCTGCTTATCTTTACTGCTTTTAAAACATTTATTAAAAACGTCATGTCCATTAGTATTATTTCATTACAATTTATTTATTGATATAGATTAATAAATAAGATTTGCAGGCTGACCAGAGCAGGTGCCTTGTTGGCTATATTGATATTCTTAGACATTGAAATGAAGTGTCATTTTTTTCCTTTTCACAGGTGACAACTCTTGAGAGTAAAGTGACAACTCTCGAACTGGTAAGAGCCAATTGTTCGCTAAAATAAAAATTTTGACCACACACATTTAACATTTCTTCTCTCTTGCTCTGTGCTCATACAGACAGTGCAGCGGGTGTCCTGCAGCAGTAACCCCTGTCTGAATGGAGGGACTTGTCTGAACCTACTAAACTCATATCACTGCTTGTGTCCCAGCAACTGGGCTGTGAGTTTTGTGAAGGAGAAAATTTAAAATTTAAATATATAAGAGGGTTAAGAATTATAAAGAGACGGCTGTTTTACAGAGCTTCTGTTACAATACAACAAACTGTTTAGTGCTGGCTAGTGATGAAAACTGGTCTTGGACATGGTCTGATAGTGATTTTTGCTCAGTCTTAGACCACATTTACTATAGAGGCCATCATTTTCAAAAATGAAATGAATATAATGAATAATGTTCTAATGGCTTTAAAGTGCTTCTCATATGTGGATTGGACTTAGGATTGGGAATTTACTTTTTAAAAAAAATTCTCAAACGTGATTAATAATCCTGTGTGTCTTGTATGTGTTTGTATCAGGGCTCAAACTGTGGGACAGATGTGAATGAATGTCAGCTGTACGCAGAAACAGTGCAAGGTTGTCAGAATGGAGCCACCTGCTTCAACTCACCTGGATCATTCACGTGAGCATTTCAACTAAATGCACCAGTAATAACGCATATGTAAGTTTTAAGGCAATACTTTTTTATATTTTTGGTATGTATGAGCAGTTGTAGCTGTGCTCCGGAGTGGTCTGGGACTCGCTGTACAGAGCGGTATGATGACTGCAGGAACACAGGACAGGACTTGTGTGTGCACGGGACATGTATAGATGCAGACCGGGTTGTGGCTGGACAGGTAACCATTAGATAATAGATATGCAGTTTAATGTACACTATCTAATCTACAGCTTTATATAACCATACTTGCAATAATTTTACACACCTAATAACCATGCCCAGCCTCACATCACTTAAAGCATTGCTTTTATCATCACTGTGTAATAGCTTGTATGATTTTCACTTCTCAGTACATCGTTTTTCCTCCCTCTCTGCAGCCTAAATACCAGTGTATCTGTGAGAAAGGCTGGGAGGCTCCTCCAGGGAACCCTGCCTGTATCGCTGATGTGGATGAGTGCGGTCTCCCCAACAGACCTTGTTCCACCAACCCTGTGGTGGAATGCTACAATACACAGGGTTCATTCTACTGTGGAGCCTGTCCTGCTGGTAAAGTAGCTTTTATAAAATATAAAACATGGATGCTGACTGCTGTGTGACAATAACTAGCACTTAATCAGTCACGAGACAACCTCTGAATATCTTAGACTGTAAAAGTTTATTTACCACCAATTTGTGACCTATGGACAGTAAATACTATACAACGCAGTGTTACAGGACTGACCATTCAAAGTCTGACAATAGTTAACACAATTGCAAGTAGAGGTGCGTCATAATAGGCTTTTTGGGCAGCCATGGCCTAGGAGAGTTAGGAAGTTGAGCTTGTGGCTCAAAGGTCACGGGTTTAATTCCCACCACCAGCAGGGATCTTGGTGGAGGGGGGTGATTGGGAAGCACTCTCATTTCACCACATAACCACGGCTGGGTGCCCTTGAGCAAGGCACGTAACCCCAACTGTTCCTCTGGGCGCCTCACAGTGGCTGCCAACTGCCTCGGGTGTGTGGTGTGGACAGTGAATTTCCCTATTGTGGGATCAATACAGTTACTTAATCTTGATCTAATGTTCAGATGGCCATGAGGGATGTGTGTGCCAAGTTTCATTCGCCTTCAAAAAACTAAGTTTCAAAGTCCCATTCAAATTTGTTGGGGATACTGGAGAGCCATTTGAAATTGTTGCCAATGTATTGACATTTAGAGTGCCATTGTAAACAAAAGCCTCACTAGGTCTGCCTCAACGCAACGATATTTGAGCGAGATACTGGATATTGGTGAATCATGAAACAAATATGAAATTCGTAGTGACAACACAGGAAAACTGTAAGACTTGCTCAAAAGATAATAATTTAAACTGCAAGCAGCATCAAAGGCCCGTGCTTTCCCTTGCTACTGCAGAGGCTTAGATCCTCAGGAGGATTGATATTTGTGCAAGATATGGAATGTTGGTGAATCACAAAATAAACATGAAATTCATGGTGACACCATGTGAAAACTCTCTCCAAATGTGGCTAACTTTTGATGCAAATTCTTTAAGATATGAAGAATACAAAATCTGACAGTGTGACTTCAGTCCAAAATGGCTGACTTACTGTTTGTCAGGGGGCAAAGCCATGATAATATTTTTTGTTTGCCTAGATGTCAGGAATGTGTGCTCTGTCAGAAATGTTTGTTTGTGACTCTACTCCAAAAAATATGCACTTTCAGTTCTCATTGGTGTAATGCATTTGAAATTTTCCAGGGTGGTCTGTTGAGCCCCCCTTGTATGGATTTGAATATCACTGAGAAAAAGGTATATATTTTAATGGTCCTGAATTTTGAGTAAAAGTTTGGTGCAGTTTTGGTTAGGTTTAGGGGGTAAAATTTGCGTTCAATTCTCAACTTCCATTCATTTATATCACATATTTGGGGCGTTGCCATGGCAACACAGTTGCAGGAATAGGTAAGTCTTCAAAGGCTTTTATGTTCAGGGAGCCATGAGGGATGTGTGTACCAAATTTCCATTACCAAAACTCTTCTTATTTTGTTGCCTGATTGACAGTTCAATTAATCCATTTAGAGAGGAGGGCAGATCATATTAGACCAGTTCATCTTTAATGTATTTGGCAAGGCCAAGGAGGAATGCATTGATTTGAGCAGTTGGGTTCCTCCCTCTCTGAAGGGCGCTGGTCTTGAAGTCAATGGCGTAATCAGCTACAGTTCAGGTCTCCTTTCATGGTCCCAGCAGACCTCTGGAAGCTCTGGGCTCCAACCCAGGCACAGAAGAAGCAGGAACTGTAGGAAGTGGAGGTGAGGAGGCTGCAGGTGCTTGGGTAGCAGATGCAGCCAACTGGGTGATGACTGCTGTCAGTTGCTGGACCTGGTCCACTCATGAGGCCTGTTGCCATATACCTAGCTTCAGATGCAGCTGAAGCTACTGGAGCTTGACTCTCTGCTGCTGCATTAACTGTTACAGTCAGTCAAGCCGCTCTATTGGGTCTGTTCTGTCTATTGTTTGTGCTGAGTGCATAGTGGCTAGATTGTACACTGTGTTTGTGTTTTAGGACTCAAATGCAGCACACAGATATAGCTGAACAGTACAAAGTCTTTGTAGAAAAAGATTGACCTAATGGGGAAGGCAGATGCACCGAGAGCCAGGAAAGCAGTGGCAGGAGCAAGCAGGAACAGAAGACAAATGTTTTTAAAGGATAACAGGAAGCATCCCGGGTCGGTAGCAGAAGTTCAATCCAAAAATATGCGCTGGAGAGTCTGTCATCTGGTGAGGAGGAACAATCTATCAGGAGACAGTGGGGAGAGTATCTATACTGTGTTGATTGGGAATTAGTTGCAGCTGTGGGCACAGGTAAGTTTATGGTAGAGCGTGAAAACTGAGGAGGGAGGGAACATGGACTGGAGCCATGGAGAATAAATGCAACAGGAAACGGCTGGCATTTGGTGATAGGTCATCTTCCCCATAGGGATTTTTGCACAGGATCCTAGGCTGTATGTGTCTGCCAAATTTAATTTATGTACGATAAACTAAATTTTCCCTTCCCATTCATTTATAGTTTACAGTTGGGGGCATTGCCAGGCAAAACTGTTACAGGTAGGGGTGGGTTGTCATAGGCTTTTATGTCCCACTCAAAATGTGTAGGGGGCACTATAAGGGCCATTTGAAAAGGTAGCCATTATATTTGCATAGTATTGTGTTCAGGGCCTCATTGTGCACAACTGCTTCATTGGGTCCAACTCAATCCAACCATGTTTGTGAGAGATACAGGATTTTGGCGAATCACAAAATGAACACAAAATTTGTGGTGGTGCCGCGGCAAAACCGTAGGATGTCAAATTAGCATTCAATTCTTGCCTTCCTTTCAGTAATATCTATCACAGATTTAGGGCATTCCCATGGTAACACTGTTTCAGGTAGTGGTGTGTCATCATAGGATTTTATGATCAGGGGGCCATGAGGGATGTGTAGGGGTCTAAAGGGCCATTTCAAAAGGTAGCCATTATATTTGCTAAGAATTGTGTTCAGGGCGTCATTGCTTCATTGGGTCCAGCTCAATCTGACCATGTTTGATACGGGAATCACAAAACAAACATGAAATTTGCTGCAGCACCACAGCAAAACCATAGTGTCCTGAACATAAAAGCCTATGACGACTCAACCCTACCTGCAACAATGGGAAAATTTAGTTTATTGTATTTAGATGAAATTTAGCAGACATATCCAGCCTAAGATCCCTATGGGGAAGATGCCTGGTGGCCATTTTGAGTTGACGTGATGGCCCTTAGTCATGGCCCTTACATTGTAGGCATCTCCTCCTAGGGTTTTTAACACAGGAGCTTGTAACTTGTTCAACATCAAGTAGACAACTGTGCCAACAACATTTATCGATTCTTGGATCACCTTTAGTCATGATATAAATGAATGGGAGGAGAGAATTTAGTTCTATCTTCATGAAATTTTCCCTTCTGGCCTATTGCTGGTTTGGGCCTAATAAAAAATAAATAATAATGGCAATAAAGTGCTAAATGGTGGCGTACACACAAAACAATAATCCGAGCCGCCCACTGTTCATGAAAGAATCCCACGTCTGGGTGTCAATAGTCCAATAAATGTCCAAGGCAGGGATATGGTGTGCAAAAGGTTGTGTAACGGATTGTGTATGTTGGTGGCAATGGGCAAAGGAGTTGAGTGGGAAGAGGGTTTTGTGGGCCCCAAAGAACCTCCTACCAGCCTGGCAGGAGTGGCACAACTGCGATTCGTCAGCATGAGTTGCCAGTCTAGGCTCTAGGCCTGCTCCTTGGCTCGCCATCGACTTAGAACCTGGCCTGTAGAAAAGGACCAAAGAGGCAATAAGTCATAATATACTGTAATGCCCCGTACTCAGAGGAAGGAAACCAGTCGACTTCCACTCTTTAGTGTGCTTTATTAACAAGCTACTTGTGGTAATGAGAGCTGCTGTCATAGCCACAGCTCTTGCTGAACTCACGTACAACAACACAACCTAAGAACCAAGCGCTGCTTCTTCATAGAATCCCCAGAGAGACTCTCTAACTCACTGCTTCTACGCATAGTCATAAACCTCAAAACACCCACAGTGCCCCCTCTCAATGTAACAGGTACATAACAGTTGAACAATGCAAAGAAACTAGAAACAGAAGACCCCCCTTTATGAAGCCCCTCGCCCTCGAGGGGTCATAATAAAGTCGTCAAAACGTGGGGGTCTACATCTCTACGCCTCTGTAGACGGCGGGGCCTGACCCACTTTCATTTGCAGGTGCCACCAGCAGTTGGGTGGGAGTGACAGGGGGTGAGAGAGGGGGGTCTCAGCCTGCTCAATGTCCAGGGCTGCTCTGTGGGGTAGCCCCCTGTTCAAACAAAGGAACTTAGTACTACATCTATTCATTGTTAAGGTCACTATAATGGCAAATGTGAAGAAATATAATCTAATCTGTGTGTAGACAATGGTAGCTTAAGCAAACGTATGTTGAATTAAAGGAAAAATAAGAAATATATGCTGTCTTTAAATATAAATAAATTATTTGTAAATGCTTGGCGGGCCACATTACACAGCTCAATGTGCCCCCGGGCCTTAGTTTGCCCACCACTGCTCTAGGGGGTACCTGTACTCTGTAAACCACCTCCCCACCCGCTCTAGCACCCTACATGGACCGTCCCAATGGCTGTCAAGTTTGGGGCAGGAAAATCCCTTCACAAACCTCCTATAGTAAGAGGCTAGCCCCAGGAAGCTTTTGAGCTGCCTCTGGTTACTCGGAGCCGGCCAGTCCATGATGGCCCAGATTTTTATTCAATGAACATGGTCTATTAGTCTCTCAAATGTCCCTGGTGCATTGCACAGTCCAAAACTGAGAACTTTAAACTGCCAATGTCCCCTGCCAGTGCTGAAAGCAGTTTTTGGCCTTGATTCAGTACAATACATTCATTTTCAAGTGTGCACAACATCATTAATAAATAGCACTGATAGTACTATAAATAATTACAAGATACAAAAATGCAACAGTATAAAACACTTAAACAGTTCAGTTACATTCAATATGACCCAAATAAGTGTATCATTTAGCACACACACACACACACACACACACACATATATATATATATATATATATATATAATATATTATTATATATATATATATATATATATATATATATATATATATATATATATATATATATATATATATATATATATATATATATATATATATATATATATATATATATATATATATATATATATATATATATAATAGTGCCTAGATAAATAGTTGCACATTCAGTGAATAACCACCACTAAATAACACTAAAGGCACTTTTAGAAACCGTTATATAAATAATGAAGGCATATATGCTTCAGTACAGTTTAAATGTGGACTTCAGACTTCATGATCGTTTGTTCAATAGACGAATTTGTTAGAAACAACAAGCAATTGTTTGGTAAATGGGTAAACTAACCGTGACGAAGCAAATGCTAATTAGGCTAACCGCGGATAGCGGCTAGGCTACATGCTAACACGGCTACACACAGACTCACCAGTTCCACAAGTTTTAACTGACACACAAGCTCCTTTTCGCAGACCGGCTCTAGCCAATTTAGTGCCCTAGGCGAGATTGGGATTTGCCGCCCCCCATCCCCCCGGCCCACCACACCCGCTCAAATAAAAAAGTACCAACACACATATGCCTAATCTTAAAAGTATAATCTTCATGAGTATAATAAAACACACCAACTCACAAATGCACACAATAATACAATATTAAATAACAATATGAAATAACTAGAAAATTTAAATAAAAGATCAAGTTAAAATATTTAAAAAAAAGTGTTTTATCTGTTAATAACCAGACAAAGTGATAGAAGTCGCCCAGGCTGTGTGAGGACAGACTGGGTTGCTCTATTAGTAGGTTATTACCGACTTAGCGACAGAAAGAAGTTTCTCCGTGCATTGGCTGCAGCAGGAGTCGGGAGCTGCTGCCTGTGTCTCTCTCGAGCAGCAGCTACTGTCCCTCGGTGTTTACAGCTGTGTCTTTGTGTCACACGGAGCAGAGAACCGTCTTTGTTGAGTACGGAGGACCATGTGTTTTCAGCCGCGCGCCCAGAGTGAGGACTCTCATAGAAAACAATAGGGGCGTACTTTTTGACGCTCGTCGGCGCGTCTGGTGTGTGTTGGCCTTAATAGTTATGATACATAGTCTAGGCTAAATAAAGGTGGCAGCACACTCACTGTCTTTAATTACAAAGTAACACCGTAACACGCAGTGGCTAGCTTCGGTGTAGTTTATTTCAGCTTCGCTAGCCTCGTAGCTTTTCTTCCTCTTTTCTCCGCTTTCTGAAAGCAGCACCTGATGGCTTGGACGGCCTTTTCATGATAAAAATTTGTCAAATTACTTGATGTGACATCCATCAATTTAGGGACCGCTGCTGTGATGCGCGTCAACAATACGCCCATCCCCCCGCTTCCGCCATAAACTGTGTCAGTCAGGTTCAGGCCGGCCAGGTCAATCAGAAGTCATTAGGATTTTTTTTTTCATATTAGAGTACAAAGAAGAAATAACACCATTCACTTTATTTCCAATTACTTGTTATTCATTTAAAATATATACTTTTTTTTTTTTTTTTTTTTTTTTTTTTTGGAGGGGTGCAGCTGGGCGCCCCCTCCAGCAGATGGCGCCCTAGGCAACCACCTAGATGGCCTATGCCTAAAGCCGGCTCTGCCTTTTCGCCACAGTTTCAATCACATAGAGGGCTCCTACGAGTTGACAAGTGGACCATTAAGTTTCTGTGCCTGTACTCATTTAAAGCAATTACAACCATGCCAGTCTCCTACCAGATTACATATCTATATGCCCAGATAGTGACTTGTCATTGATATAGCATTAGTGCACTTCATGCATTTAGTCCATTAGTGTGCATCGTGCATTGCTTACCGGTTACAATAGTCCCTTGCCATGCTGGGCAGTAAAAACTTTCTTGATTTATAGGTTGGCAAGGCAATGGCTACAGCTGTCAGGATGTGGATGAATGCAGGACCAATAATGGTGGCTGCTCCACCTCACCCCTGGTCCAGTGCCTGAACACTATGGGATCTTTCCACTGTGGGCCCTGTCCTCCAGGTAAAACTTATTAAAATATCTCATGAGAACCCTTAATGTTTCTTTAATACACACTTGCAATATATTAAGGCTTTATGTGTGAGTACATACATTTATACTTCACATATTGTAATTTCAGGTTATGAGGGGGATGGTAGAATATGCACCCAGGCTAATATCTGTGACACCAACAATGGCGGCTGTCACCCATTAGCAACATGCTCACCCACTCCAGGTAAAACATATGCATTTTTTTGTCTTTCATTTTGTATCAGTGTGTTTTGTGCAGAATGTGGTATTTTAAACCCATGAATGTGTTTATTGACTAGCTGAAAATTTTCAAAACAAAAATATACATCTCTAACTATTAAAGTAGTATTAAGAGTGTCTGTAGAGCAAAGAGCCTTGAGGAGCTTCTCGGTGGCAAGGTACTGGGGGTGGATGAGATCCACCCTAAGTTCCTCCAGTCTCTGGATTTTGTAGGGCTTGGTTGACACGCCTCTGCAACATCGCATGGAGGTCAGGGACCATACCTCTGGACTGGCAGACCGGGGTGGTGGTCCCTCTTTTTAACAAAGGGGACTGGAGGGTGTGTTCCAACAAAAGAGAGATAACACTCCTCAGCCTCCCCAGGAAAGTCTATGCCATGGTACTAGAGAGGAGAATTCGGCCGATAGTCGAACCTCGGATTCAGAAGGAACGATGCGGTTTTCGTCCCGGTCATGGAACACTGGACCAGCTCTACGCCCTCTCCAGGGGGCTGGAGGGTTCATGAGAGTTTGCCCAGCCAGTCCATATTTGTTCTGTGGATCTGGAGAAGGCATTCAACCATGTCCCTCGCAGCATACTGTGGGGGGTGCTTTGGGAGTATGGGGCCCGGGGCTCTCTGCTAATGGCTGTCCGGTCCCTGTACGACCAGAGCAGCAGCTTGGTTCGCATTGTAGGCAGTACGTCAGACCTGTTTCTGGTAAATGTTGGACTCCGGCAGGGCTGCCCTTTGTCATGGGACCTATTCATAATTTTTATGGACAGGATTTCTAGGCACAGCCAGGGCCAGAAAAGGAGTCCGGTTTGGGGACTACAGGATCTTGTCTCTGCTTTTGCAATTGATGTTGTCCTGTTGGCATCATCAAAGCAGGACTTTTAGTGGAGGAGTTCAAGTATCATGGGGTCTTGTTCATGAGTAAGGGAAGGATGGAACTGGAATTTGAGAGATGGATCGGTGCAGGAAAATGGTCGATGTACGGGTCTGTCATGGTAAAGAAGGAGCTGAACTGCAAGGCGAAGCTCTCAATTTACCGGTGGGTGGCTGGGCACTCCCTTAGTCGAAAGGGTGAGGAGTTCGGTCACTGGGTAGTGTAAGGGAATTGGTATACTGCCTTAGAGCTGCCAAGTATTGGAACACACAGATAAACTGCAGAGACTCTGGATGTCTTAAGCAGGAGAAGTTTATTACCATCACATACAGGCCCAGAGACAGTAGAACAGTCAACACAGCGTAGTATTGAACATTCAAGTCTGCTTATGCTTTCATAGGACTAAGCTTATAAAACCTCTTAGAAAGTCAGTTTGCAAACAATGCAATAACAAAAGAGATGTTATTCAGTTGTTATTCAGCTGATAGGGCTCGACGTTGGAGACATGTTATCCTACAGGTGTCTGAGTCTATCTGTTGACAGAGTCCAAGGCTCAGGGCATCACAACCTTACAATAGATCCAAAATTCTCTAACAGGGAGGATGGATCCCCGAAATTCTGATTTTTAGCTGTACCCCCCTGTTTTGGTGAGCGTCCTTTCACGACACGTGCAAAAAGGATTCTCACCCTTTTTTTTTTTTTACAGATGGCACTAATATTTATTTAATCATACAGTAAGGTCAAGGAAACTGTCTGCAGGCCTTACAAACTGCCTGCTGGCCTTATATCAGTTTCAGGAGTTCTTCAGGTGCTGCACTGGTCTGTGTTTAATGTACATTGTATCTCTATGTGTGTACAATGCCAGAATTGCTATTGCTTGATAGTAATGATTATACAGACTGTTGTATACTATTATTGCTTGTAATTTCAACTTGTACATAAGTACATAAACCTCAAATTTGATGCAATGTTGTAATATGTATGCATATTGTCATATTGTATATTAAAATGCACGTTTACATCATTTTTTAAATACAATCTTACTCTTTTTCTTAATCAGGATCCATCCTCCCCATATGTACTTGTCCTCCAGGCTATGTCGGTAATGGTTTTGGACCAACTGGTTGCACACAGAGCAGCAGTATCTGTCAGACCAACAACCCTTGTGTCAATGGGCAGTGTGTGGTAAGGGCCATTATGTATACAGAAACAGTGCAGTGCTGAGTAATCTGTTGCATATGAAAACATACCATATTTTTGTACCAGAGACTTAAAAACTATACATCTAGCTCAGCAAATGTGCAAAGTTTGGAGGGTTGTTTTTCATTAACGGCCAGCTGAAATACGTTTTTTTATATATTATATTATATATATTTTTGAATACTACTTATTTGGTTTAGTGCACAGCCTGTGAGTTTTGCGTTTGTATTTACAGGCAACTATCACAGCTCCAGGCTACATCTGTAACTGCAACAATGGCTGGCAAGGAGTCAACTGTGACCAGAATATTGATGAATGTTTGAGTAATCCATGTCAAAATGGAGGAACATGCACTGACGGAGTCAATGGATTCACCTGTACCTGCACCAGCCAGTGGACTGGCCCATTATGTCAGACATCACAGCAAGGTATGGGAGGGCATAAAACCAATAAATTATGATACTGGGGTTGGACAGAGCTGAGTGCTTAGCACTCCAAAGAAGAAATTCCAAAGGCACTCTGACTTCCTCTAAAGCAGGGGTCGGCAACCTGCGGCTCTAGAGCCGCATGCAGCTCTTTAGCGCTAGCCTGGCCAGCCAGACCGACTTTCTCATTGTATTACATACAGAGAAAGTTAGTCTGGAATCGCCCAATCTGCCTCCGATTTCTGCTCCGGCGCTTTCTTTCCGACCAATCGTAGCGAGGGAGGCGGGATTTTGTTTCGCGTCATATTGAGCGCGAGAAAACAGTAGCAGGTTTCGGTAGCTTACAACGATCGAAATAAGCACTGAACTCGATATAACACCCCGTGTCCTCAGATTTTTCTGACAAAAACAACAGAAGTCATTCACCGTCACCGAAGCATCTTCTCTCTCGAGCCACGCTGGTGTATGCTGTGGTTTGTTGACAACTAGAATAAGTTTCGCTTTCCTTACATCACATCCGTGGCTTCTCTGATTGGTTCACTCAGCGAGCGTTAGTTCTGCCCATGGTCCTGCCTTGAAATCCTGTTTAAATCCATCGATCCCAGACTAACTTTCTCTGTATGTAATACAAAGAGAAAGTCGGTCTGGCTGGCCAGGCTACTTTAGCGCCCCCTAGTGGCTCCCTGGGAGGACAAACACGACACAAACATTCTTAACGTTTTCCAATGCTGTAAAAATGTGTATAATAAATATTAAATTTCAACATTTCTGTCAACGAAGATTTGCGTCATAGCCTGTGACACACGTTTCAGCGCGGCGCGATGCCAGGCAGGTGGCTGTTGTAAACAAACCGGTGGGTGTGTCATGGGCCATGGATCCCAAAGGGAAAAAGAGAAAGATAGCTGATGACATTAATATTGTAATGGAAATTAAACTTAAAGCACAAAATATCGTACAGCAGAGTAGTCACGTCATTCTCTCCAGGATGCGCTGCAGGGAAAATAAACATTTAATCATGAATGCTCATTATGTATTTGTAGCCTACTTAGTCATTTTGATAGTAGGCTAATATAGCTAATATACACTTACATCCTGTGTTGTCTTCATATAAGGCTTATATAAGGCTTTTAATTCTTTGCGGCTCCAGACAGATTTTTTTTTTTTTTTGGTCCAATATGGCTCTTTGAACGTCTTGGGTTGCCGACCCCTGCTCTAAAGACATCTATGAGGGTAGAATCAAAAGTGAATCAAAATTGCCCATTGTGAATGAATGGGGGTGGGGGCTAGACTGGGGCTATTCGTATAAGTTTACTTTAATATTTTTTTCATGACCAAAATACCAAAAAAAAAATTGTGTTGTATTTTAGACTGTGGTGGTTACCTAACGGGTCCTGCTGGTTCCTTCAGTTATCCAAATAACCCAGGCCATGATGAATATGATCATCAGGTCAGCTGTGCCTGGGTTGTCCGCACTGAACCAAACAAGGTCATAGCTTGGAACTTTTTTTATTATTATCTTTATTTTAAGTTATGACAACAGTTATTTTTCATATCCAACAGCTTAAAACTAACAATATGCTTTTTCTATATAGATCTTGCGCATTACATTCCCTTATTTTGATCTAGAGACCAGCTACAACTGCAATGCTGATTTCCTTCAGATTCACGATGGGGAGAGTGCCTCCTCCTACATGATAGGAAAATACTGTGGCCAAAACAATCCAAATCAACTCTTCAGCTCCCATAATGCCCTTTACTTTTGGTTCCGTTCAGACCACTCTGTTAAAAGTGGTGGCTTCACCATTGTCTGGCAGTCTCAGGACCCAGGTAAGATGATGTAGAAGAGATTGTACGTGCAACATTGTTGCATGATATCAGGAAAACATATGAGCTGCATTATTTGAATTTGTTGTTTTTGAATTGTATAGACCCTTTTGCTGACCACAATACATTTTCAACGAAACAGCATTAACCCTCCCAAAAATCATAAATTCTTTATGACCAATGCCAATGCATGAAGGCTATAGCTTCAAGAAATCTGCTAATGGAAAAAACAACTGTGTCCAATCAGGTGCCAGTTTTGAACATATTCAATGTGCCTTGAATGCTTAGTTGAAATCCAACATTATTGCAATATTATTGGGTCAACTACCAGAAAAAGGTTTTGTTCATAAAGACTAAAAAACTATTATTGGGCACCCAACTTGATAACCAGGTTTAAATTAATGATTCAGCCAGTGGTTAGTTTAGAGAGGTTTGGACAAGCAAATAAGAGCAAATTGAAAACAACTTATAACTGTTAACTGTAAACACCTTTACATGTGCCCATGTGTGCCCAAAGCGTGTGCATTACCTGATTGACATAAACATTAACCATATTCTGCGGTCATTTGTCTGCCCTCCCTGTGTGGAAAGACAGGGTCTAGTGTAATGTGACACCACATAGAGTCTAGTTAAAATATAAAAAACGTTTCCCATCTGAACAAAGTACAAGGTTATTTTGCATAAATGAAGACAGACAAAGGCCAGTGAAGTTTTATGTCTATTAACAGTTGGCTGTACCACAAATGTATCATTATCATTGCAATACTATGGATGAAAATATTCGTATCACAAAGAAAGATCTGTTTTGCAATAACGTTATGGTCTTCTTTGTGATGGACATTTACTTATTGCCTCAAAATCATCATCCAAACAGAGCTGGTGGTCCATCTAAATAAGAAAGTCCTGGTTTAGTCCTGGTTAATATCTACATTCAGTTCTAGTTTGGACCTGTTTAGTCCTGATTTAATCCTGGTTCTGTTCAGCTCCTGCTTTGTTGAATGGAAGTTAGTCCAGAGCCTTGTATTTCTTCATATTTTTTTTAGTCTCTCAAAAATCATTCATAAGATCTTAACATCATGCTAATACTAATGAACAGCTTAGCAAGAGTTTACTGTAGACACAGAGATGTACACTGTTTTATTTGTCATCTGTTAATTTAATACGTTTATACTATTCCTACACACAAGCACCACTATTTGTCTTCTGTACCAATGGGCTTTCTTTACATTCTTTACACATGTATAGAAGCCTATTTTACCAAATACCAAATTATCTGAACTCTGTCTCAGTTTGTGGGGGAGACCTGGCTGAGCCCTATGGCAACATCAACTCACCTGGTTACCCCGGAAACTATCCCCCATCCCGGGACTGCTACTGGAGGGTGGCAGTGAATCCCGGCTTGCTCATTACCTTTGCTTTTGGGGTTCTGAGTTTGGAGCATCACCCTGACTGCAATTATGACTTCCTCGAGGTAAAATAGAATGATTTTGCAATTACTTTTACATACATTGTTACCTCAGATTGAAAGGGTTGCTGCTTGATCTTGAACTTTGGTAGGACAATAGAGCAAAATAGAGTCACTTTAAATTTCCAGTTAGCTTAAATTTCAAATCTATTCATTTCAAATTTCAAAGAATGAGGCAAATACAGCCATATTTATTTATTTAGATAACTGAGCTTTGAGGTTGAAATCTCCTAAACTCAAACAGATTTGTAAATAGGCCTGGGTCACCGTTCACGGTAAAAAAAAAACGGTGTAATTTTGGGTGGCAATATAAAATTGAAATATCACGATATAATTTGAGTGAAACGTGCATGTGCTGTGCAGTTGTTTTCATCTCATACACATGCCAGTCCTGTTGAGGATTTTTAGAGAGTTTAGGGGATAATACACTGCGAGAGAGCTCAGATCTCAACACTGGGCACAGGGGAGTTCAGATCAATTACAATTTAGTCTGTTCATACCTGCATCTGTGGTGTCGCTCTGAGTTTGCCCCTTATCTCAGCTGCATCAACGTCTTTGTTTACTATAGGCTACTGTGTTGCTGATCTAAACTAAAACAAACATGTAAAGCGAGCAATCAATTGCTAATAAATTGTTCGGAGACGTGGCAGATTTACCCCTGAGGCAGGAGTAGACTAACCTGACTCTGCCAGATAGAACTGCTCCACAGATCATAGTCTATTTCGCAGTACCATCTGGGAAGGCTCCCATTGAAAACGTTTGCAAAAGGGAGGCACCTTCTGTCAAACACTTGGTAGTTGATTGGATGAAGCACCAACTAGTATCCGCTTAGCATGAGGTTTCTTTAACCAATCATAGCAACGATATGACGTGCTACTCTTTACGATTCTTTCAAAGAAGAAATACTCTCTACTTCTGATAAAACTGTTTCGATAGTAGCGTCAACGCTAATGTCTTTCGGTGTAGCCATGTTGATAACAAAGAGGAGAAGAGAGCGCTTGTTGCTTTCTTCAAATTAGAAGGCTGTAGTATCTTCATGAACAAGGGCAGAGTTAAGGGCTTGAAATTGATAATAAATTAAGCAACAGCTATAATACTACTACTACTACTACTACTACTAATAATAATAATAATAATAATAATATATATAAATATAAAAAGGCTATAGTTTAAAAAAAAATACTAATTGATTCGTTGTTAATTATTCATATTTGAAACCTTATAAACAGTTTTTGTGCATTAATTCTAACAAAACGGAAACTTCAGGTGACGTCATGCATGTGGTTAATGGTTAACCAATTATTGATTATTAAGGCGTTTGACTATAGGTTAAAGAAAATGCACAAAATGTGCATCCCTAGTCGGGAGTTAGTTGGCAAATGGGTGCAACATCTGTTATATGGTATTGTGCAGTATTTTGTCTAGTCAATTGTACCGTCAATTATATTGTTAACGCGAATTTTCTGATTTCTATCGTGATACAAATTTTAGGCCATATCGCCCTGCCCTATTTGTCAAAATAAATTATACAAAGACCACTTCAGGAATTAGAATAAGTTCTAATAGACGCAATTTAAGACCTTGGTAGAAAGAGGTAGTTAAGCCAAAAGTGTGTGAGTGGCCAGGATAAGCTTGTGGATTAATAGAACAATGATAAAATGAACCCCGACTATTAACACTTGTTGGCCTTAAAATGTTGTTATTGTCCTATTCGACTAAAACTCATTGTTAGTGGCACATGAAAACTCCTAATTACTTTAAAAATTTTATATGTTTACTTCCTTTTTTGACTAATGGAGGGCGCCATTATTTTACCTACGCCATGCATTCAGGGATGATGACATGATTTGGCCGCAGCTGAGCTGAACTTTAAGTATAAGTTACTGTGTTTCGGGCTACGTTTGCTCTTAGTTAGCCTTAAAAGTGGAAACAGTGCCTCACTGCACTGCTTTTCTTTGCAGTTTCCAGCCAAAAAGTAACAAAAACAGCATATAAGTCTTGAGTGCTTTCAGATAAAAAGAGGAGAGTTGAGTGGGCATGTGGATGAACACAACCCACGTTTGTGTTCTCAACACTTCTTTCTTGACGTTTTTGAGTAATTTTGTCTACCACAACTGCTAAGGTGCTAACTGTGAGAAAAAACGTGAGCGAGAGGAGATGCTAAATGCTCTTCTGCTGGATAAAATATAATAAAACAATCAAACACACAACTTGTTTGTGTGATTTATTAAGTTTAGTATGTGTAACACAATATTCTAATCCCTATTGGAATACGTTTGATTCTTATGCTAGCTTACTGCTTGTGGACTGCTACAGGGGAATGAGACCACGGCAGCCTTTAAACGTCATTACCCAGAATGCACAGCAATGTAAACAACAATGGCGGCATATGAAGGAAATTTTTGGAGGGAAATTTTAAAAAACGAAACAAATTTAAAGTATTTTTAAGATTATGTTTTTATGGCTGAAGCAAATGTTTATTACACAAGGTCAATTAGTCCTAAAAGGCGGAGTTCCCTTTAAGACAAACAGCATTCAATTAAACTTAAGATCCAAGATATACCTTAAAATCGACCAGTTGAGCAGCTCTGAAGGAAAAAGCCTGGTGAACTTCAGCCCTCAGCCTGCAACTATGACTACATCGTGCCTCATATAGGGTTAATAACTCAGTAATGTAGTCTGGTTTAAGACCTAAACAAGCTTTAAAAGTCATCAGGAAAATCTTTTCTGAAAATAATTATTAAAGAAAATTCTATGTTGTATGTTTTAGATCCGTGATGGTCTTTTACCTGAGGACCCAGTTTTGGCAAAGTACTGCAGCACTGCATCACCAGCTCCTTTGGTGACCAGTGGTCCAGCTGCATGGATTCACTTCCACTCTGACAGTACTGTGTCCGATCGAGGGTTCCATATCACATACACAACATCACCAAGTAAGTCTTTCATGGGCGCACACAAGATAAAGTCAAAGCATTAAATGTATTAACTATATTAGCTTAAATAATAAAGTATATTAACAATTTTCTAAGTGCTATGATAATAATAATAATATATGTTATATATGTATATATTACATATATATAACATATATATGTAATATATACATGTATATTACATATATAACAAGTGGGAAGGTTTTTGCTCTCTTATTAAATGGCTCAGTTTATTGCAACATATACAAGTTGAATATTTTCTACTCATCAAGGACATAGGTAAACTGCTGTTGATGTTTTGAGACTTACGGTTTGTGTCATGTGACTTAGGTGATCCTGGCTGTGGCGGCACTTTCTATGACACAGAAGGGATTATCATCTCACCCAACTGGCCGAATGACTATGCCCATAATCGTCAGTGTATCTACCTCATACGACTGCCCGAGGGAGAGAAGGTGGCCCTCAACTTCACCAACATGAACCTGGAGAGTCACAGTAGCTGCGCTTTTGACTATGTGGAGGTATACAATCGTATTTTCCTGTCTTTTTCCCTTAAATATGAAACATACCCAATTTTAAACCACACTTAGACAGCAGGGTGGTGGCAAATGAAAATGTGTTTTACTTACAACAAAAAGTTTGTAACAGTAGCAAAGTTTTGAGTTAAAACTCCTCAAAAGAATCTCTCTCCAACACAAATCACACACGTAAGCACAGCAAGAGGAGTCCTTTCAAAACAATATGCAAGCAGGAAGCGTATTTTCTACAGAATACAGGGGCTTTTAGAACTATAGGGCCGTATCTTGTGGTGGCGCAGGCGTGGCATAGATCAACAGGGTGGTATATTTGGTACCTTGTACATCGTGCAGTCATCTTGTGCCAGTCTGCGTCTCTCCCAGCGCCACAAGATGTGGTGGTCTGAAAAATGATACATGCCATGGCACAGATGGAAGTTGGTCTCAGTCAAAGCACTAGTCAACAAGCATTGTGGTCTTTTAAGCCCATTGCAAGTGAATACTCTGTCGCATTGGGTGATGGAGGCATCCTTTAATTCTGTGAAAGAAAAAAATATTGTTGCATTATTATTGTGCACGTGTTCTGGAAAAAATAGCATATCCCTTTTAATTTCAGATATGTCTATTTTTTCCTCTAAAAATAGGAGGCTGCACCTGAGAACCACATTGATTGATTGATTGATTGATTGACAGACAGGTGGTCAGATTGGTTGATCTTTGCAACAGAGTGGTCCCTCTTTCTCCTCTCTCACCTTAGCTGGAGGGAGTTTATCTGTGGACACCAGGCCTGAGCCAGATCAATTCAAAGCCCAGTCTCAGTCCGAAGCAGGAGCTGACGAAGCATTGTTAGAGAGAAAGGGGGAAGTGAGGGTAGAGTAACTTTGGCATTAGGGCTAATCTAGGCTAATGCACAAATCATGATGAACTGTAAGAAATAAAAACAAAAACAAAAAATTTTGATGTAGATATAGTGAAAACAATTCTACAGGGAGAAAACCAAAAAGCAACCGAACTGCAGCACTCCTCTCAGACTAATGCTAACTTCATGTGGCCTTATTTAACAGCATTAAGACTATGATGAAAAAAAGAGAAATGACTAAACTAAACACTAAACACTGCTCTTCGTGGTTTTTTTTTTTAATTTTTTAATCTGTATGTGTCAATCTGTGTGACTGTGTTCAGTCACTGCAGTGACCTAGTTCTGACAGACAGAGACTGAAGGCTGTATTAAAGGTGTGGTTACCTGTGTCAGTTTTTAAAATGTTGTCAAAAGTAGGACTATAAACTATGAACTGCATTTCTAAAGCCCCATTTATACAGATCATCAGCTTAAACACAGGGACCACCTAAATTTGTAGTCATTTAGTACTTTTCACTTTCCAAGATGGCGACACCCTTACAACGCTTCACACTCTATCTTGAAATGACTTTATCTCGCATTTTGAATTTATTTGGGGAAACATGGATTGGGAGCGACAGAAATAAATATAGCAATCTGAGCCGTATAGTCATCTTCATTATTAGAATTTGAGGAGTGAAACTTATAGTTAGCCTGGACCATCTTTCTTTTATCATAGACTCAGTGACTTTGTCAAGATGGGGGCTGTTTTTGTAGTTTATTTGGTTTAAGTTATTTTCGTTCTGTATATTTCACTGTATGGAGGATTATTATTGCTGCAATTTGCAGTACGCTGGATGTTAAAGGCCTAAAGCCATCGGACTGCAGTTACTTGCACGTTCGCGCACTTCGCAACCATATGGTACATCTTTCTTCAATAAAACTGTCAAGTAACTGTGTGAGCTGACAAATAACGAAGGCAAAATGTTGGATAGAAGTGACACACAAGTTGCGTTCCCCCCAAAACAGCGCATAAATTACACAGATAAAGGAATGTTGGTTTTCATGCAGTCATGTCAAGAAAAGAGATCAATGAAAATGCAAACTAGCCAAAAGGTATATGAATCAACTGTGTGATTTAATGCAATCAAAGCACAATGTAAATGCTGTGAAATCTCTGGAGTTAAACTCAAAATGTGGCTCCAAAAGCTCTAAAACCTGGCCATCCAGACGGCTTTCTCGTTGTATTAATACAGAGAAAGTCAGTCTGGGATTGTCCAATCTGCCTCCTATTTCTGCTCCGGCTCTTTCTTACCGACCAATCGTAGCGAGGGAGGTGAGATTTTGTTTTGTGTCATATTGAGTGCGAGAATTTGTCAAAACAGTATGGAGTATCGGATTTTTCTGACAAAAACGACATTAGTCAATTACCATTACCGAAGCATCTTCTTTCTCTAGCCATGCTGGTATTCGCTGTGGTTTGTTGACAACTAGAATCGGTTTAGCTTTACTTACATCACATCCGTGGTTTCTCTGATTGGCTTGCTCAGCGAGCGTTAGTGCCACCTTGAAATCCTGTTCAAAGCCTGCACTACCAGACTGACTTTCTCTATATGTAATACAATGAGAAAGTCGGCTGGCTGGCCAGGCTACTAAAACAACTGATGGGCAATTGAACTCAATCCACATGCTGACTAATTTGTACCCACCAATAAAAACTCTTATCCTCCACTGGACTTTCAAGTTGTCAGTGTTAAGCCAAAATTTTGTGTTATATTACAACAACCAGTCACTAATGTCCCACAAAATCAAAGCCCATAGCGCTCATGATGCTCATAATAATAAAGGACGTCAATCCCATTCCACTCCAGGCATTTTGAACATCATGCAGCATCAAAATGAGATCACTGCCTTATTAGTACAGCAAAACTGAGCCCCTGCTCTGCATATTAGAAATAAACCTGCGTTTGATGGTGACCCTTAGTATTTTAAATCATTCCTGAGAGAAAACTATCAACTTCAGTGACTGCTTGTACTCTGCAGTCATTTGCTTTGTTCCTTCGAGGTTGTTCCAATCTAGTACATCACATCAAGTACATGAAGGAGTTGGACATGCCAGCTAACCTCAGGACGATTGTCATGAAACTCCCTTACAAGCTGCGGGAGAAATGGAGGACTGTTGCCTGTGATATTCATGAACATAAAAAAGCAGAGCTGTGTTTGTTGATCTTGTAAACTTTATTGAAAAACAAGTCGAATTTTTTCAGACCCACTATTTGTAAATATTCACGATTCATCTCCAGCCAGCCAAACCAAAGCATCCTCCCATGCAAAACAAAAGAAAAAGGGAGGCACCTTTGCCACCAATGTCACTGCAACAAAGGATGGAGATAAAGACAGCAGAAAAAACGTCAACCCGTCTGCAAGTAACCAGATCCAATGTCTGTTTTGCCATTACACTAATCACACCCTGGACAGGTGCTGGACAGTTCAAATCAAGGACACAGCAGGACAAAAATACACTTAAAGGAATTTGTTTTTGATGCTTAAAAAACAGACACACAAGCAAACACTGCATGAGTCATTTGGATTGCCAAGTGTGTCACAGGAAGCACCCATCTGTCCTGTATGTGGAACAGGAGAAGATAAAAACAGCTGTCAACAACACTGTGAGTACCTTACCTGAGCAGCAGCAGACATGTGGCCATATAGGGGCTGGTGACAATTCTGTTTTCTCAGTTGTGGCAATAAGACACTGCACATGTATGCTTTCCTCGACCCTGGGAGTTCTGGCACTTTCTGCACTGCAAGTCTGGCAAAGCAGCTGGGAGTAACAGGCAAAAACTGTTTTCTATTGAGGACAATGGGACAGACTACAAGCATTAATACCGCTATAATAACTGGTTTGGAGGTGTCTGGTCTTGAAACAGAGGACTCTACTGAGCTGCCATCTGTTCTGAAACAAACAACAATGCCTGTGTCCAGAGCGAATTCGCCACATCAAGAGGACATTGCTAAGTGGCCCTATCTGAGCAGCATAAAGATACATTAAGTGGATGCAGATGTGAACCTGCTCATTGGAACTAATGCTCCCAAAGTACTGGAGCCATGGGAACTAATTAAAAGTCAATGTGATGGACCTTATGCAATGAGAACCAGAGTTGGCTGGGTCATAAACGGGCCTCTTCGTGCTGGAGACTCTGGAGGTAGTGGTGTCCAAACAGGCTGCACTGTTGTTACTGCCAGTCACATATCTGTGGAGCACTTGGAGTTGACTTTAATGAAAGACATATGATGAGCAACTTGAGCTATCAAGAGAGGACAGTAAATTCATGAAGTGCTAAAAAACGGACACTACTGCATTGACTTACCTTTCAGAGTTGAAGATCCTGTTTTGCCAAACAACTGATGCATTGCCCTTCAAGGTTTGAAGAGGAGATTTGACAGAGATATTACATTTTAAACACAATAAAATTTTTGAACATGTTGGAGCAAGGATATGCTGAAAAGGTTCCCATAATGATCAGGAGCATGGAGTGCATTACCCCACTAAAGGAAAGCTGTGTGTTGTCTTCGATTGTGGCTGCCCTTACAAAGGGACATCTCCCAACAGCCAGCTGCTGCAGGGCGCAGACTTAACCAACGCTCATTGGTGTTCTCCTCCGGTTAGAGAAGAGCCTGTTGCTGTTATGGCTGACATCCATGCCATGTTTTGTCAGTTCTGGGTCCCAAACAAGCATGTCAACTTCCTACGGTTCCTCTGGTGGCCCAATGGAGACACTACAAAAGAACCAGGGGAATACCGGATGTGTGCGCACCTGTTTAGAGCTGTGTCCTCTCCAAGTTGCTCCAATTTTGCACTGAGAAGAACAGCAGAGGACAATGCACAACAGTTCTCACCTGACATCATCAGTACAACGTGTTTGCATCCATTCCCAGTACCATCTGAGCAGTGAATTTGGAGGACATGGGCTTGGACAGAGACCAGCTGCCCATGGAGAGAGTGCTGGGGATGCAGTGGTGCGTTCAAGGAGACATGTTCAGCTTCAGGACTGCGGTGCAGGAGGTCCACACACCACGAGGGGTATCCTATCTGTGGTGAGCTCTCTCTAAGACCCGCTGGACTTCCTGTCTCCCTTTATTATCCCAGCCAAGATATTACCACAGGATCTCTGCAGGATGAACTTGAAATGGGGTGAGCCAATTCCATCTGCATTATCCAAATACTGGAGTAAGTGGCTCTTCGAACACACAGCTTTCTTAAAGATGTTTGATTTGATTTGGAATGATTTTCACCTGCTTGAGCAGCCATATCATTCACCTGGAGGTGGTGCACTCCCTCAACATTGACTCCTGCATCAATGCTGTGCGGACGTTTATCTGCAGAAGAGGACCGGTGGCAAGCGTAAGGTCAAACAATGGCACAAATATCATTGGTGCGAAGAAGGAGCTGAGGCAGGCTCTGGCTGCTCTAAACCAGTCAAGGATGGAAAAGACTTTTGTCCAGGAAGGAGCGAAGTGGAGCCTTAACACCCCTGCTGACTTACACCAGGGTGGAGTTTGGGAACGTCTGATACGTTCAGTGAGAAGTATTCTTACCTCTGTTTTTGGACAGCAAACACTGGACGATCAAGGCCTGCAGTCACTGTTTTGGGAGGTGGGGGTAATTTTAAATGACAGGGGCAAGCCCATTCTGCCACCCAGTCTATTTGAGCCATCTGACATGAAAAAGTGGACATCAGAGTATCTGCTTGTGATGCAAGAAAGACCGAAATGAACAAGACAGGAGACATTGTGGTTATTGCTGATGCCACTACACCAAGAGGATCCTGGATGATGGGCAGAGTTTTGAGCACTACGGCTAACTCCAGAGGCTTGGTCTGTTCTGTGAAGGTCCAGACAAAAAACAATATCTTGGATAGACCTATAGCCAAGCTCGGTCTCCTCCTAGAGGCTGTCACATGACCGTGCAGCTCAAATCAGAAGATTTTGTAGCAGAGGCTATAGAGAGAAAAATAGCTCCCTTTGCTAATGTTAGTAATTGTGGGCAGCACTTTCACAATTAGGGCTGGGTTGTTGGGGCTATTTTTGTAGTTTATTTGGTTTAAGTTCATTTCTTTTTGCTAAGGATAATTTGGTCATTTGTCTTTATATTGCATTTATTATGCATTGTTAAGTTTATTTTGCTATTTTTAACATGCCTTTGTTGTGCTTTCGTCTCTGTCTCGGCCTACGCTAAGATTGGGAAAATATGGCCCATACATTGTCACAAACAGGGTGACAAATATTATATGAAGGGGACATGACTTGAGAAGTAGGGCTCCTTATCCCTCTGCCCACCCACCCCCCGGAATTTACAGCTATGGGCACACAAAAGATAAATACAAGCTAAGGACATGTTGTTATAGGTAGAATCAAAATCCCTTTATTGTTGCTTATATACAGTGCCGCATGCAAGACTCGAGACAGAGAATTCTCTATAGCTGCCAGTCATCTTCGGAAATTCGTGCTCATCAAAGCTAAGTTGTCCCTGATTTCATGTAATCTACGGAATATCAGCTGGTTGTTTTAGATGTGCTATGGAAATAATGTCGTTTGAAACTTAATGTCGACCCTTTTTGGTTGCAGGTTCGTGATGGACGTATGGAGACTGATGCTCTGATCGGGAAGTACTGTGGGAGCTTCCTCCCAGCTCCCATCCAGTCCTCCTCTAACGCCCTGTGGATCCGCTTCAGGTCTGACAGCTCTGTGAGCCAAGCTGGGTTCAGAGCCATCTACAGTGTTGGTAAAAAACACTCTTTTTTTCTCTTTCAACTCTTCATTTATACTCTCTGACAAACATGCACTGATCACATGTCCACTTCTTTGAAGCCTGTGGTGGTATATTGTCTGGAACCGGGCAGATCCGTTCTCCCCTCCATCCCAACGCCTATCCACACAACAAAGTGTGTGAGTGGATCATTACCCAACCAGAGGGCTACGTGGTCACACTCAACTTCCTGTCCTTTAGTATAGAGGGAGGCTCCTGTCGATTTGACTCTGTTCAGGTAAAGACAAATAAATTCATTAGGCCAGTTTAAGTTCTTGTATGACATCTCACACTGTTAAAAGCCAATGAAAAACTTTGTATTTTCTAAAAGACAACAAAGAACTTCTTTATTAGACACTAACTTCTTTCAGAATCTATTTACACTTTACAGTATAGCTTAAAAGTCTGCCTGTTAAAATTATATTAATTCACACTACATTGGTTAAACACCTGTAGCTCAGCACAATAGCCTTCAGATTCACACATTTCCTTTTAACACTGATCTTTAATATTAGCTTAGATTTGGGTCTCATTAAAGCTCCAGTACCTGATTGTCTTTTTCAGAACCAAGAGAGACAGTTGAGTTTCAAACGGAAGCTTCACCCTTAGCTCCTTACTCACTCTCACAAACCCCTCCCAGGCTTTTCTCTCATCTCGTGCGTGAATTCATGTGCGCATCATATACGTGTGCACAACTCGAGATGGACATGCTCACTGTTTATAGACCGCTAATCCTGTCCCAACACAAATCAGTACTAGGAAACTGATGTTAGTAGGTGAGGACACCTAGCTATGAGAAAGCTGAGCGTGTGGAGCACTGAAATTATGGGTCTCAAGAGCGGTAAGTCCCGGAGATTACAGCGCTAGCAATATTAGCATTAGCAACATTAGATAAAGCCCTAGCAACGTAAGGCTTACATCTGTTTGCAATTCGTTTAAAATGTAACGGGACCCCCTCCTTGAACCGCCACCTTACCGTGGTGGAGGGGTTTGTGTACCCGAATGATCCTAGGAGCTATGTTGTCCGGGGCTACATGCCCCTGGTAGGGTCTCCCAAGGCAAACAGGTCGTAGGTGACGGGTCAGACTAAGTGCGGTTCAGAAGGCCCTCTATGATGAGTTAACCAACAAGGACAGTTACGTCGCCCGGTATGGCGCAGCCGGGGCCCCACCCTGGAGGCAGGCACGGGGTTGGGGCTCGAATGCAAGCGCCTGATGGCCGGGCCTCCCCCCACGGGCCCGGCAGGGCTCAGCCCAAACAAGTGACGTGGGTCCGACCTCCCGTGGTGACATGGAATGTCACCTCGCTGGGGGGGAAGGAGCCTGAGCTTGTGCAGTACGTTGAGAGGTACTGACTAGAGATAGGGTTCGGGACCCAAAACCTCGAGAGGGGCTGGACTCTCCACTACTCTGGAGTTGCCCGCGGTGAGAGGCTGCGAGCTGGTGTGGGCGTGCTCATAGCCCCCCAGCTCAGCCGCTGTGTGTTGGAGTTTACCCCGGTGAACGAGAAGGTCGCCTCCCTGCGCCTTCGGGTCGGGGAGAGGTCTCTCACTGTCGTTTGTGCTTACGGGCCGAACGGCAGTGCTGGAGGGGCGTGATTGGGAGGAACGGCCCCCCGATCTGAACCTGAGTGGTGTTCTGTTATTGGACTTCTGTGCTAGTCACAGTTTGTCCATAACGAACACCATGTTCAAGCACAAGGGTGTCCATCAGTGCACGTGGCACCAGGACACCCTAGGCCAGAGGTCGATGATCGACTTTGTGGTCGTTTCATCTGACCTTCAGCCGTATGTCTTGGACACTCGGGTGAAGAGAGGGGCGGAGCTGTCAACACAGCAATCTCCGTACCCGATGGTGGACACCGGAAGTAAGGGATGCCGTCAAGCTGAAGGAGTCCTATTGGGCCTGGTTGGCTCATGAGACTCCTGAGGCAGCCGATGGGTACCGGCAAGCGGACTGCAGCCCGGGTGGTTGTGCAGGCAAAAACTCGGGTCTGGGAGGAGTTTGGTGAGGCCATGGAGAAAGACTACCGGTCGGCCTCGAAGAGATTCTGGCAAACCGTTTGGCGCCTCAGGAGGGGGAAACACTGCTCCACTAACACTGTTTACAGTGGAGGTGGGCAGTTGTTGACCTCGACTGGGGACATTGTCGGACGGTGGAAGGAATACTTCGAGGATCTCCTCAATCCCGCTGACACGTCTTCCACTGAGGAAGCAGAGGCTGAGGGCTCAGAGGTGGACTCGTCCATCACCCAAGCTGAAGTCACCATGGTAGTTAAGAAGCTTCTCAGTGGCAAGGCGCCGGGGGCGGATGAGATCTGCCCTGAGTTCCTCAAGTCTCTGGATGTTGTAGGGCTGTCTTGGCTGACACGCCTCTGCAACATCGCGTGGAGGTCGGGGACAGTACCTCTAGACTGGCAGACCGGGGTGGTGGTCCCTCTTTTTAAAAAGGGTGTTCCAACTACAGGGGGATCACACTCCTCAGCCTCCCCGGAAAAGTCTCTGCCAGGGTACTGGAGAGGAGAATCCGGATGATAGTCGAACCTCAGATTCAGGAGGAACAATGCGGTTTTCGTCCTGGTCGTGGAACACTGGACCAGCTCTATACCCTCTCCAGGGTGCTGGAGGGATCATGGGAGTTTGCCCAACCAGTCCACATGTGTTTTGTGGATCTGGAGAAGGCATTCGACCGTGTCCCTCACGGCATCCTGTGGGGGGTGCTCCGGGAGTACGGGGTCCGGGGCCCTCTGCTGAGGGCTGTCCGGTCCCTGTACGACCGGAGCAGGAGCTTGGTTCGCATTGCCGGCAGTAAGTCAGACCTGTTCCCGGTGCATGTTGGACTCCGCCAGGGCTGCCCTATGTCACCGGTCCTGTTCATAATTTTTATGGACTGAATTTCTAGGCGCAGTCAGGGGCTGGAGGGGGTCTGGTTTGGGGACCACAGGATCTCGTCTCTGCTTTTTTGCGGATGATGTGTTCCTTTTGGCTCCATCAGAACAGGACCTTCAGCGTGCACTGGGACGGTTTGCAGCCAAGTGTGAAGCGGCTGGGATGAGAATTAGCACCTCCAAGTCCGAGGCCATGGTTCTCAGCCGGAAAAGGGTGGCTTGCCCCCTTCAGGTCGGTGGAGAGTTCCTGCCTCAAGTGGAGGAGTTCAAGTATCTTGGGGTCTTGTTCACGAGTGAGGGAAGGATGGAACGAGAGATTGACAGACGGATTGGTGCAGCTTCTGCAGTCGTGCGGTCTACGTACCGTCGTGGTGAAGAAAGAGCTGAGCTGCAAGGCAAGGCTCTCGATTTACCGGTCAATCTACGTTCCTACTCTTACCTATGGTCATGAGCTTTGGGTCATGACCGAAAGGACAAGATCCCGGATACAAGCGGCCGAAATGAGTTTCCTCCGCAGGGTGGCTGGACGCTCCCTTAGAGATGAGGAGTTCAGTCACTCAAGAGGAGCTCAGAGTAGAGCCGCTGCTACTTCACATCAAGAGGAGCCAGCTGAGGTGGCTCGGGCATCTATTCCGGATGCCTCCTGGACACCTTCCTGGGGAGGTGTTCCGGGCATGTCCCACTGGGAGGAGGCCCCGGGGCAGACCTAGGACACGCTGGAGGGACTATGTCTCTCGGCTGGCCTGGGAACGCCTCGGTATTCCCCCAGAGGAGCTGGAGGAAGTGTCTAGGGAGAGGGAAGTCTGGGCATCCTGCTCAGACTGCTGCCCCCGCGACCCGGCCCCGGATAAGCGGAAGAAGATGGATGGATGGAATGGGAGAAGAGAAACTGACCACAATGCTAATAAAAATATAGTGAATGGAAAGTTAGTTACCAGTCTAGAAGATAAGCAGCCAGCTCAGAGTCCAATTTTAGACCAATGCAGTCACGTAGTTCTCTCCATCTTTGGGATGCGGTTCCAATATTTATTCGCGTTTTATTTCTTTTATCGTCCCATTTGCGCTTTTCTGGTCTGTCTGTCATTCTGTTTTCCTTTGTTTATGATG
Source organism: Rhyacichthys aspro (assembly GCA_036850595.1). Classification (NCBI taxonomy): domain Eukaryota; kingdom Metazoa; phylum Chordata; class Actinopteri; order Gobiiformes; family Rhyacichthyidae; genus Rhyacichthys; species Rhyacichthys aspro. The sequence continues at coordinate 378,553 of CM072167.1, read as the reverse complement.
TTTAGCAGTGTATGCAGTAACAGCTAATGCAGGAATAGCTACCTTGCCCTCTGAGACTTCGGCCGCCATCCTGTCTCTGTTTACCAGTTGTACACGCGCAGACCATGGCAAAGACATTGTACAGCAACAGCAGTGGGGTTCTCTGTTAAGTCCCTGGGCATCAGCAGGCTTGTGATTGGCCAAAAACTCCCCGTCCCTGCATTGGAGTTGCTCCTATCTCTATTGAGTGTTCATTTCTTAAAATTGCTTATAGTAAGCAGCAGATGGCATCATAGAGCATGATTTTTTTTAAAAACAATTCTAAACAATTCAAAAGTCTAAACCATTTTTTTCAAGTAGATGAAAAACCTATTAGGTACTGAAGTTTTAACAGTGGGGTAAAAGTATCTGAAACAGTGTGGAAGTTAAATTATTTATTTCCAATGCGTCCTTTCTGTTGCAGGTGCGGGATGGGTCCTCGTCCAGTGCCCCTCTGTTGGGGACATTCTGTGGCACTCAGATACCCCCCAGACTGCAGTCCACACAAAGATCCATGTACATTCACTTTGAGACTGACTCTTCTGTGAGCAACCTTGGCTTTGAGGCAGACTTTGGCTCAGCCATTGAAGGTGAGAGACAATCACATTGTGTACTTTTTTCATTATTATACATTATTATTTTTATTATTAAGGTTACAAAATGCATTGACATACTTATATACACATAGTTTTATGGCATATAGCAGGGGTTGGCAACCACCGTGGCCTGCAGCCAATAATTTCTGGCCTGCCAGATGATTTTGAAAATTGATTGATTACATTATAAAAATGTGGGTGTCAAAGATAACATCCAGTCAAAGCGAAACCAATCTCTACCTAAAAAATGTTTATGATATGCTATTTATGCCTATCTGTGTCTGACTTTGACACACAAGTACTTTGACTGTAATCTGCACCTGTTAAAGTCCGAATTGGCGGACACATCTGGGCACTCCCAATGCAGGGTGCACGCAGCCATGGGTAAGGATCTGAGCACCAATTCACTTATTAATTCACTTATTAATTTCTGACATATTTGTAGCAATATTTCTACTGAATAGAGAATTCTGTTTAACGTGTAAGTGATCCGGATGTCTTGCTGCTGTTGCTTGTCTTTGTGCTATGTATCTCTGAGAAGGTGAGCTGTTTTTTTTCCTAATGCAGTTGTCTCATTTTACTTTACCTTGATAGCTTAAGTTAAGGTGGTATGGGTCTGGGGCCGCGTAAAATCGACAACTATAGGGGTCAGAGAGAGGGCAGTTCAATTCAATATCTTGGCACAAAAGGCTGTGTGGGAATGAGTTCACCCAGTGTACTAGTCTTCTGAGTCCTGCAAAAATGATGGAAGACCTCATCTGTATGCGCAACCGCAGTCTTTATATGACTCCTCTCGCGTCTTAAGCAATTAGGTAGCACTCAGCTCAGGTCAGTCTGAACCTTCCTAATGCGGTGCGTAATAATGCATGGTGCGGCTGCGTGAGTCTGTCCACGTCCTCCAAAGAGCTTCACACATCTCACTTCTTCTGGGAGAGTTTAATGTCTTACCATATAATAGAAGAAAAGACAGCGGCTTGTTAAGCGCTTGTAAGCCATGCGTCACCTGCATGATGCCGCTGCGTTTAATTGCGTTGCGGAAAACGAAATTGAAAAAAGTGAAATGGGCTTTGGAACACAATTTACCATTTACTATTCCATCTTTGTGTCAGAAAAAAGGCCAAATAATGATTAAAACAAATCAAAGTGTTATAGTGGCCAGATATGAATTAAGTCTGACTCAAAATTAAAGTTAGCTTATTTAAAAAGACAACAAAAACAACAAACTAGCCCGCCCCACACAGGTGTACTCCATATACAATCTAACCATACAAGGCGGAGTGGACTAACTAAAACTAACTAACTAACTAACTAACTTAAAGTACAACAAGGAGAGCAGGTCGCAATGTACATAACTGAAAAACAAAATACCATACTTACAACAACACTCTACACAAATTTACAATACTACTTTTAATATCTCTATCTTTAATATTGTTAAAACTCTTAAAATTGTTGTACCTGTGCGTCGTGACATCCCACACACAGTGTCATTCGCTGTCACCCCAAGACAGGTCAGCAACAAAATCCAGGTTAAAAGCTTTGTGTGGTCTTACCATAAAATGAAATGATTAAGAACTGTACATTACCACAGAACACATAATGAAACATAAACACTTTAATTCAGTTCAGTTTTATTTGTATAGCCCAGTATCACAACAACAATTGCCTCAAAGGGCTTCACAAAACAGAAAGTAAATATGCAAACAGGTTGTGCAGGACAACATCCCCTGTCCTTAGACCCTCCATCAGGGTAAGAAAAAACCCAGCAGGGGAAAAAGAGAAACCTCAGGGAGGACCACAGAAGGAGGGATCCACTCCCAGGACAGATAGGCCATGCAATAGATGTGTCCAGGACAGTCACTGACAAATAGTCCATCATATGTACAGGTGAATGAAAAATTGATATGAATATAGTCCATGATAATATCATCATGAACAGTTCATCAGAGTATGAGGAACTGGGGTCAGGAGGGGTCCGTGGGTTGGGACAGGATCACAGATGGGCTACAGCTAAGGTCCTGTCATCACTGGGAGGTCTTAACAGCAGCCAGACATCTGCAACAGTATCCACTCACCCAGAGGAGAGTGGGACAGCGGGATGTAGCAAACATTCTGTAAAGAGGGAGAATTAGGCTAAGTGATAAAGTTAAATTGTTTCAGGGCAGCACCTCAAACAGGAAAAGAATAATAAAGCCAAATATTAATTTGAACATGAGTTCTTAAAGGTACATTGTGTAACTTTCATAAATTCTACCAGTTACTGACACCTGTGGCCGTTAGAAGAACGTTTGTCAGTGTTGTGCTCGCTCTCACGCGCGTTCGTACGAGCACGACTGAGGAACCGGAACATCAGCCTCATCACACTCTTTCACAGACTCGTCACAGACTCTGAGATTTACTGGAGTTATGTTTACAGAGGAGGTAAGAAAAGTTACATTTCTGAAAGTTTGACAGACTTAACTATATTTGACTCTTGAGACTGACACTGAGAGTGAACTCTTGAGACAGAGGCAAGAGAACTACTAATGTTTAACAATAGTATGTTTTATAAAGCCTGTTTCAACACAATACAGTAGTTAGAGTAAACTGTGTGATATATTATCGACTGTATGTAACATTTGTCAAAAAAGCGTTGACAAACGTTAGCTTAGCTATAGCTAGCTTTATCACTAGCTCACGTAGTTTTCATCGAGGCCCTGCAGTGTTTACACAGGAGTCTCAGCAGAACAATGGCAAAATTTAATGAACTTAGCTCTATCAGACAGGATACGATGCATAATATGTAACTATTTTTCCAAGTCTTTGCACAAATATTAGAGCATTTCATTTGTATTTGATCAGCTAATGTCTAAACAGGTGCACTGTTCCTAAACCTTGTGTAACATCAGTGACAAGCACCACTCACTGACCTCTTATTTATTGAAGAGAAAAGCAAAATACATATTACTAAGTACAGGAGTTTTGCTTGTTTCTAGGTACCACTACTGTACTAAATTGGTCTTGCATTAGGTTGAGACAACATAAATAAACCCCACTGTATCATTTCAGCTTATCTTTGTTTATTTTACTCTTGGTGTCATTCAGAATACCTCCAACATGAAATTTAGAATAAAAGTAGAAATATGTCATTTATTTTTATTGTTCTCTTCTCAGGACTCCAGCTCTGGAGTTTGAAGCTCCTGTGGAGGAGAGCACTAACAGTGACTGCAGCAGCTGCCCCCGGAGAAGGATGAAGTGCTCCAGATGAATATGACTCATCTGTGAGGGGTTTTTTTCTGGATGTGACGGAGTGAGCCACACCGGGACTAGCTGAACCAAACAGGGGTCAGCTAGCTTGGTGCACCTGCCTGAACTGCCCAGTCATGCCAACAGATCTACAAAACAAATTCTGCAGGAGGATCCAACAGGGCATTTCAGCACACCACATGGAGCTGTTTTTATTTCATAAAACTAGATTTTTAAAAAATAATACTTTCTTTGTTTTATTAAATAAAAGTTTTATACGGTGTTTAGATACAGGCAGAAATAAATATATATTGTTATAGATTCTTTCCTGCACATATTTATTGTAAAAGAATTGCTGCACTTGAGCACTGTCTCTTTTTATTGCTGCCCTTTGTTTTTGTGGCTGAAGTCATGTTCTAAAGAAAGAGAGAATAAAAAGCATTGGTGTAATTTTGACAGGACATTAATTTATTTACTTTATTATAACATACAATACATGGATAATACAGACAAAGTTAACAAAAATAGATAGATAAGTGCATCTTGATATTATGATGTAAATAACAAAACAGGCTAGACTTCTCCACTGGTGCATGATACCTGAACATAACGGTTCCTTGTGAGAGACAGGTGAGGTCTGTGGGCATGTGGCTGACATACCAGTCCTCTGCAGAGTTGTGTCTGGGCCAGTTCAGCTGTAGGTGGGGACACAACCCCAGGGAGAAGACCAGGGGCCCGAGGGTCATCTGGCCCATGACCTCTTTGAGGTCTTTGAGATGCATGCTGGATCTGCTGAGGGCCTACTCGTGCTCACCGCTGACGTGGTGCAGTACACCTCAGCTCAGAGCCTAAAATATATTGAATTTAGAGTCTACGTTAAAAGGAATAATCACACCTGAGTTCATTTTTTATCTGAAATACTAACTGAAAAAAAACTTACCTGTCAGATCCTGCAGTTATTGATTCAGGATGGTGTGGCAATGCTGTCTCTTTTCTTGGTGTTTTCCACTGTTGTTTTCTCATAGCTGTAAACAATTCAACTATTGTTAGAATACAGGGAAATACAATATGATTGTATTTACAACAGCATTACTATTAATAGTGGCACTGTATTTTTAACAAATAAACAAAATATAACTACATTTTCATTGATTGATTACCTCCATGTTACTTACCAGCTTACCATTTGATAATTAGTGACCTAACATACAAATGAATATATAAGCACAGCTAATCCCACCACGTATGTTTACTTTATTTGTATATACGCTCTATTGTGTGTCGTACAGTGTATCCCAACCGAGAGACAAGCGGATGTGATTTTCATTACAATAAACAGTCCAATCTGTAAATAATCGTGACATGAATATAACGAGGTAACCAGTGAAAGACATGTGGTAGAGTTACCTTTAGCTCGTCTGTGATGACAATTACATTCTGTCTAACAGACAGCTGTAATGTTTGTGTAATGGCTCGCGTTTTCTGGTGTGTATTTAGCAAACGAGCCAATGTTAGTGTAACTCAAAAATGCCACACAGAGTTGGCATTAGCTGCTGTGTGAAGACAGCCGATAAAGTAATTTTAAATGCTAGGACAGCACATTTATTAGATTCATAAGCCTCGGGAGTCAGGATCATAACGCAGTTATGGTCTGAAGGTATTTAATCCATTCAAAACAGAAACTATTTTAGAGACATTCCTGTTAGCTGGTTAGCATCCCCGTTTCGGAAGCATGCTGTTATTTAGCATTAAACAACTGATAACAAAGCATCACAAGATATTTCACATGGTCAGTGATGATGTCTTACCATTTGAATAAAAAGAAAGCCGATTCTGGGTCTGTTTTATCCCCAGAGCAGATCTTCACTCTCGCGTCCGACTCTGGCTTGTCTTCCTCCGGCGCCGGTCACAGTCCTGTTTGGGTCTCCGGGCCTCACTCGATAAAACGTTCTTTGGTTTTTTTTTATGTTTGCGGGAAGTTTGTGCTGTGTTACTGTTCTGGAGGCCGTTCTGGGTTTTTTGTGTCTGCAGAATCCATCTCAAAACTAACACGAACTAATGCCACTGACTGTCATGGCTGCTGTGCAGGAAAGTCCAAGACCAAGGAGACGAGAACGCGCACAACTTCACATCCGGCTTGATTTCGCAGGAAATCTGACCCGAATACTTCTCAATGAAATGAAGCATAGAGGCAACCTGGTTGGAAACTTAAGATTTCATTCTATTCATGACACTATTGGAGGCTCACTAAAAGGGGAAATAAAAGTGTTATTTATTGTTAAAAACCTACACATAGCACCTTTAGGCCAGATAGTGATCCGTATACGAAGTGAAACAACCACAAACTTAAGCATAAATTAATGAGAAATGATGACTTTTATTGACCAGAATTAACAAACAGACGGCATCTGAATATGCAGATTGAATCAACAATAAATGACAGGAGTATATTTATGGATTGAAACAATAAAGGTGAAGGTGAAGGTGGGATATGATTTTAAGGCAATAAATCGAAAATTGACTTAGTTAATGAATTTAGAAAAACAGTCTAAAGGAGTTAAGCTAAATTTGAGTAAAGTTTAATTTAACTTTAATCTTTATGCCAACTCTGTATCAAGTAACTGTGTAGCTCTTAGTAGAGCCAAGGCTGGAGGCTAAAGGTTAGAGGCCTGGAGCCAACAGGAATGGTGGTGGTACCAATGGGTCCAAACTTCTCAGTACTGAAGATGATGGTTCGGCGTTAGGTCCCCAATGCTAGTTGACTAATGTTGTGGTCCTCTGTGGATGGCTCTTGGTGGATTTGCTCTGGGTTCTCTCTGCCTTGGGCTGAGCTGCTGCTTGCTGTGGGTCAGAGGTCAGGAGCATCCCCAGTCTGTGAGACGGGCTGCTGATATCTGTGCCTTAATGTCCAGCTGAGTCAGTTAAACCGTAGTCCGGCATAAAGATCTCAGATGAAAATTGCCAATTGGAAAAACAGATTTCTGCGTAGTCTTTTAAGCAAAACAGTTCCTGTAGCAGCAATTGAACCAAAAATTAATTAAAAACACATCCTTTGGACAGGCAGAACTTAAGTAGGCTACACTGAAGAAAAATACTTTTAACAGTAAAATAACAAATTTGTTGCTCTGAGAAATTAAAGACAAAGAGACAAACCAAAACTACTGAACTACTGACTGGACTGAACACTAAAAACTGGAAAGACAAAGACTAAGACAACTGAAAAGACAAAAACTGAACTAAGACTAAGACTGAACTGAACCAAGGCGCCAACACCCTCAAAACTGTTTTATCTTTTTGAAACTTAGAAAGGCGTGTCTACGCAATGGCGGGAACAGTTTCTTTGTCGTACTAGGAGGGGGTTAAAGATGATCTCATGCTAAGGCTTCATATTACCAATTAATTAAACACTGCTTTATACTCAAATGTATCAATAACATATGCTTCCAATAACATCAAGTGTTTTTGCCTGAGGCTTTGTCTTGATCTGTATTGCTTTTATTTGTCATGATTTGTGTAGTGAACCCCCTGATTGTAATGAAACTTTCTTTTGCGCCAATTGGCGGAATGAGGGTCTCGTTTAGGCTCGTGGTTGGTAAGCCTTCTATCAGGCAGGGTGGAGACACACCTTTGGTTCTTTCTTTGAATTTGAACCTGTTTTGGTTCATGTCTTTGCCTTTTTGCTAGGAAATAAAGTTGGTTTGGACTGCTTGATTTGCACCCATAAGTTCTTACCTGTTCAAAGTTCTCAGCCTCAGGATTAAGGGCTGTACTGGGCTCTCGATGTTTGATCATTGCTAGCTTGAGTTTTATAAAAGCACTCATTGTTAGCTCACACAGCTGGTGACTTGTCTGTGTACAAGGACACGCTGCAATGCCAAGATGATAACTAGTTGTAGGATGGAGATTTTGAATGAAGACTTTGAAGTTCAAGTCTTCTTCCATCTCAGGTTGAGCCAAAATAAGCATCAAGTATTCTACAATAGTAGAACTGTGGAGACTCTTGACGTCCCTGAATCACAGCTAAAGCTGTGATTGTGGAGTCTGAAAACTCTTCTAAGAGTGACTGGCAAAGGAGATCATAGTCGTGAGGTGTTTCATTCAAGTACACCTGTTGACTTGGTTTATTCTCAGGTGGATCCTCCTGTTCTCCTTTGAAGGTTTGTTTCAGTTACTTGAGGTAACCACTTGGGTGAACTGTAGCTCCTGCTTGGATTTTTTCCTGTCGTTTTGCCTCCTCCTCTAGGTGTTGGTAGGTGGTGGCCTATTCTTAGTAGGCGGACATCAGTGATGTGATGTCACATAACACTGCCCTCTTGGGTGTATCCAACTAGGAGGGGGTTAAAGATGATCTCATGCTAAGGCTTCATATTACCTCCTTTAAATATTGTGGAACAAATAAACACTGCTTTATACCCAAATGTATCAATAACATATGCGCTCAATTACATAGTGCATTTAAACATAAAACAATGTTTGTATGGTCAATAATTGTAGTTCTTTAGACATATGTATTCACAGTTAAAACAACATTTCTTTAGGATGTATGTGCATGTATTCACATTGACAACGTAAACAGGAGAGATAAAGGTAAGGCTTATCACCTTTATAAAGTCTTTAGTTCAAAAAGGTTTAAGTCTTTATTCATTAATGAGCAACTTTTAAGTCTGTTAAAGTTGATTTCTCATTATTTATACCGGCGCCATCCATGCTAAGCACAGAAGATGTTTTTTGTCAAGAAAAGTCCTTCAAAGTCCGTCGGGTTTAAGCTGTGTTCACAAGAAAGATATTATTTTAGTGGGTCCGGGAAATTCTGTATGTTCCTGAGGCCAAAAGGTTGTACGCTACAGGGACAACTTGTGAATTAGTGATGTGTCGGTCGCGAATGAAACGGCTCTAAGAGCCGGCTCTTTGAAGTGAACGATGGGAGCCGGCTCCTGAGAAAGAGAGCCAGGGGCTACAAGAAAAGACAACATCGATGCATTAGAAAGGTATAGTTAAGAAAATGAGTGACACCAGGAAAGATGCAAAATCTGGAACCATTTCTGTAATATTGATAATACAAAGGCAGAGTGTAGAGTCTGCAAGAAAAGAATTTCATATTGAGCCAGCTCCACAAACAACCTGCACAGGCATCTGAGAACTGTCCACCCATACACACTGACAAAGGAGATCAGAGTGGCCAAGAGGCGCTACTCTGAAAAGCTGAAGGACAATTTCTCAGCTAACGATCCAGCAACAGTGTGGAGAGGCCTGCAGGAGATCACCAACTACAGGAGACGCCCTCCCCCCACTGCTGGAGGTGACAAAGCCCTGGCTGACGACCTCAACAACTTCTACTGCAGATTTGAGAGGGACCACTTCACACCTGCCCCACACCCCTCTACAGCTCCTCTTCCTGCCCTCCTTCCCCCACCACCCATCAACACTGACCCTGGCACCACAGCACTCACCTCACCACCTTCCCCCTCCTGCTGCCCTGACCCACCGACGCTCCGGTTCAGCGAGGGTGAAGTGAGCCGGTTGCTCCTCAGGCAAAAGACAAGAAAAGCTCCGGGCCCGGATGGAGTGTCCCCCTCCTGTCTGCGTGCTTGTGCAGAACAACTGGCTCCCATCTTCACCCAGCTCTTCAACAGATCTCTGGAGCTGGGTGAAGTTCCCTCCTGCTTCAAGCGCTCCACCATCATCCCAGTCCCAAAGAAACCCTCCATCACAGGACTGAATGACTACAGACCCGTCGCTCTGACATCTGTGGTCATGAAGACCTTTGAACGCCTGGTGCTGACCCACCTGAAGTCTCTCACGAGCGACCTGCTAGACCCCCTGCAGTTTGCCTATCGGGCAAACAGATCAGTGGACGATGCAGTTAACATCGGACTGCACTACATCCTGCAGCATCTGGATCGCCCGGGGACTTATGCACGGATCCTCTTTGTAGACTTCAGCTCGGCGTTCAACACCATCATCCCCCACACCCTCTGCTCCAAACTGTCCCAGCTCACTGTGCCACCTGCCCTCTGTAAGTGGATCTACAGCTTTCTTACGAACAGAAGCCAGCAGGTGAGGCTGGGACAGTTCACCTCGGACACTCTGACCACCAACACCGGCACCCCCCAAGGATGTGTCCTCTCTCCACTGCTCTTCTCCCTTTACACCAATGACTGCACCTCCTCTGACTCCTCTGTGAAGCTCCTGAAGTTTGCAGATGACACCACTGTCATCGGTCTCATCTAGAACGGCGATGAGTCTGCTTACCGACGGCAGGTGGATCAGCTGGGGCTCTGGTGCAGTCAGAACAACCTTGAGCTGAACACGCTCAAGACGGTGGAGATGATAGTGGACTTTAGGAGACATCCCCATGCTCCCCCTCACAGTCCTCAGCAGCCCTGTATCCACCGTGGAGAGCTTCAGATTCCTGGGCACAACCATCTCACAGGATCTGAAGTGGGAGCAGAACATCAGCTCCATCCTCAAGAAGGCCCAGCAGAGGATGTACTTCCTGCGGCTCTTGAGGAAACATGGTCTCCCCCAGGAGCTGCTGCTGCAGTTCTACAATGCAGTCATTGAGTCTGTCCTCTGCACCTCCATCACAGTGTGGTTCGGAGCTGCCACCAGGCAGGACCAGACTAGACTGCAGCGTACGGTGAGGACTGCTGAGCGCATCATCGGTGCCCCCCTGCCCTCTATCCAGGACTTGTACTCCTCTAGGGCTCGTAAGAGGGCAGGGAACATCATAAAGGACTCCTCTCACCCCGCACATAGACTATTTGAACTGCTCCCATCAGGAAGGCGCCTCAGAGCCCTCCAGACCAGAACCAGTAGACACCGGAACAGCTTCTCCCTTTTCCCTACAGCAGTCACTTTACTTAACAGCACAATATAATTTTGCACTAATATCACTGCACTGATTCCACTTACCTCAATGATGATGCTGCACTTTATTGTATATTGTATATTTGTATTTTAGTTGTATATAGATTTGGTTGTTTTTTTTTCAACTAGAGAGACAACAACTGCCGGAGAAAAATTCCTTGTTTGTTTTTGCATACTTGGCAATAAAGATGATTCTGATTCTGATTCTTATTCTGATTAGTGCAACGGGAAGATAAAACACAGTCAGTTGAGTCTGATATTGATGAAGGTGCCAGTGTGTCTACTGCAACTGTTGCTGCTGCTGTTGCTTCTGCTACAGTATCTACAGCATCATGCAGTACACCACCACAACAACCTAAGCCTACAACCCAGAGCTCCATGAGACAGTTTTTTGCAGAAGTCTGTGACCCCAGCAGGACAGAACACTATTGAAGAAGAACTGGCAAAAATGATTGCACTTGATTTCCAACCATTTTCAGTTTTGGATGATAAAGGATTCAGAAAGTTTATTCATGCACTCAATCCAATGTATGCAATTCCAAGCAGGAAGACACCCAAAAAATCATCCCAGGGCTATATGACAGAGAACATGCATCACTGCAAGAGAGGGTTAAAAAAGCCACAGCAGTCTGTCTAACAACTGACAGCTGGACACCCCAAACCACCACATCCTTTTTATCAGTTACGTGCCACTTTATTGCAAATTATAAAATGGTGTCCTGTCTTCTGGATTGTTTTGAGTTCAGTGCCAGGCACACTTCTGACAATTTAGCAGAGGAGCTGCTCAAAGTGGCAAAAGAAATGACAGAAGAAACCGGATCAGCAACTCAAAGCTGAGGCACTTGGTATTTCTAAATGCCAACCTTAACTAAAGATCTGGATTGTTTAGCATATTTTAATTTATATTTTGTTGTGTTGTGGTTTGCAGTGTTCTGTGTTGTTTCACTTTAAATTTGTTTAAAAGAAAAAAGCTGAAAGTTTAATATTGTTAAAAGTTGAATTTTAAATAGTTGTTTTTTGTGTTTTTAATAATTATTTTTCATGTGGAGTAAAAAAAATAAAAGCATATTTATATAATAAACATTTATAAATAAAAAAATACATTAGTAATTCATTTTGTGCATATTTTTACGTTATTGTTGATAGTAAATTAATTTAATCAACAAAACAATCTGAAGAGCCACTTGGGAGCCGAAAACACATTTATCAATTATTTATTCATTTTGGGGCTTTTAGACACTACTTGACCGACAATCTATTAACTTTAGGGTTAGGCCCACAGCCAGTCAAAAATGTTTTTTTTCCTGTATAGTAACTGTCTCTGTCCAATCCAAAATGACAAAAACATATCCATTTAACATGACAAAAAACTTGGTCTTGTCTGGGTCATGAAGTCATTTTCACTCAGCGTTGCCTGGGTTATGTCTGGGTCTCAGACTCAGTTTTACCTGGTCTTGCCTGGGTCTGGAACAAATTTTTGTATGTCTCAAACCCATTTTTACCTGATTTTTGTCTTGGTCTCAAACTAATTTTTACTCGTTCCCAGTTTAGCTTTAAGAAAGTCTTTTTTGTAAGAAATTAAACAAAAACAGAAATGTATGCATCACACTGATAAATATAATGTATGATTGAAATGAACTGCAAATTATTTTGTTTTACGTCTATATGAATGTGATGGATTTGTTGTGTATCAGGCTGCGGTGCTACATTGACCAGTCCCTCAGGAGTGATTGTGAGCCCAGGCCACCCCAACAACTATCCCCACGGTGCTAACTGTACCTGGTTCATCAGCATTCCTTCAGGAAACATCATCCGACTGACCTTTGAATCCTTCAACCTGGAATACCACACCAACTGCAACTTTGACTACGTTGAGATCTATGACAACGGCACAGTCCAAACGGGGACCAAAATCGGAAGGTTTGACATTTATTTTGGTCACTAATTGACCATAACGGTGAAGTGTTAGACAAATTGCTTAGTAACTGTATTTTGAACTTTCCATACATTTCCCATCTGTTCTATCTTCGCAGATACTGTGGTCGTTCTGTTCCTCCGTCCATCACCAGCACTGACAGTCTGATGACTGTGCTGCTTGTGACAGACTCAAGTTTAGCCTCAGAGGGATTCTCTGCCCGTTATCTCTCCATAAATGCTACCACTGGTACATTAACATTAATTATACATTTGAATGGCCATTATTGTTATTTTGTCATATTTAAGTTCTTTCTTCAATCAGACTGCAGTGAGACCTTCAACTCCCCGACAGGCTCGTTCTTCTCTCCCAACTACCCCAACTACTACCCCAATGGAAGAGACTGCACTTTCAAGATTATTGTACAGGTAGGTTTAGCCTTCATTAAATACTATAGATTACATCAATACATATTTATAACGATGGTAACAACTAAAATAGTCACTCAAACTATATAGACTAAATAAACACTTATTTTATTTTAGTCGCATTTTTCTCAAGGTTTAAAATTAAAGTACCTGAATTAAGTAAATAAAGACAAATATAGCTCCCAATCCATTTATAAACTAAGGTGAATAAAAAAAGGTTTCAAAGAAGGTATCTGGATGTAGGTTTAAAGGTGATGACGTTTTGACCTACATTCAAGGAATTATGTCAATTCTTAGTTCTGTTAAAAGAGCTTTACATCCAAAGACTCCCCAAGAGAACTTTTTTTTTTGCTCAATCACAAAACCACCATAGCTAAGGAGTAGCAGTGTGCATTATCCTCACATTAAAAAATGAAGCAGCTTAGTTTGGATCCTTTTTACATTATGTGTATGTGGGTACACACATAATGTGGGTGACATTTACAACATAATATCTGGTATCTTTTTGGTTTGAGGATAATAAAGCTCTGGAGTCGTGTGAGTTGGTGCGGTCTATCTGCCAAAATTACTTCATTAAATCAGTTTCCTTGAGCCTCATCATGCACCAGGCAAGAGACTAAACTGATCACACGAACCTACAACTTAAAGACATTAACTGTTAGCTCTGTCTAGCACTCTACCTGTACCTGCTACACTTCAGAGTCACTAAAGCAGCTGGACATGTAAACATTTCTAAGGCTGTAGGTCTGTAAATGTAAATGAAGGTGATAACAAAAAAGGGGTTTTATTTTATAATTACCTGGTTTGAAGTGATTATACAGAAGACTTATGGTAGGATCCGATCACTGTGTTTTCTTTATGTCTAACAGTAATGATGTGTAACACATGTTCCCTGTATTGATTTATGCTAATTAGCCATGTGGTCTTAAGTTTTAAAATGCTGTTTTTATCCATTTCTCTTCACTATATCAAGACATTGAGTGGCGTGTATATTATACATAGACTTTAGAAATAAATCTCTTTTTACAGCTCATTAGTCGCTGGTCGGCTTGTATTACTGTCTTTTTGCTCGGTATTTTCTTCTGTTAGAATGGCACAAAGACAGAAAGATTGTTATAGGGGCAATACTACTTTACACAAATCCACAAAAATTGAGTTGAAATGCTTTTCTACAGATTGTTTATTATTACTATAGTTGGCTGGCGGACTTCTTTGGGTTGGGTGACATCATCTCTAGCTACAGTTCTATTGCTGCAGTGTAGGCAGAATAATAGGACATGCATAAAATTGTAAATGTAGGCTAATATTAAACTAGACAATAGAATGGCATTTTACATGGACATAGGTTTAAATAATGCAACCTACTGGACATGCGTAATCAAATCAACGCTGAAGGATAGAAAACAATCACTCTATAGCAGCTAAACAAATTAATTACAGTGTGGTGAAATTAGCCCAAAAAAACTGTATATATTCTGTACAGATCAACATGCAGATCATGCTGAACTTCACTTATTTTGAACTCGAGGGCTCCCCACCATCTTGCAACTTTGATTTTGTGGAGATCAGGTAAGAAAAGACACAGACCAAAGGGCATTTTTTACTTCAGTCTATGTTGTTATAACATGTCAGGAAATGTTTCAGCTGGTTTGTAGAAATATTACGTAAAAAAAACCTGCACAATCCAAATGAGTATCATCTATGTCTTTTTTTCAGGGATGGGGGCTTTGAGACATCTCCGCTCATTGGGAAGTTCTGTGGTGACCAGAGACCCCCAGTACTGGTATCCCATAGCAACCGTCTGTGGGTTAGATTCCACTCTGATGCCTCGGTCACTCGTCGTGGTTTTATAGCTCACTGGGACGGCACACAGAGCGGTCAGTGGGACTTTCATTCAACTTGTTCAACATATTATTTGAATAAAAATATATCTCCAGTGCATTATAATAAATATTTGTTACTGATTCTTAAAGAGTAACTCAACCCTAAAACAACTTTTTTTAGCTGATGGTGTGTATAAATTGGGCTTTAGTAATACAGTTCATAGTTAATATTCATATTTTTGACAAAATTTGAAAAACCCATCTAATTCCATAAATATGGTGTAAAACACATGTAAAACCGCATGAGTGCTGCCCTCCTCAGGTTAAATGCTGCCGACCGTACTTCCTGATCATGATGTAAGGTAACCACACCTTTGTAGCAGGTAACCACACCTGGGCTACAACCCTCAGTACAAGCTCACGCCTCCAGAGGTGGTCTCTGTCAGAACTAGGTCACTGCAGCGACTGAACACGGTCACACAGAGCGACACACGCACGGATGAAAAAAAGAAAAAACACAAGTAGTGTTTAGAGATAGACTCACTCATTTTTAGATCATCAGAGACACATATTTTGGGTCACGCTGCCACTGGCTCCTGTTTGTTATTTTGCTCTGTTCATGTCGTAAAAAGTTTAGAAGAAGAACCTCCGTCTACCGTAGTTTATGATGTGTTCAAGTGCTCACACACAGCGTCGTTGCAGAGTAATCGATGTTGTTCTTAGTTTGTTGATGTCATGTGTTTTTAACTCCTAAAGACGGAGTGTTACCGTTGATTTTTATTCATGTCTCAATGTTTACTGAGTAAATCAGCCGGGCATATTAGCATTAAACACTACAAACAGGTCAGGTTTAACGTTACCTTCTTTTAATACTGTTAAATACAAGTTCACATAAATGCAGCGTTAGTCTGAGCGGAGTGCTGCAGACACTGTACTGTCTCTCTATAGAATAGTGTTCACTATATCTACATCAAAATTAATCTAAAGCAATCTTTATTATTATTATTATTATTATTATTATTATTATTATTATTATTATTACTATTATCAGTCTATGCTTTGTACATTAGCGTAAATGCCAAAGTTACCATCACTTCACCTGTTTTCTATAAAAATGCCTCGTCAGTCCGTGCTTCGGGCTGAGACTGGGCTTTGAATTGTTTTGGCTCAGGCCTGGTGTCCACAGAGAAACAAGTCCCTCCAGTTCAGGAGAAAGAGTAAATAAAGAATAAAGAGGGACCGCTCCGTCACAAAGATACTTGTGCCAATCGGACATCTGTCAATCAATCAGTCTCTGTGGGTCTCAGGTACACGCCCCTCACTTAGCCCCGCCCTCAGCTCGTCCCCGCCGTCTCTGCTGTTTTCAGTGGCGCAGTGGCTCAGTTGGTAGAGCAGGTTGTCCAATAACCAGAAGGTTGGCGGTTTGATTCCCGCTCCCTCCTGTTCATACTGTCGTTGTGTCCTTGGGCAAGACACTTCACCCGCCTTGCCTTCAGTGCCACAGCACTGGTGTATGAATGTGTGTGATTGTAGAGGTGAGTTTGGCATACACCAGGCGCTCGGCAGCCCGCTCCACCTGCCCCAGGTGGTGTGAATGTGTGTGAATGGGGTGAATGGAAGCATGATGTAAAGCGCTTTGGGTGCCCAAGCAGGGCATGAAAAGTGCTATATAAATGCATGCCATTTACCATTTTTCAAATTTCGTCTGTGGGTGGAGTTAAGGGGTTGAGTTACTCTTTAAGAACTGGGACAAAAACATGTCCTTAAACCAAAAACTACATCATGTCTAAATATTGAAATATTTTCTACATTTTAAGACTATAAATGTTTAACTGTGAAACACTTAACAGTATATCATGTCAAAGCAGAGTTGTTTTTCATTGACATATGCATTATTTCTAAGGTTCCACAGTTGTGTCCCTATATTTTGTCAACACCGTCAGACAATTGTGTAAAATCTGACAATATTTTGGGCAGCAGGAAATCTGAAGGACCCCTTCAAGCATTAAATTTTTGCTTAGTGTATTTAAGTGAGATAGGTCTAATCAACTTTTATAGTTTTTTAGTATTTTTAATCTTATTGTTAGAAATTACTGTGTCACAATCATAATACATCAACACCTTCAACTAGATAAAAAATGGCTACTACTTAACTTCTTTGTGTTTTGTGAACAAATAACCTTATATGTCAATTCCGTCAGATTTTCTGTGTGACAGAGGCAACTTTAAATGGCATTTCAATGGGATTATATATTGGAGACAGGTAGTTGTAAAGGATGTGTTTTTGTTGTGACTACAACATTTCACACTGCGCATTTTAGGCTATATGGCTAAAACTAAAAAAATTTCTTTACAGGTCACTTAAAAATGTTTTAAACTATTATCCCTTCACGCGCCGAGTTTTTTTGATGGTCTCTGGCTCCCCTATGTGATTCAACTACAGCAGCACTGTACTCGTTTTGTTATCGTTTCTGCTCACTTTTATTGATTCTTCACTTTATTATCTCAGTTAAAACTAATTAATGGATAAAAATGAGTACATAACTTTTAAAATAAATCAGTGCAGTCAACTATGGAGCCCCCAGAGGGGGGTTAGTCTGAATCATTATGCCCTGACAAGGACCTCTGTCCCCGGATAAACATCTGATCCCGTTCAGATGTGGAGGTGAGGAGGCAGAGTAACTGGGATGGCTCAGCTTTAGAATGAGAAGCAGCCATGGATCCGCTGGAGGTCAGCATGGTAGATGGGAAAAAAATACTAAAAATGCTTAAAAATGAAAAATATGTTGTAGCCAGGACAGTGCTCCTGGAGCTCTGTCCTGGGTAAAACAATGTTTTTTTGGCTGAAATGATGCTCAATCTCAAGCTTCTCTACAAGCCCCACAAACAGATGCAACGACAGGAAAGCTTTCATTTCATTTCAGACACAGAAACATCATACCACTTATGAAACTTGGACTGTGGCTTCATCTGCTCTTAGGATAAAAACCTGATGAGCATATCTGTTAGTCTCATTTGTAACATCAAATCATCAAAATGCTTTATCCACTCCTGATAAACTTCCATCATTTGTGATAGGCCTATAGCTAAAGCCCTCACCTTTCTCTTCTCCCACACTTGCCTCCACTCCCTCCCCTGCTAGGAAAAGTCTCAAGAATGGATGGTGTCCTGTGTAGACTGTCAGAAACTGTAAGCATAGGGTCAGCAGCATGGCCAGAAAACCCCTCATCCCCACTGGCACCTTCACTCTGGCTGCTATCCTGACTGTCCCTTAGTTCAGAAGGTAAATGTTCTCCCTCAGAGCAGCAAATGGAACCACTGCTTCATCACACATGTTCTTTTGTCTCACTATTTTTTACTCTCAGAGATTTACCAACGGAAGTGGTCCAACTGAGACAGTCACCCTTTTAAAGAGCAAATGCTCCTGTGAGAGAACAAACTAACAAAACCTTTATTTGATTGTGTAAAAAAGTACTGGATGTCAGTAATCACATGGTGGGGAGGAGAAATATGATTTATGCGTTAACTCCGTCAGGTGAATGTTAACTCTGATATATGATGAAGATATATAGAGGCTTGGGCTGGAGAGAAGCGCTCATATAGTGGTGGTGAGTTGTTCAAATAATAATAATAATACTCCTAATAATAATAATTTAAAAAAAACATATGATTTTATGATTTTCTGTATTCATCCGACTAAAAAAAAAACATCCTTGGCTGATTGTGGCCGACTCAAACATCAAACGTTGGCTAACTCTGGTCTTTCTCTGGTTGTGAGGAGTGTGCATATCCTCCCCATGTCACTGTGGGTTCTCCGGCTTCCTCCCACCGCTCAAAGACATGCATGTATAGGTCAATTGGCAACTCTAAAGTATCCCTAGTGAATGAATGTGAGAGTGAATGGTTGTCTGTCAATGTTCGTCTATAAGTGTCAGCACTGTGACGAACTGGCCATTGTCCAGCATGTACCCCGTCTAAGGCCCAAAGCTGATGAGCTAGGCTCCAGCCACCTGCGACCCCAAACGGGACTAAGCGCTAGAAAATAAATGAATTAATGAATGATATTTTATATATTGCAAATAATAATTAAAAAAATCTACCTTAAACTGACATTCATTTGTTTTTACTAGGCTGTGGAGGCACTCTGAGCACAGCCTCTGGGGGTTTCTCGTCTCCAAACTACCCTCTGCCTTATCATCCTAACTCTGAGTGCTACTGGAACATTCGGACCAGCCAAGGCAGCCAACTGCTGCTCTCTATCTCTGACTTCCACCTGGAGAGCAGCGCTGCCTGCTCGTACGACTACCTGGCAGTAAGTACTAGCTATTCACTTCATTGTGTGCAGGGATAGAATTCAGTCATGTTTTTATTGTGTCAGAATAAAGGCAATAAATGACCCTAATGTCATGTTGGGAGCCTTTTAAAATTACAAAAGATATGCTTACAATAACAGCCCACTTTCATCAAGCCTATTTCAGTAAATAAATAAATCTGAACTGGTGATTGAACCATAGAAAATACTCAAAAGTCAAGAAGAAGGGATGTGAAATCTACTTTTTCTACTAAACATTAAAGGAAGCAAGAGTTTCCTGTCTCTAGCCGGTATTTAAAGTCAGTCAAAGTCAACTTTATTGTCAATTCTGCCACATGTTCAGCACATACAGAAAATTGAAATTTCAAATACTATAACTCAAGTAATCACTCAGCACCCTTTCAAAAGAACAAAGAAGCCTACTATTGCTAGCATCTCTGTTATTTGTTTAAATTCAATCCTCTGGACCAGACATGCTCTAGTCCAGCCCTGGGGCCAATCAAGACCCAAAGTGATGGCCTTGATAGAAACCTAACCGATAGAGGTAAAGATGTCAGTTTTTTCAAAACATGGAACATTTTTAATATATACATTTACAAAGGAACACTTTCAAATAATTGGGAAAGTTAGGAGGGACTTAGCTGACCTAGCCCATTGATGCCAGCCACCTCTGGACAAGTTAATTTACTTTACTTTACAGTGAATTTACTTCAGGATTGTCAAAAATACAGAGACTGGATGCAAACTTACTGTGCACTGTACCTGGCACGGCTTAACGTCTGCACATAATGACATACAGTGTGGAACAGTTTGGGCACTTTCCTTAGCTACACCTATGACTATTTAACAAATATCTATGTGCCTAGGTCTACGACGGCAACAGCAGCAGTTCTTCAGAGTTGGCCAAACTGTGTGGCAGCCAAACCCCCAACACCATCAGCTCATCTGGCCACCAGCTCTATGTCAAACTGCGCACCGACAGCAGTGTCAGCGCTGGAGGCTTTCTTGCCTCATACACCACCAGTGAGCCAAAGAAATTACTTGACACAACTCTTTTTGCTCCTAAAATATGCTTTTACATTTGCAAAATGTGGAGCATCTTAGGTCTTTGCTGTCTTTAAACTGTCTTTAAAGAGTCCTATTACAAGCTGTTTTGGTATATTTTAAGGCAGGGTTCCTCTAGATCCTTAAAATCTGAAGTACACATCAGACATAGTCCTCTAAAACTTTGTCTCTTTCAGACTGCAGTGCCATTCAAATAGAAAACCAACACAGAGGAGCGGTGGAGTCTCTGAACTTCCCCAGTGATTACCCAGCCAACTCCTTCTGTAGCTGGACTATCCTGGCCAGCAGTGGGAACAACATCAGCTACTCCTTCACTGCCTTCCAGCTCGAGAGCAGCTCCTCCTGCAGCTATGATTATATCAAAGTATGAGAGTTTGGCTGAGCGATATAAGCAGGTTATTTTACTAAAAGCAGTAGGTCTATAGGGATGCAGTAGGTCTATAGGGATGCAAAAGGCAACATTGCACCCTCAAATTAAAAGATGTCAGTTAAAGGCACTACTTCACTACTTACCTAAAAATATATATTCTCAATCATTTGAATAGACACAAATCACGGGCAATAGAAGGTGGGTCTTAGTCCACTTTTAGTCGCACTCAGTGTAGTTCGTTTATGGTGAAAACCCAAACCCAACTACATGAAAAATAAAGCCACGGCAGCTGCTGGCTGCTCTCCATTGTACTTTTTGGGTCTTTACGGTAAACGCATCCCAGCATGTTAAAAAGTAAACCGGGGAGCAGCCAGCAGCTGCCCAGCGCTGCACCACTTACGGGCAGAATTTGCTTTGGTCTCGGTGTAGCAACTGAGGCTAACAGAACTGGCTTTCACCTCCAGATCACTCCAAAAAGCCAAAAATCAAGACACCCCACCTTAAATTCCTCTAATAACATTCCCGTATGGAATGTTTATACTGTACTCATAATATTCCGGAAATGTTACATACATACATTTTATTTAAATACAAATTCAAACACATACATTTTAAAATATTTGACTTAAATAATAATAAATATAAAGTAATAAAACACTCTCACTGTTGTAGCTCTACAATGGACCAAATTCTCAGGCTCCTCTGATTGGTACATACTGTGGGAGCACGCTGCCTCCAGCATCCAGCACTACAAGCTCCGCTCTCACCATGGTCTTTAAATCTGACAGCTCTGTCTTCAGTCCTGGCTTTCAGATGATGTGGAACCAGATTGGTCAGACAGCTTTTTCACATCTTGTTACCAAATTTTATAGGGGCGCTCCGATCGATCTGCCATCAATCATGATCGGCCGATAATTGATAAAAATAGTGTGATCGGCTAGAATGACCAATCAGTAGGCCGGATCACATGAGACTTGTTTACTCGTTGTTTGTCACTAGGTAATCCAATGTAGAGGAAAGCAACCAAAAGTAGTTATTTCACATATTATCAAATATGAACGGTGATTGGTATTGGCCGAAAATGATTTAGGCGATTGGTGATCAGCCTCAAAATTGCTGATCGGAGCACCCTATTTTATATTTTCCTCATGTGATCATGAAATTAATTGTTTTGCTTCTCTGCAGGTTGTGGTGATGAACTGCACGGCCCCACAGGCTCCTTCAACAGTCCAGGTTACCCCAACAAGTATCCAGACAACCGCGAGTGTGTCTGGTACATCACTACAGCACCTGGAAGCAGTATCACCATCACAATCCATGAGTTTGATGTGGAGTTCCACCAAAACTGCAACTATGATGTGCTGGAGGTGAGGCCCTGTTTGTACAGCTGAAGGCCACAAAAAGCCATTGTTCCATTCACAAAACACTGGGCAAGTTAACCTCTTATCTTGGTTATCTTGACCAATAATGTATTAAATTAATTCTAAGTAGAATTTGGCATGAGTTTGGCACGTTTTTAGAGGAATTGTCATTGTCAAAAATGTACAGCTGGCAACAAAAAAGCAGTACAGTTACTCAATCCTCACACTAGAGATGTACACAAGTTTTTTTGTGCAAGTCCAAGTCAAGTCTCAAGTCTTTGACCACGAGTCCAAGTCTTTTGGTCCCTAGCCCAATTCAAGTCCAAGTCTTTTGGTCACAAGTCTCTTTGCATACATAGCTTTGTGTGAGCACTTGAAGCTTGATACTGCTGTCTTATCTTATTAACAAACCTATTGTGTATGAATGTATCATTTTGGAAAAAGTAAGCTATAGAGTACAGTTAATTTCAAAATAGAACAAAAAAAATCACATGACCCATTATGGAGATGGGGGTTATTACATTTTATTGTATTGAGTAGATTTGTCCAAATAAAAAGAAAGTAAAGACCAGCTCTTTTCCCATGGTACAGACATACAATATCAACTTAGAAAAGAGTAATTTATTTTATTAATGATTCATTTTTCATGATTCTTGTGGTAGTCTACTATAATCCAGAGGTCAGCACTGATCCAACCAAAGGGAAGAGATATCATCCTCAGTTGGAAGACAAGTTTAAAAAACCACCTCATGGATTTTTAGGGACTGTAGCTTTACTGTTTTTCAATAAAATGAATCACATGCGTCTTTTTGTCTGTGTCTCTCCTGAGCAGCAGCTACTGTCCCTCGGTGGTTACAGCTGTGTCTTTGTGTCACACGGAGCAGAGAACCGTCTTTGATACAGCAGGAGTACAGAGGCCCATGTGTTTTCAGCCGCGGCGACGCATCCAAATAGAACAGGGGCGTAAAGTGGCGTGGGGTCGAGCGCCGCCACGCGCCCAGTGTGAGGGCTCTCATAGAAAACAATAGGGGCGTACTTTTTGACGTGCGTCGGCGCGCCCGGTGTGTGTTGGCCTTAATAGTTATGATACATAGTCTAGGCTAAATAAACGTGGCAGCACATTCACTGTCTTTAATTACAAAGTAACACCGTAACACGCAGTGGCTAGCTATGGTGTAGTTTATTTCAACTTCGCTAGCCTCGTAGCTTGTGCAAATGAAAAGTTAAACAGCAGTTTTTAATGTTAGAACATACCTCTACTTCGGGCCTTTTTTCCTCCTCCTCTTTTCTCCGCTTTCTGAAAGCAGCACCTGATGGCTTGGACGGCCTTTTCATGATAAAAATTTGTCAAATTACTTGTTGATGTGACATCCATCAATTTAGGGACAGCTGCTGTGATGTGCGTCAACAATACGCCCATCCCCCCGCCGGCCAGGTCAATCAGAAGTCATTACGATTTTTTTTTTTTTCATATTAGAGTACAAAGAAGAAATAACACCATTCACTTTATTTTGAATTATTTGTTATTTATTTAAAATATATACTTATTTTATTTTATTTTTTTTGGAGGGGTGCAGCTGGGCGCCCCCTCCAGTAGGTGGCGCCCTAGGCAACCGTCTAGATCAGGGGTGGGCAATTATTTTTCTCCGAGGGCCACATTAGAACCTGGGACTCTTGTGGTGGGCCGGACCAACACAGTCAACTCACGCTTAATAAAAAGACATATTCTTTAAAGTTTAAACTATAAGCAAAAATATGTCAAATATATGCCACCGTAACAGTTATATCATCCTCTGTTTAAGATCTACTCTTTCCATTTTGTTCTAAAACCAGGCCTGGCTCAACATGTTATTGACACCTGAGGAAATGACTCAAAAAACACTAAAGTTAAGTCTAGTCTCCTGCAGAAACACTAATGATAACAGCTCTTTCCAAACAAGGCCTGAACCAAGAAATCAGAATTTATACTCAACATTTACCAGGCACTTTTCCAGCTTCCCCTTACCATAAAAGTATTATGTTTGTATTATGTTCTGTACATGGTTTACACTCCTGCATTAATTCCTTTTCTGACACAAGCCTCCTGAGGGCCGGACAGGGGAGGGTCGAGGGCCTGATGTGGCCCCCAGGCCTTAAAATGCCCAGGTCTGGTCTAGCTGGCCTATGCCTAAAGCCGGCGCTGAACATTTGTATAAACATTTTGTCTCGTTTTTGTGATAAACGCTCCAAAAAGAACATAACCAACACAACAGAAACGGTTTTCAATAGAGTTGGTGTTTTCTGGCTCTAGTTTAATGTTCACTGCATTTGCTGTCACTAAAATTTAGGAAACGTATGCAACTAGACTTAAGCAACTGGGTAATTAACCAGAAATCTTTTTTCTACAGGATATTGCAGCACGTAGCTATAACTTCAACCTCATCACTACCCACCATAACTTTTTTCAATTAGCTTATGGTAACACAGCTGTATTTTGAATGTTCTCTTTAAATAGTATTTATATCTCATAAAGAAAGTCAAATTGTATTGTTCTTTTTAAGGTTGTTTTTCACTTTCCAACCCCATATCTGCAGCACAATGGAAAGACAAGCTTAATCTGTTCAAGAATGGACCATTTTAGTTTATGTATGAATATCTGTGTGACATTTACTCAGGTTTACGGAGGCCCAGATCTCCTCGCTCCTCAGCTGGCCAAACTCTGCAGCACCACAACAAGCCCCATGCAAATTTCCAGTACAGGCAACATGGTCACTGTGCGCTTCAAGTCAGACATTTATGTCAGTGGGAGAGGCTTTAATTCAAGCTGGGTGGAGGTCCCCGGAGGTGGGTTCATTCATACTAAACTATGAGTTATTACTGAAATTATCACCACAGAGAGACTTTTCCATGACTTCATTGCGTCTTGTTTGTTGTAGGATGTGGTGGCCCGGTCACAGCTCCGTCAGGGGAGATCCACTCTCCTAATTATCCTAACAGTTATCCAGAGAATGTGGACTGTTCCTGGGTCATCAGAGTGGATCCCAACCACCGGGTGCTTTTAAATTTTTCCGATCTGGATATCGAACTTCACAGCAACTGCTCTTGGGATTATGTCGCAGTGAGTTCGATGTATTAATATGAAGTTAACCCTCCCCCTTCCAAATTTAGTTGTTCATTAAAGCGTCACTACCCAATTGTATTTGTTCAGTCTTGAAAAAGATAGGGTAATCCCCATATAAGCAGGATCTTGTGTGACTTTTTCTTTCTTTTCATTTTTTCTTATCTTTGCTAACAGCTAACATGTCTTAGTGCATGTATGAATAATACTGCACTTCTGTGTTAACATAAATTTCTGCCATTGATGATGACTCAAACCAGGCAAAAACTTTAGACTTGCTTTATTTCAATGGAAATGTTGGCATTTGCTCCTTTAGGAAGACACACACTTTAGTAAATCCAGTTTCTTGCTTAATTTAAAGACTCTAATCCCAAATTAGTCAACCAATGTGTCCTCAGTGTTCGATGTTTTGATCTGTCAGCTTTGAGCATGTATGGTTTATTTTTTTTGGTATTTATTCCACTAGATGAATTTGATGTATTTTGTGTTGATGCCTTGTAGATCTACGATGGTCCCACTGCATCCTCTCCTCTCCTGGCTCATGTGTGTGGCAGCAGGCTTCCATCTCCCGTCACCTCCACCCAGAACACTATCTATGTCCGTTTTAGGTCTGACTCCAGCCGTAATCATCGTGGATTTAGGGCATACTTTTCTGAGGGTAAGTCTTTTATTTCTGATATATTAACCATATATCACAATATTTAATCAATTAGTTCATTTCATTAAACCCAGTTTCTGGCATAGAAACCAGACCTCAGCAACATAATCAGTGGACAGCAGGCTGCAATAAAAATAAATTAATAAATTAGGGAAAGAATTATATGTGGTAAGGTTAATGAATATTGCATTGGCAATATGACTTACAGTATTTGAATTTGATCTTGTTTTAATCAAAGTTAAAATGAAAAAAACATACAGTAGTCCCTCACTATAACGCAATTCACCTTTCGCGGCCTCGCTGTTTCGCAGATATTTTTTATAGCGTATGAACGCACATTGTGTTCTGCGTCCTGATTAGCTAAGGGAGAACTCGCGCATTGTGTTATGTGTCCTGATTGGCTAAGGGAGAACTCGCGCATTGTGTTCTGCGTCCTGATTAGCTAAGGGACTGTAGACCATTGTCAATCAATCTCCTCCGTGCCGTGTCTCTTGTACAGTACAGAATGCATTCGGCTTGCCAAATTTACATAAATGTTTGATCGCTAGTGCTGTATGTTTGCAAGTTTTCTCCCCGACAAAACCCACAATGTCGACGACATGTTCTGCACTGACAAAGGCACCTGCGGTCACACCCAAAAGGCAGAGGAAGATGCTAAGGTTTGAACTTTGAGAGTGTTTAAACAAGAGAGAAATGTGAGAAAATGTTAATGCCTGTCTGAGAAAAGTGTATAAAGTGTGTGGTGAGGGGTTTTACAGCCTTAAAGGTGGAATAGAAGATGTTTGCGAACATTCAGACAACAGCGACTGTTAGCCAGTTTAATAATGCGCATGCGCAAGACCAGCCGACTCGTTTCACAGTTCTTTCCGAGGTCCTGCCTCCAAAACAACACGCACACGCCAGAGACTAACAGACGGTGCTTCACAGCTGACTGGCCCCGATTCTCTCCATACAATGTCACAAACACCAGATAATACTCCCAACTAGCAGTTTTTAATATGACAACAAAACATTGAGCCTAAAACTTACCTGTTGAGCAGCGTATTTCTCGCTGTGCCTTCAGCGCTCGCTATCGCTCAAACGATGGACCAAGAACAACTCTGGTTTAGTTCTTTCATCTGCCATCTTTTTCCTTTTCGCAGCCACCTCAAACATAGTCTTTCTTTTACAGTTACCTTCATCAGTGTTCTTCGCAGCCATTGTGTAAAACCTTGCTAACGACAAAAAATCTTAACTAGATATAAATGTAGCCTGAAGCTAACGAGGAGTAGCTAGATGAACAAACTAAAGCTAACGGATGGAGCTAACGCTAGTTAAACAGACTGTCCCCCATCTACACAAATAAATAAAGAGAAAAAGAAAAATGGGGAAATAAATGACTATGTGGTCCTGACAATGGAGCTGCACGAAGGAGCAGTCTGTGCCTGACAGTGAAGCTGCACAGTGAGGCTGTTTAACGGTAGCAACGCAGAAGCAGCTGTAAACAGAATACGTGAACGCGCACGCTTCCGGCCTCACGTAGCAGGAGTGATTGACAGGCTGATTGACCAATAGAACACGCGATGAGAGCGTTTTTGATTGGTTATGTTTTTAAGGCACCACCACTTCTACAATTGACATGTAATACATTTTATTTTTCAAGACCTCTTATTTTCCGATGTCTTATATGCAAGTAAAAACAAATTTATAAAATATAACAAAAAATGTATACAAAAACATCTTCTATTCCACCTTTAAAACATATATAATAACTGTAAAAAATAAAGCTGACTACTTCGCAGATTTCACCTATTGCGTGTTATTTTTAGAACGTAACCCCCGCGATAAACGAGGGACCACTGTATTTCAATACCAGGTTTTAGCATTAGATATTGAATGTCTAGTAAATGTATTTATCATCATATAGAACCATAGGGGTGTTATTCATACAGTGGTCCTATTTAAGTTAAATAAAGGGGAGCCTAAACTCTCTACAAACTCTACAAATTTTTATGAACTTTCTTTGGTTAAGATTTACTATAATTTTATTTAGGCCGGAAACACCTATTGCTGTATCATTTTTGATAATATTTTTACAGTAAAAAGGATTGTAACTGTTTACATTTAAAAACAGCAATGTTTCAGGTTGTGCTTTTATTGTCCCATAATATAATAGTAGTAAATACTATAATCAAAATAATAAAATTGCCATAAACCCAGTGAAAAGAGCTACTTTAGATCTCTTACATGATCTGTTGATCAACAAGCACAATCATGTTTCAAACTTACAGATCCATTTTAATACATTTTATCCGCACTTTATTTTAACACACAAAAGAGTGAATGCATGGTACAAACTTCATTGCCATTAAAGCAGGATTTGCAAAACAGTCCATAAGGTGCAGCCCTGAAGGATAACAGCAGGTTTTGTTTCTCTAAGCCCTAAGCAGGGTTTCACCCATTTGGTGCACTTCGAAGTTTTTGCATTTTATTTTTGTACTTTTGTGTTTTATGAAATCTGTTGAGTAAGTCAAATAAAAAAGAGCTCTAATCTGTAATATTCCATTAAAATACATGTTATTGAATTTTTCAATTTTAGTCTGTGGAGCCTCATTCATGACAGATGATGTGGGCGGGGCTATAGCATCTCCACGTTACCCAGCACCATACAGTCCAAATCTTAACTGCAGCTGGATCATTAAAGCTCTGGAGCCCTGTAAGTTCTCTATTGGAAAAAAACTAACATACATAACAATAATACATGACATACAAAACATAGACAGTATTAAACTTTTTTTTCTTTTTTTCCTGTGGACAGTCAACCATGTGACTCTGTCTTTTACCGACTTTGAGTTAGAACCACACTCTAACTGCTCTCATGACGCAGTGGAGATCAGGGATGGAGACAATTATCAGGCTCCCTCCGTAGGTATGACTTTTACATTGTTTCTGAATATAATTTGTTAACCAAGGATGTCCACTCAAAGTTACAGTTTTCAGTGGTCTATAACTGTGTCAAAATATCTGCATTTGTCTGCCATGCAAAGTGCCATAAAACCCAGTGGAAGTGAACATTTTATTTGTATTTCTTCCTCCTTCTACAACTGCCCAGAGAAGATAAACTGAGCACTGCTAAAAGAGAACCATATTCTTACATGAAGTTTTCTGGCAGTTGTAAACTAAAAGGTCAACATTTTAAAGTTGAAATTATCATCTGTTCTTTTTCCAACTGCGTGTTCCTATAGGGCTACGATAATTTGTTGGTGTGGGATTGAAATCTGCAGTCTGTACAAAGGCCAAAATTACATTACACACATCCTCTCTAAGCTTTAACATATTATGTTACATTATATTTTCAATATAATGTGCAGCCTGGTACTTCAAAGGGGAGTCAAGTATGAGTGTGACTACAGTAGGCTCAAGTACCAAATGGTATCTCAACAACCCTAAAACAATTTTCACTGTACATGAACCTGAATACACGCATTACTTTGTATTATTACTTGAATCTTTGCACCTTTTTCAGGTCGTTACTGTGGCTCCGAGGTTCCTCATCCCGTCACGTCTTTAAGTGATGCTTTGGTGGTCAACTTCCTGTCTGACCAATCTGTCTCTAGGAAAGGATTCAGAGCCACATACTCTGCATCTACCTCCAGTGAGAGACAGTTCTGGCCTTTGAAAGTTATCATTCAGCCCTAATTACTCTTCTGCTCATTGTTTTGACTTGTTGCTCAGGTTGTGGCGGTGATATGGTGATGGAGACTGGTGCATTTAACAGTCCTAATTATCCTGACCCTTACCCTCCAAATGTAGAATGTGTGTGGACCATCAGAAGCTCCCCAGGGAATCACCTCCAGCTCTCATTTATGTGAGTCACCCTCTTTCATTGTGTGTAGCTCTTTTGGTTAGAGATTTTGAAAAATACAGGAGAGCTGTATTCTAGTTTAGGGTCATGTGACTCTGCAGTGGACGCTCTTCCTCACCTATCATCAACAACAATAACCATGTTTTCATGTCTGCTACATAAGCAGGTACATCAAGCAAGCACTATATAAAGCTCTCTTTGTACATGGGATTTGCAATATCTCTAAATAAATCCTGTTGTGGAGTGATACAAGTTGTAGATGTAGTCATATACTGTTGCAATAAACAGTGGGAGAAGAAGATTCTATGCTCTCTAAACTCAAAACTGAAAAACATAGAGTTGCATTTCTTTTTTAAATTTTTGGCACTCAATTTTTTGTTTCTCTCTGATCCAATGTAGAGAATGAGTTGTAAGGTGCTGGCCATAAAAGCTGTTGTGAAAAGCTACTGACATGGATTTTATTTGTGTATTTCTTATTTTTTTAGGACATGACTAGAACAAGAAAATGTTAGTTGTTATGTAACTTTATTTATTTTTAGGTGTTCAGTGACGTGTCTTTGTTGCCCAATAAAAGAACTTTAATATGTTGCTACACTTTTGAGTAACTGTACCTCTTTTTTGGTCAGAAGGTGAGCAAAGTGGTATGTTAACAATAGGAGCACCTCTAAAAGCTAGCTCTAGAACTATTGTTACTCTAACAAAAAAACAAGTCGTGACTTGTACTAGCAATTAGGCCTGCTGCCATAGTTGGCCATAGGTGTTAAGTCACAACACAGGTCCAACACTTCCCCACTGTGGCACCGTCTCCCACCGTTGTTTTTTTTTTTTTTTTTTTTGGTAAATATTAATTTTTTTAAATTAAAATATTTAAGTAAGTAAAATAAAACATTTAGTTTAGAACAGAACAGATACTACAGTTAGAGACTAAAAGTAGCTGTGCATGCCAAGCATTACATACAAGCATCGCAGATGAGCAGCAGGAGTCAGATTTATCATGTGTTGTTTTCCTGTCCAGTACTTTCCACTTGCAGGGAGATTCCAGCTGCAACAGTGACTTCCTGGAGATCCGAGAGGGGAACTCTACAGGCCACCTGGTGGGACGTTTCTGTGGGAACTCCCTCCCCTCCAACTACACATCTGTGATTGGTCACATCCTGTGGGTTAAATTTGTCTCTGATGCATCTATCAGTGGAGCTGGATTCAGAGCCACCTTTTCACACTGTAAGTGAGCTAAATGTTTCACTATGGGCACATTATTTAGATGTGTAAATTTTGATCTTCCTGTGTCATAAAATTTACCATCTCACGCAAATAATTCTTTCCCAGTGTATGGCAATGATGTAACTGGAGAGGCAGGTCAGATAGCGTCACCGCTCTATCCCAGGACTTACCCCTTTAATGCCCATTATCAGTGGACCATCACTGTGGAAGGAGACAGCATCATCGAGATCCACTTCTTGGATATTGACATAGAGGACTTGTACGACTGCTATTACGACCAACTCAGAGTAAGGGCATTTGGTCTGTGGGAATGCTTTGATCTCATAAAAGTACAATATTTTAGAGATATTAAAAAAACCAAAAGGACCAAGACACATATGCCTAATCTTAAAAATCTTAAAAGTATAATCTTCATGAGTATAATAAAACACACCAACACACAAATGCACACAATGATACAATATTAAATAACAATATGAAATAACAGGGTTTGTGCAAATATCCTGAGAAAATACAGAGGTGCTATGTTTAAAACAACACAAAACAGTGCTATGTAAAATAAGTAAATTTAAAAGAGCGTCGATGGCACACGTCAAATTACACCGTACGCGGCGCGTCTAGGCACTTGAAAAGGCTTTAACATAAACAACGTGGAGTTTAAAATGTGTGTTTTATCTGTTAATAACCAGACAAAGTGATAGATGTCGCCCAGGCTGTGTGAGGACAGACTGGGTTGCTCTATTAGCAGGTTATTACCAAGTTAGCGACAGAAAGGAGCTTCTCCGTGCATTGGCTGCAGCAGGAGTCGCGAGCTGCTGCCTGTGTTTCTCCCGAGCAGCAGCTACTGTCCCTCAGTGTTTACAGCTGTGTCTTTGTGTCACAGGGAGCAGAGAACCGTCTTTGTTACTGCAGAAGTACGGCGGACCATGTGTTTTCAGCCGCGGCGACGCGTCCAAATAGAACAGGGACGTAAAGTGACGTGGGGTCGAGCGATGCCGCGCGTTCAGTGTGAGGGCTGTCATAGAAAACAATAGGGGCGTATTTTTTGACGCGCGTCAAAAAATACATCCATACATCAGTATGGAGGCAAGGTGGGTGAAGTGTCTTGCCCAAGGACACAGTATGACAGTATCAACAAGAGGGAGCAGGAATCGAACCGCCAATCTTCCTATTGTTGGACACCCTGCTCTACCCACTGAGCCACTGCGCCCTCAGATCATCACCAGAATACATTTTTTCAAGAGAATGAACTCCTGTTTCAACTTAGTCGTGAACAAAAACCAAACTGTAAAGGTCAGCGGGTCTTTATCTACCCAGATTATACAGTGGAGGTAATGGTGTAGAAAAAACAGTTCACAGCAGTGACCAAAGAGCTAAGAGAAAAAGGTCAAATGCAGCCTGTGCTTTCCAGCTTAACTTCATGTCATGGCTCTTCACCTCTCCATTAAATGTTAAGGCTTCCATAGAACAGAAGTAAGTAATAGGCATCAACTGGATGTACAGTAATTATCAGATACAATCAGTGACTTTCGAGACAATTACTTTTCAGGCTGTGTCTACAGCAGAATGAGTGGAATAATTTTGTCATTTTCACAACGGGGTAATTTTCGCTGAGGAGGATTTTGGTGTTGAACACTAGTAACTTTTGGCTATTGGCCATACGCCCTGTGCTCTATTGACTATGGGGCTTTTTTTGAAGAAGAATAATTCAATTGAATTTATTATTTTTTGGTAGAAGCTAGATCAATTTCAAACGAGACCGGTGTAAAAAAGCCATTTATAAAATAAGGTTGAAAACTGGACACATTCTTACAGATACGCAAGATATTTTATTTTTTAAAGAATATTATTCAAGCTTATACTCCTTAGCTTGCACAGCAATAGTAGCCAACTATTCAGAGTTTTTCATCTCACTTTCCTTGCCTGAGTTAACTGAAAACAACAAGCAGGTTTTGCACAGAATGTTTAATGTGAAAGAATTAGTAAAAGCCCTGGACCAGATGGGTTTGGACTTGAATTTTATAAAGCATTTTTATGAAGTTTTGGCACCCATTTTACAAATGAACAAACAAATTGATCTCAACAAATATAAACTCAGATCAATTGGGCTTTATTCCTAACAGATTTTCTTTTGGGAACCAGTGGAGATGGTTACATTTTGTATTTTCAGATTAGATCAAAGAATCTAAAGTTGCAGTGTTTTCACGCTAAACTCAGAAAGCATTTGATTCAGTCAAATGGTTCTACCTATTTGAGGTTTTGGGAAGGTTTGGTTTTGGAGAGAATTTTATAAACTGGATTAAAATCATATATCTTGCTCCAAAACAACATCAAATTACATCAACATTATTTTAAATCTTCAACGATAGGTGAGAGAGAGAGTGATTGTTTGTCCCCATTATTATTCAACATTCAGCATTAGAAGCTTTGGCAACTGGGACAACAAATCATCCTCATATAAATTAAAATATTATATGGTAACGATATGCTTGTCACTTTAATCAAACCAGAAGAGGAAACCCCACATCTTTTACAATATATAACCTTCTTTGGCAAATTATTACAATTAACTAGTCTTAAAGTGAACTCATGTTTGTTGGAGAGGACAGAACCTTGCCTTCTTCAGTGGTGGTTCATGATTCTGTTAAATATTTGGGGATAAAAAACTGTAAGTCTTTGTTAAGCTAAATCTTCTTGAATGTTTCTATATGATTGGAGTAAATTCCGTCTGATCAACTCCGGAGGGATGTTTGGGTCTTCCAGTATCCAGAGATTACTATTGGGCCACAAATATCAGAACAATGGTATATTGGAAATGGGTTCAATTAATCACTCAGCCCCCTTGTGGCTGAAGCTAGAACTTTGTCAAAGCTTATGATTCATGGTCATTACATTTTTCTAGCCTTGTGTCTAAAACTAAATCAGTAAGTCATCAAAAATGCAGTTTTTAAGCAATAATGATTTTATTAATTAAGGGAAAAAAGATACCCAAACGTACTTAGCCCCATTTGAAAAGGTAATTGCCCCCTTAACCTAATAACTGGTTGTGCCACCCTCAGCGGTAATAATTGCAAATTACTGGCAATAAGTCTTTCACAGCGCTGTGGAGGAACGGGGCCCACTCTTCTTTGGAGAATTGTTTGAATTCAGCCACATTGGAGGGTTTTTGAGCATGAACTGCCTTTTTAAGTTAAGGTCAAAGCATCTCAATCAGATTCAAGTCCAGACTTTGACTAGGCCACTCAAAGACCTCCATTTTGTTTCTTTGAAGCCAGTCAGAGGTGGACTTGCTGGTGTGTTTTGAATCATTGTCCTGCTACAAGTGCTCTTCACCCGCAACCCCCCAACAGGGACTAAGCAGTGGAAGATGAATAAACGAAGGAATGAATGATGTTCTTTTTCTGAAAAGCTGTGTAATTTTAACGCTAAATGTAACAGGACACAAACCTTACAAAAAGTTCAACTTTTGTTTCGTCATTCCCAAAATTCTTGGGGATCATCAAGAAGTTTTTCGCAAAAGTGAGACGAGCCTTTATGTTCTTTTTGGTCAGTAGTGGTTTTTCTATGGAACTCTGCCATTGATGCCATTTTTTCCCAGTCTCTTTCTTATGGCTGAGGCATTAACTATGACCTTAACTGAGACAAGTTAGGCCTGCAGTTCTTTAGATGGTATTGTGGGTTCTTTTGTGACCTCTTGGATGAGTTGTCACTGCACTCTTGGGGTAATTTTGGTAGGCCGTCCACCCCTGGGAAAGTTTTTTACCATTTTCTCCTTTTGTGGATAATATCTCACTATAGTTGGATGGAGTCCTAAAGCTTTAGAAATTGCTCTATAAGCCTTTCCTGACTGATAGATGTCAATTATTTTGTTTCACATCTGTTCCTGAATTTCTTTGGATCGCGGCATGATGTCTTGCATTTTGAGATTGGTTGGTTGATTCAACAGGTCTGGTTATGGCTAGTGAAATTTAACTAAAAAAATTAGATTAATTACAGTTAATTCATGATTTCACAAAGGGTGCACCTACCTTTAAACAAAGAGCTAGGTAGGTTTGTATAGCTTTTTTCACTTAATAAATACAATCATCCTTAAAAACTGCATTTTGTGTTTACTTTAGTTATTTTTGACTAATATTTAAATTGATGATCTGAAACATTTAAGTGTGACAAATGTTCAAAAACTAAGAAATCAGGAAGGGGGCAACCACTTTTTCATGGCATTGCATTTGTTTATTATATTTTCTGTGTCATGTCTGTTTTCTAACTGTTGTTCTCGTTATAGATATTTGATGGCCCCACCGTTCATTACTACCCTCTGGGGGTCTTCTGTGGCCTGAATCTGCCCCCTCCTGTGAGAAGCACAGGCAGCACTGTCACACTGCAGTTTGTGTCAGACACAGTGGTAGGAGGACGAGGCTTCCTCATTGAATGGGCTGCCGTACAAAACTCTGGACCACCTCCCACCATTCCACCAGGTCCGACGCCCCCACCATACTTCATTCTTTTTACAATTCTTTTTTAATTTTTTTTTGTTATGTGGCAATAAAAGCCCGTGTGAAGTAGGCCCATCTATTTCTTTATGGGAAGAATATATTTAGAGATTAATTTTCATAGATTGTGATTTTTCTACATGTACCACAATCTAATTTTGTTCCATATCCACTAGCACCCACCCCCTCTCTTCATAATTATGATAAAACCATCATGTGCAAGCATCAATGCCTTTCAGGCATAGACCCCAGAAATAGGAAAAGAAATGGTTGTTGGCAGCAAGGTGGCATAGTAGTTAGCACTCCTGCCTCACAGCAAGAAGGTCTGTTCAATCCTTGCCAGGGCAGGGCCTTTCTGTCTGCCTGGAGTTTGCATGTCCTCCTTGAGTCTGCGTAGACGTCCTACAGGTGCTCAGGTTTAATGTGACATTTATATGACAATGCTTTATTCAAAAGCACTGGTCTGGGTGTAACTTTGACTTATACAAGTCAAAACGGTTCAGTTCAGGGAACCTTATGTATCTTTATTTTAGGTGCGTGTGGTGGAATACTAATGACAGCAGACATTCCCACCTTCATCTTCTCTCCTGGCTGGCCTGAAAACTACCTACACAACCAGGAATGCACATGGCTGATCCGCTCCCCAGACTCCACAGTGGAGTTCAACCTGCTGTATCTGGACATGGAGGACTACCCCAACTGCTACTTCGACAGCCTGATCATCAGAGATGGTCAGGACTCGAACAACACTAAGATTACATCAAAAAATGGAATGCACTGTTGTTGAGATGTTGACTGTGTGTGTATATGTATGTTTTCCAGGCCCTAGCACTCTGTCCCCTATACTGGCCACTGTTTGTGGGCGAGAACTCCCAGGCTCTCTTCATTCCACAGGAGACTCCATGCACATCCACTTCTCCTCAGACAGCAGCATCAGCGGACGAGGGTTTAATGCATCCTACTCCAGAGGTCAGCAAGCAATGGCGCATGATCAGGAAGCATTATTATTAGGGAATATCTGAGCTGCCCTTGTAGCCTGTCACACAAGAAAGACAGGCTGGAGACTTTCTCGTGTGACAAGCAATAAACTTCTCCTGTCTTAGGCAGGAGAAGTTTATTGACCATTAATACGGGACCCGGAGACAGGACACTCAACTCATGTAGTATCAGCCGGCAATTGGTTCTCCTGCAATGATAATAATTTCACATCATCATTCCAGCACAGATGGTATACATTCAAAGGTTTACAACATCTTCAGGAATACTAAAATGTGAAATGATTACAAAATCAAACTATTGATTATAGCAAACAGTCCAAATCTTCACACCGAGCAGAGAGAGTCTGCATCAGTGCAGTGTGCCCTGAGGTAAAGTTAGGGGAAAAGAGAGGCACTGTCCATTGAGTCATCCAGGGAAATGGCAATTGTTGAATTGTCCGTTGTGGAAAAGGACAGAGAGGACTTCTTTAAAGGTCCTATATTATACTATTTTGAACATTATACAGTGTATTTTGGATACATTTAGGTTACCATATCACGTTTTGCAACATGAAACACACAATAATTATCTTATACAAGCGGTTTGAATGAGCTCTCATCATGAACCCAAAGTGAACAGTCTGATTTGGCGCTGTCACTTTAAGGCTCAGCTCTCCCGTGTTGGCTCCACCCACTCATGACGTCACACCAGCGCTGCTGCTGGAAACAGACTGAAGTAAACACGGTACATCGTAGTAATAACTTTTTCAGCAATGGCTTTGAGAGTAACTGAGCCGTATATCTTCGACCCAGAGTCTGACTCTGAGTTCGAAGAACATGAGCAAACACAAAGACCTCGAAGGCTTCTACAAGACGTTTTTGCTTGGTAAATGAGAAACTATTTATTGTGTATGTTTCTATGGTGTAGCCCGTAGCATAGCACGTGTTAACTGCTTCTGTTTATAGGTGCACATGTGGAAATGGCCGTACAATGCCTACTGAAGTTGAGAATATATGCTGCCTGGAGACTCCTAAGGTAGCTGTTGTGCAGTGTATTGAAAGTAAAGTAAAAGTATTGACGGTTAGTAAGCTAACACAGTAGCAGCGATGCTTCTCTGTGCGTCTGAGCTGCAGAGCACGGCACTTGTTGACAGTGCAGGAGAGAGGGGCTGGAGGAGTGTGGAGGGGCACTTCCTGGAGAGGAGTGGTTTACTTCACATATTGACGTCATTGCGTGAAACAGCTCATTGAAAGGACTGTAGCTCAAAGTAAATAAATTACTCAAACATGCACGAATGAAACAAAACACAAATTTGGGTATGTGTTTGAGGTAGAAACAACGTTAGAACATGGTTAAAAGCTCAGAAAAGTCGATTTAGCAAAATATGGGACCTTTAATGCATACATAAGCTTCACACAGTAATAGCATTACTTTTTTCCTTCATCTGTAATAAAAGTGTTTTCTTTATTTGTATTCACCTAAAAAACAAAACAAAAAAAACCCAGAAATTATTTCTTTGATCTTGTTACAACCGTGGCTCAAAGAGTCGCAACCAAGGAGGACACACCAGACAAAAAAAAGGTTTAACCAAATAATAATAATAATAATAAATAAAGTGCCAAATTAGAAAATGAAGTATAATACAATATGAAGTATGAAATTAGTATCAGTAGTTTGGTGGTGTTGAAAGTGAGTGGTGAATGTATGTGCCATGTTGTAACAGGGTGCAAGACTCAAGTAGAATATCTAACTATGCATAACTATGCTAAGTAGCAAACATAAGCTATACCATAACTCAAACTAACCCAAACCAAAAACAGAGCAGGCGGTGTGCCAGCGGCAGCAGTGGTCTCCACATGGTCGTGGGCCTACTTCGAACTCCAGACTGTTGGTGTGGGCGTTACCTAAATAGACACCTGACCTGGACGTCCTGGTCCTTGTTTATTTATTTGTAATGAACACTTGCAGTTTTACCAGATTTTAAGACACACAATAAGTAAAACCTCAGCTATACAGAATATGACTAAACGACCTCCCTATGATCTGGATGCAATGGTAAAATACCCAAAATTGGATCCACATCTCTAATGCAGTACCCACAGGCCTTATTCTGTGCTGAGTACTATTTTTATGACCTCATTTTCAGCATTAGAACCATAAGAGAAGCATTAGTTCAAATTACTGTACACGTTCCTCCTTGAGTAGCGAGTGGAAGGTCTAGTAGTGCTATTTTACTTTTAATTCTGTATCATTGTTTACTTTGTCTACAGCAGTAAGTTTACATATTAATGAGGCGTGTGACACCCCTATCTTTAAGCTTTTATCTTTACAAATACTGTGAATAAAATCATCTAAAAGGCATATACTACAAGGCTGGTCATATGGGACTCAGCTGTAAGCCTCCACACCCCTGCAGACTGTCAGGGAGCAGGACCTGCACTTTTCCGAGTTCTATGAAAGATCCGCTCCTGCCCGCCGAAAACAGAGAGACATTCAGCTTAATAATGTTTAGGTAACCAGGTAGTTTTTATTTTATTAGGCCTGAGCCATAGATGTATTGTAATCTCGGATTCTTTTTATTTTCATCTTTACTTTGATCGCAAATTTGACCCCCTGAACATAAACAAAAACTCAATTTTATTTGACCCAAAATTCAGGATCAGCTAAAAATAATTTCCCATACAAACCCATAAAAATGGGGCTTGACAGCACACCCTGGAAAAGTAAAAATACATCACTCCAATGGGAAGTGAAAGTACATTTTGTTTGGCAAAGAGTGAGGAAATTTGGTACTCACATTCCGCACATTGAGGCAAAAATAAAAAATAAAAAAATCCTTAAAAAATTGTCCTTAGGGTCATGACCCAACGCCCATTCTAATACATTTTGGATTATTATTACCAGTAAATTAACACTTGAATTATTTAAGAGCCCTAATCTCAACAGCAGACTCCACCTCCTAAAACTACAGTGAAGCACTTTAGCCCCAAACCTCACCACAGATACCACACCTGACGTTAACTGGACAGTCTCCTCTCTCTTCTCAGACCTGAAACACACCCAACTACAACACAGCATTAAGAACAATGAACACACACGGTGCTCAACTGGACCAGGACAGTCACTGGAATAAACTTCCCTCTGCCTTTAGTCCTGGATCAACAAGCTCAATAGGTTCAAACAAACACAAAACAGAAATCAGACACAAATCAAACAGCGAAGGTGGCTTTAAATGACTTTCTCTGCATTCTCTTGACCCCTCTCTTATACAACTTTTAATTGGTGACAGATTGCCTTTTCTTTAAGAATATAGTTTACGATCATTATGGCTATTATGACACACTCATTAAGTTAACTGTTTGTGTATGGTAGCACAAGCTTGGAAATGTATTGTTGATAGGGAATGTTTTTATGTTCTGATCGTCTAGGAGCTGAATGGAATTGAAGCAAACGTTGGACTGACGAGACTCTAGATCAGACCTAGGCATTTTAAGTGTAAGGATAAATTCTGATTCCTTGGTTCAGGCCTTGTTTAGAAGCCGCCGCACAGAGGAAGGAACTGTTATCATTAGTGTTTCTGCAGCTGACTAGACTTAACTTCAGTGTTTTTTGAGTCATTTTCTCTGGTGTCAATACAGGCCTGGTTTTAGAACAAAATGGAAATTGTGGATCTAAAACATAGGAAGATGTAGCTGTGACAGTGGCATATATTTCACATAATTTTGCTTATACTTTAAACTTTAAACAATATGTGTTTTTATTGAACGTGAGTTCACCGTGTTGGCACGGCCTTCAACAAGAATCCCAGTTTCAATGTGGCCCTTGGGGGCTGTATAATTGCCCACATAAGTTCCCCCATTTTTTAATTAATTTTTTAATTTTTTTGTAATAATTGACGGGTTTTTTCATCTAGCTGTATTGCTACAGCAGATTTATACAACAATTATAGCATCTACATTTAAGCTCTATTTGTTGTATTTGGACTTTTGACCATCAACTACTTGATTTGCTTTAGATGAGTGAGCTATTCAACGGTTACTTTAAATAATATTTTTTTACTAAAGGTGAGCTAATTTAAATGAGAGTGTTTGTTTACCGTTTTTTTTTCTCCAAATTCCAGAAATAAAAACAAAGTAGTAAAGTAAATGTCAGAGTCTAGGAGTGGAATTGAGAGCCAATGTCAGTACCGTGTGTCCCACGGGAGCAGCATCTCTCATGCAGCAGCAGAACAGTTCATGTTGTGATGACCTCTGTGCAGCAGCAGTTGTAGTGGCATAGATTCAGTCCATTTGACATGAGGATAGTGTGGAGGAGCCCAGTCCACAAAGTGCAGCTTTAAGACCAGACTAAATTAATGTTAAACTCTCAATAGCATTCATTTAAGTAAAAAGCACTGACTTTGTATTATTGTTAGACTTGGTGAGTCATGTTTGGTCAAAGTGACATGTCTTGGTCAGAGGATTACATTTTTCATAAACTACAATTTTGTTGCAAGTGCCCTTGCTCTCTTTTGATAACACATGTCTGAGATACTAAGGAGACCCTTTTATCAGCTATCAAGAGTAGCATTATTGTTTTTCAGAACATTAAGACCCCGAAGGCTGTGTCAATATAAACTCTTTTATTTTTTTTTATTTTTTTTTCCAGTATGAGGAGAATGGAATGGCTAGAATGAGAACCAGAAGACAATGCATTCAACAGAACACTAAGTTCCAATATTACAACCTCATCTATGTTGATATTTCATATAGACCAAGTATAACACAAAAGAATAACTGTATAAAACTACAGAGAACTACAAGACACCCACTAAATGATGACACAGTGAATAAAGAAATACTTTCAACACATAATCTTCTTACTTCAAGATGAATCTTTTAGGCCATAAAAGGTCTCATACTTCAAAGATAATTCAGCTTTAATTCAATGGTACAACAATCATTCACTATTAAGGCTTAAAGTAATGTTTTTGAACCTGTTCCAGTTACAGCTATTCAACTCATTCATTTTCTACCACTTAGTCCCGTTGGGGATTGCGGGCGACTGGAGCCTATCCCAGCAGCTTTGGGCCTTAGGCAGGGCACACCCTGGACAATGGCTGGTTAGTGGCAGGGCTGACACTTAGAGACAAACAACCATTCACTCTCACATTCATTCACTATTGACCTATACATGCATTTCTTTGGGTGGTGGGAGGAAGCTGGAGAACCTGGAGAGAACCCACGGTGACGCAGACTCCTCACAGAAAGACCAGAGTTAGCTGATGAAGTTTGAGTTGGCCACAATCAGCCAAGGGTGTTTGAGTCGGCTGGGGTTTGAACTCACAACCTTCTTGCTGTAAAGTAGGAGCGCTGACCAATCTGCTACTGTGTACCCCCCACTCTGCTACAGTGCATTCTGTATTAACTCTATAAATTTACCATAGACTCATTTTATGCCTATTTATTAAACATTTCATTTTTTTTGTTTGTTCTAGTTTTTTCAGTGCTTAACTGTTGTTTTTATTTATTTTATTTTTTATATTTTTTATGATGCTTAAAAGAAAAGTATTGTATTATATTTTGAATCGTTGAATTAATGAAACTCTGAAGAAAATTACAACTGCCCCTGTAACATTTCCCTGTAAGCATTCCGTCAGGGTCTTGTTGCCCATTGACCTTCTTACACTCACCTACAAAGTTCTTGCTCACAGATCAGCTGCAGAGGATGGAGACAGAGAACACAGATATGACATATGACATGTTACTAATGCATCAGCTGTAAACTGGAACTCTTTGGTTCATGTAAACAACAATCAGAGCAGCATCAATTCTCAAAATATATCACATCATAATGAACTACACAATTCAATTCAGTTCAATTTTATTTGTAAAGCCCAGTATCACAACAACAATTGCCTCAAAGGGCTTCACAAAACAGACAGTAAAATGCAAATAGGCAGAACAAGACAACATCCCCTGTCCTTAGACCCTCCATCAGGGTAAGGAAAAACTCAAAAAAAAAAACCCAGCCGAGGAAAAAGAGAAACCTCAAGGAGAACAACAGAAGGAGGGATCCACAGGCCGTGCAATAGATGTGTCCAGGACAGTCACTGACAAATCTTAAAGTCATAGTACAGGTGACCGAGAATGTATATGAATATGCAAGAATGTACATGAATATTATACACATAATGAATAAGTGAGAAAACCCCAGGTTTATCATTTTCCGCGACTCATCCACGGATGTTACCTTGTTTTATCCTTCTGTTTGCAGGCTGTTATGATGGTCAGGTATTATTTGCCTTGTCATTTTTTTTATTTATTTATTTTTTTACTTTTGTTAAATTTTTTCCCTAAACATACAGACATTATAATACCGTATTTTCCGGACTATAGAGCGCACATAAATATAAGCCCCACCCACTAAAATTTAAAAGAAATATATATTTTGTCACATATAAGCCACACCGGACTATAAGCCGCCGATATCCAGGCTGAGAAATAAGATATTTACATAGAAAGATTTTGTACCATAAGTGTTTATTCATACACCTGAACTGATTGTTTCCGAACAGTGTAACACGGCAGTAAAAGTGCTGATCAAACAAAACAGAAAAGTCATTGATGGTTTTATTCATCTTCCTCCTGTGCACTAAAACCAAGTTGCTTTACTTTTATTCCTCCTGCGTACTGAAACTGTGTTTTTGCACTTCCTGCTAGAGCGCCCCCCTGAGGGCTGAAGAAAAATTCATAGAAAAGCCGCATCTCTGTATAAGCCGCATGGTTCAAAGCGTGGGAAAAAAGTAGCGGCTTATAGTCCGGAAAATACGGTACACAAGAAGACTGGTCAGAATCAATAACAGCACCACATGTTAATATTAGAAGAGTCCACAATTAAGTTGGAATAATTTATGTCCACAGTGATTGTCCGTTAGAATCTATTTTACAATCCACTCCCAGTGTTTCCACTGGCTTCTTCCATGTGTTTACAAAGAATTGGAGACTACCATCCATATAATGTCCAAGTCTAATCAGAGTCATAGCATCAGAGATCAATGACTTCCATAAAGATATAGAGGGGGGTTCACTGCCCACCCATCTCACCATAATGGTCTTTCTTGCTAACGTCTATCAGTGACGTAGGAATATGTCCCAGCAAACACATTAATGGGTTTTCTGACACACTTTGATCAATAGCTGTGCTGATCTTTGCACATACATCTTTCCAAAATGATTGAATAACCTCACATTCCCACAAACAGTGAAACCTGATGCCCATTTGAGGCAATCCGGAGAAGTTCCCACATTGTATTTGCTATAAATATATGGAGAGATATAAACATTATGCAAAATATTATACTGCATTTCTTTAAATCTGTTTCAAACAGATATTTTAAATGGCAGGAGCATAATTTTTATCCCATAATTGGGTATCTATCTCACATTTGAGTAATGCCAGTTTGTCCAGATTTAAATCATAAATCTCAGAATAAAATTTTGATATGAAATGTTTATGCTCTTTATTTTCCAGAAGGAATTTCTCCAGTCGACATGAGTTTGTTGTGAGGGTCAGTGATTTTGCTTCCTTCATCACATAATGCCTCACTTGTAAATATTTGATATTGCATGCTGAGTTTTCAAAGATTCAAATAATTTAAATGCCTCATGTTCAAAGAGATCATAAACCCTAATTATGCCTACTTTATGCCAACCCACAAAACTCAACCCTATGTTTTGAGGCAGGAGATCCGGG
The DNA here is from genome assembly GCA_036850595.1 of Rhyacichthys aspro. Classification (NCBI taxonomy): domain Eukaryota; kingdom Metazoa; phylum Chordata; class Actinopteri; order Gobiiformes; family Rhyacichthyidae; genus Rhyacichthys; species Rhyacichthys aspro. The sequence goes on along the minus strand of CM072167.1, from coordinate 334,548 downwards.
TTATCCGGTGATATAATATTAAGCAGGTGACTACTCTTAAACTGTTCTCTCAGTTTTCCCCATGCCCACAAAACATATCATCTGATTATTCTTCACTATTTGTGGCAGATCATTCAGACGTTTTCCTAGTATGTTAACAGGTGAGGAAGGTTTACATAATGATGTTTTTATGTCGAGCCAAGGTGAGTCAGAGTTTTCATGTATCCAGGAAGAAATAATCTTTAGGAAGTTGTAATATCTCTTAATTTAATTTTGGGTTTTCTCCCCACCCAAATGAAGTCAACCATTGCTTTGTTAATAGCCTTAATATCTTCTGATTTCAGAATTACAAACAGCATGGATATGGGATATAATATTTTAGGTAGAAAAAACATTTTAACAAAATTTATCCTCCCCAGAAGTGATATTGGCAGAGCCCTCCATCTTGTCAGCATCCCACACAAATCTTGAATCAGTCCATTGATATTTTCCCTATATACTTGGTCAATAGTAACTTTAATTCCCAGGTATACACATCCTGATGGGGCCCAACAGAAAGGTATAATATACGCAGGTTCATCATCCCCCGCCGTGTCACCCAAGGTCATTATAACAGATTTATCAAAATTCACTTTATATCCAGATATAAGACCAAAATCCTTAATACACTTAATCAGAACAGGCAGTGAGTTGGTTGGATTTGTTAGTGTGAGAAGAACATCATCTGCATAAAGTAAAATTTTGTGTTCTTTCCCCCCAATTGTAACCCCATGAACATTTGGATTTTGCCTGATGGCCATGGCCAAAGGCTCAATGGCCAGAGCAAACAACAATGGTGAGAGCAGACTGCCTTGAGCTGTGCCTCCAAATGTAATAATAAATAATCAATAATAATTTCAAACATGTATTCCCACTCGATTCTATCAAAAGCCTTTTCAGTATCCATAAAAACAACCAACCCCGGAATTTGGTGAGAATTAACATAATGGATAATATTAAAAAGGCATCTAGTATTGTAATATGAATACCTCCGCTTAATGAATAAGACTTATATATATAAGAATAATAAGACTTTTTCTAGCCTAAGAGCTAAAACTTTTGAGAGTATCTTATAATCCACATTTTTGGACATAAAACACAATTAAAGTCGCCTGCTAAAATAATATTGTCACAGTCCATGTCCACTAACTCCACTAGTAAATAATGCCGTATAAAAGCCTTCGTCTTGCACACTGGGGGCATATACATTAGCTAGTACAATACTCTCACCATGTAGTACCCCTTTAACAAAGATATATCTTACTTCACTATCTTTAGAAGTATCTGTAGAGGTGAAGGGAAGATTTTTATGTACCCCTTTTATTTGTGGAAAAGGATGAAAAGAATGTATTATTATTATTATTTGGCCTACCCAATATCTACAATGTTTTTTATGCTCGTCATCGGACAAGTGGGTTTCTTGCAAAAAAGCAATTTGAATCAAGTCTTTCTTTAGCGAATTCAAAATCGCCGTTTTCTTTATCACATTGTTGGACCCTTTAACGTACTTAACTTCACTACTTAACTAACATCTCTTTTCATAAATATTAAGATTGGTGTGCTGTTTTCGAATTTAACCAAGTTTTCGATTGACCAGTCTGTGACAGTAAACAATAAATAAACATAAACCCAGAACACTGATTCCAAGCAAAACCGGAATAAATGGCCTGGAATCGTTATTTTTATTTGTTGTCTCATGTGGATCCTTGCAGCGTGTTCACATAGTCCTTAATGTCCACCACGGTCTTGAGAGAGAGGCTGGTGCCGTCAAGGTTAAATATTTTGATGGTAGCTGGATACGGAAAGGTGTATTTTACCCCGGCTTCACAAAGCGCTTTGCATGCGATTGCTGTTTCCCTCCTCTTCTTCACCACCTCCGCGGAAAAATCCTGATAAAAGGACACTTTGCCTGCTTCCGTTGTCACCACACCTTTAGACCTCGCAGTCTGGAGAATCTTCCGTGTGTCAGTATAATAGTGCTGCCGCACCAGCACGGCGCGTGGACCTTCCTTCCTGGCTAACATCACTGGTGCTCCCGTGCGGTGGGCCCTATCGATCATCATAGTCCCATTCTGCTTCAGGCCCAAAACCTCCGGTATCCACCTTTCAAAAAACTTTACTGGTGCATCGCCCTCCGCCCCCTCATTTAGTCCTACAATTCTCACATTCTGCCGCCGGCTTTGGTTCTCAAAACTGTCCAGTCGCTTCATTGCCTTCTTGAGCTGGGTCTCAAGGGCGCATATGCGCGGCTCGTTCACAGCTGTGGCGTCCCCCAAGTCCAATACCCGCTGCTCCACGGCCTCCATTCTTTCTATCAATGCGTCAAATTTCTCGGTGAGCTTGTTCACTGGTTTTATCACACCGGCAAACTTGTCATCCAACATTTTCGAAACATTCTCTGTCACCCGGACCACAATGTCATTGTGCCGCTGCACACGGTGTCTGTCATTACTGCTAGCTCTAGTTTTGCCTCCTCTTTTAACCATATCTCTCTTTTTGCTTTGACCAGGCAATACAAAAAAGTTGTCCAACAAAATTATATTACTTCAGCAAGCCACTTGAGGCAGTTTTAGTTTGGAGAAAGAGCTTCAGTGTAATGTTTAACAGTGCGGAGCCTTAAAACTCACGTCTGCTCAGTTCGGCGGATCACGTGATCCCCTGCCTTGTCATTTTAATACAGTTTGGTTTAATCAAACTCAGTAGTGCTTGTCCAGTGACCATTCGCATCACTAACATTATTTCAGTTTAAAGTCATTACAGTCACCCAGCAGATCTTTTATTTAAAAATAAAACCCATTATTTTGTTAACTCAGCCTCTTATTTTAAAACAACCCAGATATGTTGTGTTCAAGGACATTTGTACACAGGACAGATACACACAGCAGCAGCACTAAACACATGACACATACAAGACAAGACAGACACCAGATAGATACCAAACTAATTTAGTTTTAGTTAACTACCTTCCTACTTTTTTAACAAAAATATTTAAAATAATGTACATTTATTTTTGTAACAACTTCCAACACTTTCTGTGCACCCATTATAAACAGTTGTTACCTTAGCAACGTTTAGAGAACCTGTTTGCAAAGAGATTAGTATGATCAATATTATTATTATTCTTTTCTTGTCTCTTTACTCACATTTTTTTGTTTGGTTTTTAACCCTTCTTTTACCTTTTCCTGCTTTCCTTATCTTGCTGACACTGTGTGTGTGCAGTAAAACCACCTTCCTCATCTTCACTGTTGCTGTGCCTTTCCTCATCCTCACATGCATGTTAGTTGTTGTCTTTGCCTTGTTTTCCTTTTCCTGCTGACACTCACTAAGCCCTATGCTTGTGTGTGTGCTTTAGATCTTTAGATCTAATATTAGTTGGTTCATTAAAGACTGAAGCTAGACACTGTGTGGTGGAATCTGTGGTAAATACCCATGCAGAGGCTCCACAGATTTTTCACTCTTGCAAAGCTTTACACGGAGCTCACCATACACCCTTCCCTTATATCCTAAGTGCTTAGCTTTTAAAACTTAACACAGAACATACAGCATACACTATAAGAGGCCCAAAATGTTCGACCTTTAATGTGAATTCACAGACAACCAGTAAACCAGTACTGGTGCCTAACAACAATAACTCAAAAATTAGCCAGATTCAAGTGAATACAAACTAGATCAAAGTTGTAACTTTTACATCAAAGTGTGACCAGTTGTTTAGCTCAGGGACTGTTCCATTAGTATTCATAACACAGAGGTTCTTTAACTTGATTCTAGTAAGGCAACAATCTTCTTAAATAAAAGAAAAATATATTTGCACTTAACAGACCAGCTGTTTTTAGAATCCTGTTCATGACGCCAATTTGTTACAGAATATCTGAGCTGCCCTTGTAGCTTGTAGCTGACCTGACCAGTCTGTGACAACTTACATTGAGGCCATAAGTGAAGGAAGACTGAAATTCTCCATCAATTATATAGCATAACAGTGAATCATGTACTGTAACGTGTTGATATTAACACCTGCTTAATGAAGGTGGATTTTAACTTTAACAGGTCACATAATTACTCCAACTGGGCATTTGGGTTAAGTTGAACATTGGTCTTTGGAAATGCCTGTAAAACTACTCAAAGTATGTTTTAGTACACCACAGAATTCTGGACATCAGGTGACATAGCACATTCTTTTGGCCATAACGGCAGGAAGAAGTGTCTGTTTACAGATTACTAGGCTGTCATTAATAGTAATACATTCGTGGTTGCATCCTCTTCCCCTTCATTCCCCTTGGTTGGATGAGAGCTCATGAGTCTTTCAGTTTCACTTTTAATTGGCAGGTAAAAAAATCAAGCAAGTAAATTTATGTTGGTGCTGTCTTTTGCAGCTTACTGACACTCTTATGTTTTTATTGTTGGTATCATTAAAGGTCCCATATTATGCTAAATCGACTTTTCTGAGCTTTTAACCATGTTCTAACTTTGTTTCTACCTCAAACACATACCCAAAGTTGTGTTTTGTTTCATTCACGCATGTTTAAGTAATTTATTTAGTTTGAGCTACAGTCCTTTCAACGAGCTGTTTCACGCAATGACGTCAATATGTGAAATAAACCACTCCTCTCCAGGAAGTACTCCTCCACACTCCTCCAGCCCCTCTCTCCTGCACTGTCAACTGTCAAGTGCCATGCTCTGCAGCTCAGACGCACAAAGAAGCATCGCTGCTACTGTGTTAGCTTACTTACCGTCAGCAACATGCATTACTAACAAGTATTACTGCATAGCTCTACATATTGCTAGGCTACTTTTTTATAGTTCTTTCAATACACTGCACATCAGCTACCTTACCCCGGGGTTCCACTGCATGCGTTGCGGCTCCACTCCGCTCCGGAACGCCACCGACCAACGTCGCACACCCGCACCCACTGGACGCGTTTCAGATCCGCTGCGCTGCGGAGCGGAGCCCCAAGCAGCTGGATAGAGCATGCGCGAGAAATACGACATGGCGCAACAAAAGCAATTGATAAAGACGTGTGCAGGACCCATACAACTGTTTATCCAGAAGAAGGTGGATCAGAAAACAAGTTTAGTTTGCAATCACTTTCACTTTCACTTCACGGAGACTTTCCTCATTAAATTGGGTGCAAAAAAGCTTTGTTTTTGCAGATTTTACTGCATTTAATGCTTACTCGTGTATATAAACGGATAAATATTCGAAATAAGAAACCTAAGTGCATATATTTTTGTATTACTTTGAAAATCCGGATGCTGTTTGTTGTTTGTTTTCCGTTCTGGTGCAATCTGATCTGTGTTTAGTGATGCGGACTAGCTCCGCCGTCGAAGAAAATAGAACTGCTACGTATCTCGTTCGCTGCGCTGCGCACTGTCGGATCGGAGCCGCAACGCAGCAGATGCAGTGGAAATGCTCTCATTGAAAACAACGGATGCGTATTTGCTGCGGAGTGCGTAGCGGAGCAGAGCGGAGCCGCAACGCAAGCAGTGGAATCTGGGGGTTAGGAGTCTCCAGGCAGCATACATTCTCAACTTCAATAGGCATTGTACGACCATTTCCACATGTGCACCTATAAACAGAAGCAGTTAACACGCGCTATGCTACGGGCCACACCATAGGAACATACACAATAAATAGTTTCTCATTTACCAAGCAGAAACGTCTTGTAGACTTTGTGTTTGCTCATGTTCTTCGAACACAGAGTCAGACTCTGGGTCGAAGATATACGGCTCAGTTACTCTCAAAGCCATTGCTGAAAAAGTTATTACTACGATGTACCGTGTTTACTTCAGTCTGTTTCCAGCCTAGCTCACGGAGCTCTAGCGTGACGTCATGGGTAGGCGGAGCCAACACGGGAGAGCTGAGCCTTAAAGTGACAGCGCCAAATCAGACCGTTCACTTTGGACTCATGATGAGAGCTCATTTAAACCGGTTGTATAAGATAATTATTGTGTGTTTCATGTTGTAAAACGTGATATGGTAACCTAAATGTATCCAAAATACACTGTATAATGTTCAAAATAGTATAATATAGGACCTTTAAAAATAAATTATAGTTTACTAACAGCTGTCTTATGTCTTCAGGTTGCGGTGGCTTCCTTCACGCAGACAGGGGTGTGCTGAGCAGCCCTCATTATCCCCAGAACTACCTTCCAAATTCAGACTGCAGCTGGCATGTAATGGTCACTCCAGGCTTCAGAATTTCTGTTACCTTTCTAAGCCCATTCCAGATTCAAGGCTACGGGACTGCATGCAGTACCGGAGACTACCTGGAGGTGAGCAGCAGTGTGGTGTATATGATGTACAAACCATTATGTTGTTATGGTACATATTCAAGGTTTTTTCTGGATTCAGTGCTTACATGATGACTCTAAACATTTTCCTCTTTTTCCAGCTCCATAATGGTCCAGATGCTTCGGCCCCTCTGCTGGGACATCTCTGTGGTGCCAGTCCTCCAGCCGTCATCCAGACCACTGATAACCACCTCCACATCCACTTTGTTTCTGATGCCTCCAATGAAGCCAGTGGTTTTAAGATGATATTTGAAGCTCACAGTCAGGGTACTGTCATTACTATTAACTTACTGATAACTACTGTTTACATAGGAACAAAGTCAGTTTGTAACTTGTCATTCACTATGTTAACTTGAACAGTTGCTGACTGACTAAAACCAGATAATTAAATTATTTCTGTATTTACATATGTGTACTCTTGTATATTGACTGAATAAAACTATATAAAATATTTCAGGACTGCAAGATTTAGAGGAGCTACCAACCTGTACTCACAAACCATTTTGGTACACCAACAAAAGAGTATCAAAAAAAAGCATGGTTTATTGTTTTAGTTCCCTACACTATTTGGTTCCATATAAGTAGGATGACATTTGCAAATCCCTTACATTGCATGGGCAAATAATGAAGCATGTTTATGGGTTATGTGTAATGCGTGTTTTAGAGAATCAACAGAGAGATGCATGGAACAAAATGTCTTGTTTAAACTCCCCTTTTTTCAGGATGTGGAGGCCATATTCAGTTGGATGACGGTGATGTCCCAGGATATATCACCTCGCCTGGATACCCCCAGAACTACCCCCAGAACATCGACTGTATCTGGATCATCACTGTCCCTAATGGAGAAGCTGTTCAAATGGACTTTGAGGATGAGTTCTACATTGAGCCAACAACTAAGTACATCCTTTTTGTTGTTATTAGGCCCGAGCCGGCGATGGCCGGGAGGGCCTATTGTTTTCGCTAGGGTTATTTTATTTATTTTTTTTGTCTGCACTTTGACCTCTAATTTGACCCCCTGCACATGCTCAAAAACTCAGCAAACTTTGCCCAAAATTCAGGATCGGCGAAAAAAAAATATTTTGGGGGTCCCATACAAATCCATAAAAAGGTGGCTCGACAGCGCACCCTGGAAAAGTGGAAATACATCAGGTCAATGGGAAGTGAAAGTGCATTTTTTTGCCGTAAAGTCACGAAATTTGGTACACATATTTCTTACATCAAGCCAAACAAAAAAAATATTATTATGGCTTTGCCCTCTGACAAACAGGAAGTCCGCCATTTTGACTGGAACATGCGACGCCCAAAATCACACCCCTCATTCAAAATTCTTCTTGTCCTAGGGTTTTCATCCAAAAGGCTCTAAATAGACCCTTTTCACGCTGTGTGTGACGAAACCGGAAGTAGCAAAATGCCGTGTAAATCCCATGTAGGTTCCATTATTTTCCGATATATTGATCAGGAAAAATGGCTCAATCAACCTGGAAATGTCCCTGTAGTGTTTTATTGGTCAGAATCATCTAGACACTTGTGCCAACAAAAATTATCGAATATTTTTTATTTTTTTATTTTAATGGGTGTGGCTGTGACAAGCCCTTAACGAGGAGGCCATTTTGGGGAAAATAAAATCTCTTGTAACTTTCACAAACATTGTTGGATTTGGTTGGATCCAAAGAAGCGTTTGTGCACATTAATGACCTGAACACAGTGATATTCAAATAATAGTACTGTCTTTAAAACTGGCTCTCCAGCGCCCCCTATAATTTTATAATGGGGATGAAAAATTTACTTTGGTCTAGAGACATTAAATTTGGTACACACATCCCTTATGTCATGCCGAAAAAAAAGCCAATCACAATGACCCCCTATCTACAACCATGTTGCCATGGGAAAGCTCGAAATATGTAGTGTAAATGAATGGGAAGCATAAATTGAACTCTAAATTGACCTCCTAAACATAACTTAAACCGCATCATACTTCACCCAAAATTCAAGACCTTTGAGTAATAATTTTTTTTGCCACTGCCATGCAATCCCATAAAAAGGGGGCTTGACAGCACACCCTGGAAAAGTGGAAATACATTAAGCCAATGGGAAGTGAAAGTACATTTTTTTGCCGTAAAGTCATGAAATTTGGTACACACATTCCTTACTTGGAACCAAACAAAAAATATTATTATGGCTTTGCCCCCTGACAAACAGGAACTCCACCATTTTGGGTGGAACTTGCAACGCCCAAAATCACACCTTTCATTCAAACTCATTCTCCTCCCAGGGTTTTTATCCAAAAGGCTCTAAATTTAAATTTGGTCAGAATCACCTAGTCACAACGTATCCATAGTATTTTGATATCTTATCGGGTTTGGCCACAACGAGCTCATAACGAGGACAATTTGGGGGGGGGCAACAAAATCTCCAGTAACATTCACAAACATTGTTGGATTTGGTTGGATCCAAAGAAGCGTTTGTGCACATTAATGACCTGAACACAGTGATATTCAAATAATAGTACTGTCTTTAAAACTGGCTCTCCAGCACTTTACAGTACAAAATGAAGTCTTGCCCAGGACAATTATCCCCCGCGGTTGCAAGGTGAGTCTTCCCGAGGAAACGTGCCCCCCGCGGTCGCAAGGGACGCGAGGGCCTTTGACGCCACTCTTAATTTGCAATATCTCTGATTTCTGACAACTACATTTTGGCAGTTCTACTAAGGGATATCGTGTTGTTTGTCTTGTTCTATATTTTTTGTTAATAATGCACACTATTTTGTGTGCCTTTAGTTGTCACTATGATTACTTGGAGCTGCGTGATGGTTCGACATCTGCTGCTGCCTTGATTTCTCGACTTTGTGGAAACACCCGCCCATCAACCCAGCGGTCTTCTGCGTCCTCAATGATGCTCAGGTTCCGGACTGATGCCAGTGTTACCCACAAAGGCTTCAAGGCAAGATATTCAATAGGTGGGTAAATTGACATTTACACAAATTATGTACATTTCAGACATCATCTGTTTTGCGTTATGGCCATAGCAATTAGATAACCAAGGATAAAGATCACCACAAAATGGTGGGGGTGTTTATAGTGACCTTTTTTTTCCCTCTATCACAGCAACATGTGGAGGGACATACATAGGCCAGAGTGGTATGATCCACAGCCCAGAATTCCCAGGTTCCAACTACCCTGAAAGCTCTGTGTGTGAGTGGTACCTGGAGGGCCCAACCGGTCACTATCTCACCCTCAGTTATAATAACTTTAGCCTGCAGAGCACTCCCGGCTGCACTGCTGACTACGTGGAAATCAGAGAGTACAACGCCTCAGGTCTAAACATAAGATTCACATTGTACTGTTTTTAAACAAGACATTATTGCTCCTAACTTAAGTGATTGCATGTTTTAGGCCGTCTGCTGGGTCGTCACTGTGGCAGTAATCTCCCTGCTTCCATGGACACATCTGATAGTTTTGCTTATGTCAAGTTTGTGAGTGATGGAAGTGGAAATGCACCCGGCTTCAGTCTTGTGTTTGAAGCAAGTGTGGAAGGTAAACTTCGATATTGGTCACAATCCCTGTATAAAGGAAAAAAGTATGACATGCCAGGTGATATACATATTTTCAAGATCAAACATTTCAAGATGTTAGCTAAATCTTTTGCAGACATCTTTTGTCTCTCTACAAAAATTATTTTGGTGTTTGTTTTCTTTTACTGAGTCTATACAGATACACATTATTAGTATTTATTATGATTATACATTATGACTGCAATTTGTTTGAATTATACAACAATATTAATTGTGCGTTTTTTTCCCCCCTTCAGCCTGTGGAGGAGAGTTAAATGCTCCCTCAGGCACCATCTCCTCTCCCAACTATCCCAACCTTTATCCACACAGCCGCGTGTGTCGCTGGGAGGTGATAGTTGCACCAGGACGCAGGGTGACCCTCATAATCAATGACCTACGGCTTGAAGGTTCAGGGATGTACTGTTCCTTTGACTATGTGGAAGTGAGTCATGTTTGCTTTTGAATTTAAGTTTTCACCACTATATGGAGCAGTCTCATGCACTGGATCTGTATAGAAAAATATGTGTGTTTATTGGCTGCACAGTATATGTTACATTAATTATTATTCCAAAGTATATCTATAGTTGGCAACAGAGCTTTCAGTTAGCTTTCAGTTAGTTACACCAGTTTGAATATTCCAAAATAGTTTTGAGTCTTGTATTTCTTTATACATTTTTTTTACATTTAAAATTGAGTCTGCCTGCTGATACAAAATGTGCAATATTCAACAACCACAGCATTTGCTTTTTTGATATTGTATAGCCCTAAAATGATTCTAAACTTACTGCCCTATTCTTTTTCCATAATAACAGCATTAGTTAAAGAAAATGTTACATAAATTGACCATGTCATTTTTTTCACCTTCAAAAGAAAAAAAAATGTTTAAAAAAAAAAAAAGAGTCAAGATTATAATAAATAATGACTGTATATATGTTATACTGTAGATATGTTTTTTTTTTTAATGTAAAAGTAATTTATAGGTTATGGCTGTTGTATGTTCATCCTCGTGTCTCTACTAAAAGGTCCTAAATGGTCTGGCGGCCGATGCCCCTCGTCTGGAACGCTTCTGTGGGACAGTCCCAGCGGGCACTCAGGTCAGGTCGTCTGGGAGCACCATGACTGTGGTGTTCAGAACAGATGCCTCTGTGTCAAACGGGGGTTTCACTGCGTCCTATTCCTCTGATGAGCCTGCAGGTCAGACACTCATTCAACAGAACTGACATTTACATATACTGTTTGACTCATCCCATCTTAATGATTGTTACACATTTTGGAAAAATATAGAAATTGGCTCATATAAGGCCCGACAAACAAAACTCAGACAGGAGGGATGCCAATTAAAATATAATTTATTAAAGTAAAGTGATCAAATTATATTAAACAAGGTTAACGTGTGACCTATATGGATAATCTGTAGCATTAGTAGTGTGTGTAAGTGTTGGATGTGTGAAAGTGTTGTATGTGAAAACTAAAGTGAACCAAACTAAGTGGGTGCATAAACAAAGGAAGAGATGGCTGCAGGTGAGCAGAATAGCGCGAGCAGAGAGCACGTGGGCGCTGAAGGCCCGGCTTTTAAACTGGTTGGCCACGCCGCCGCCAGGTAGCACGGCCAGTCAGAAACAGCTCCTGCCACCTGAAAAAAGGAGAAGCCGAGAAAAAAGGAGGCAGAGCAGGAGACAGAGCTAGGGGGCGAAAGTTAAGGCCCCCAGAGACAGACAAAATCCAGCCTGCTCTGGGGTTGTCACAATTAGAATACACAAATCTTTTAGTAATCCCGAAAGAATATTCAAGGAATTTACCATATAGTTTAAAATAAGATTTTACGCAGAAAAATTTGTATTTTGAGAGTATTTTGATGTCAAATATGAACAAAATTTAAAAATTGTGTGTGGAATTGTGTAAAACAAAAACTACTGTTAATTAGTGTCAGGCCATAAAAATAGATTTTGGACTATATTTTTGTTAGCATGGTTTAGTTTTGACAGTAAAATTTAGACCAGCTGACTAACTCTGACATTTCAATAAAATGGTTACTGGTGTAACTAATAAGCCAGTTTTACTTTGTGTTTATCTTATTGTGCCAAATAAAGTTACTATGATTCAGAATATGAAAGATGTTCTATATTGATGTACTGTCAGTGTGCGGTGGAATCCTGGATAAGATGTCCGGAGGAAACATCACCTCACCTAGCTACCTGGTTTCAAACTACAGCAACAACCTGAACTGCGAGTGGTTAATCCAGAACCCACAACACTTCAATTCCTCTATAGTGGTGATAATAGAGGACCTCCACCTGCAGAGCCACCAAACCTGTCAATCCGACTACCTGCAGTTCCGATTAGGTGGGTTACAGAGCATAACCACTCATCATGACTACTGCTTGTATGTTAACAACTTTAAAGGGATATTCTAGATTGAAGTAGTTTTGTTGGGGTTTTACTTGTGGATAGATAAACTATTACTTACTTCTGTTAGACCTTGACAGAACAGAATCTAAGCCTGACTGGAGCTTCAGGGTGTTCTATTTTAGCAACAGATGGTCATTTACAAGACATAGAGAGCAATTTTAAATACCTGTCAAAAAGTCACCCTTGCAACATAACTTCAATAATACACACTATAATAGATAAAAATCTTGAACCAACACTTTTTAATGGTTGATTCTGCTCTAGGTGATGCCAATGGAGAACTGCTGGCCAAGTTTTGCGGTCAGACCACTCCCACACTTCCTATTGTGGTCTTTACTCCAGAATTGTATGTCCATTTCCAAACTGATGCCACACAGGGAGACCTGGGTTTTATGGCAAAATACTCCTTCTCTGGCAAGTATTAACTTGCTGCAGAATATTTGAAGTTAATCTCTAAGTTAAACATCATATTAACTGAGTTGCTCTTTTTGCAGAGTGTGGAGGCTGGCAGATGGGTGAAGGAGGGGTTATTTTCAGTCCTAACTACCCCAGTGTCTACTCCAGCCCCAGTCACTGTGCTTGGCTGTTGGAGGCTCCAGCAGGTCACACTATCACTGTGAGTTTGGGCAAAACTCACCATGTCACTTTACTAGCAGATGCAGATTTAAGTACTATTTTATAGCCTGTCCAGCCAGAAATATAAACTTTATTTGTGAAGAGTCTGGAACCACTTCCACTGAACCGAATTTCCACTGAGTTCAATCCTATCTGACCAATCATAACGATAATGATTTCTCAAACTTTAAACAGGGAGTTCGTTCTGCATATGCTGGTACTGCCCCTGCATTGTGATTGGTTGTATGTTTATCTGATTACATCCAGAGGCAGTTTAATCTGTGACCATTTGTTCCACCTCCTGGAAATTACACTCAAATGGACAGGGACCAGACTAATATATAAATACTATATAAATACTAATGTAGCATAGTAAAAGAATTAGGATGGCTGACAAGGCTAGGTATTTTTCCATGCAGGATAACAAAAGCTGGTGTGTAAATTTATGAAACTATGTGAAATCAGTTTGCTTTTTCAGGATAGCATACATTGTAGGCAGCAATCACAAGATATTACATTAACTGTTTTAATAGATGTCTTTGAATAATATGTGTATATTGCATCTAAAGTATCTAAAATGAGCAATTACTGTATATTTGTCTGGAATGTATTAATAAATATTGTGTCTAAAACATTTATACTTGCAAGCTATATTTAACATGTTTAAGTTCATGCAGCAGCTCTTTAAACAACTCTGAAGGCTGCAGTGCATGGCGTGATGACAGTGAATCCCAGCTCTGTGATGAAAAACTGATACTCCAGCTTTACACTACTCCATACAAACATCTTTTCTTGTTAACAGGTGACGTTCACTTACTTTAACCTGGAGCCCCACTCCACCTGCGGCTGGGACTCTGTCACAATATTTAATGGGGGATCCCCTGGCTCTCCCGTGATCGGCCAATACTGTGGGACCACCTCTCCAGGAACCATCCAGTCAGGGTCCAATAAACTGGCTGTGGTCTTCCTGGCCGACCACAGTGTATCCAGAGGAGGCTTTGTTGCCTCCTGGTCAGCTGATTCATCAGGCGGGTTTACACACAGGACAAATTGAAATACTATGATCTTGCAGGGTGTTAGTTGATTGATTGGTCTATCAATTCCACCGTCATATTTATTACTTGCATCTAATTCTCTTCTAGGCTGTGGCGGGGTGATCCATGCTGATACAGGGATAATTAAATCTCCAAATTATCCCCAGAACTTCCCGGCCAATGTGGAGTGTCTCTGGCACATCATTGGTCACGAGGGAAACCATCTAGAGATGAGTTTCAGCACTGACTTCCAGATTCCAGACAGCTCCGGGACGTGTAGTAGCAGCTATGTGAAGGTATCTGCCAAGAACAGTTAGTAGAAGACTTATATATAATAAAACACCTGTAAATCCACATTAATAATAGTATTATACAATAGTGTAATTGTCTTTTTTTGTTATAATGAAATGAAAATATATTGCTTAAAGTAAACTCTTTTCTGTATTGATGCAATCATGTTTGCTGCCAGAAAGCCAAAAGGCTTTTTTATAAAAGTAAGTATATAAGAGTTATGCAATACAAAGCACAAGCACATATCTGTACACTCAGCTAATTGTTCACCAGTTTGTGCAAAATATACATAATGTGAATAGACCAACATTTACATAAACCCAGAACTAAAGTTTTATTAGACTTATTGAAATTTAGATGACCTAGAAGTTATGTCTGTTATGTTGTGTGTTATAAGTTTTTATAATCATGGAAATAAATAATAATTTATTTATTATGGAAGTGCCAGGGTAATCAAAAGTTTTCAAAGCCAGAGAAAACCTGACATTAGCCTAGAAATACTGTGAGTTAACTGCATCTTAAATACTCCTTCATAAAAGTATGTGTAAACATTTTATATACAAAGTAATCAATTCAAACAAAAAAATTGTTTGTAAAGAAGCAAGAGTAATTCATCTCTATCTAACTACTCTGAGGACAACAGGCACAAGGAAAAAATGCACTTTTGCAGCTTTTCTTTAGCATAAGTTGTTGTCAATAACTAAAAAGTTAACAGTTCAATTGCTTAAAGTTCATCTTTAAACTTGTTCAAATATAATTTTTAATTTAATATGATTTTTATTATATTTAAGATTATCATTAGATTACAGATGATTTGTTATGTAATGAAACTGAATGCTGAATACTATAATTCAGCCTGCAAGACTCCACCCCACATCTCACAACGCTACCCTCTCTGCTCTGCCTCTCAGCTGTTCAGCTCATTCCGCTATGTGTGCTCTCACTGCAATTTTAAGCTCAATTCCTCAGCATATCAGTCAAGTGGCAACTTAAATGTGCACCTGGTCTAAACCATCCTTCCATGACCGTGTAAATCCTTCCATGATCTACTGCAAATCCACCACCAATGCTGCATCCACACAGCAACGCTTCAAACCCTGACTCCTGAGCTCCATGTCAAAGGTATCTCACTAGTCTTCAGGCCATGAGCTCATCAATTGTCTGATTTATTCGAACCAGTGTACAAAAAAAGCAGGAGGTGTAGTAATCCGCCAAGCGCCACCTCTGCTTTGGCCACAGATCCACCGTTTCTGACACCCTCCTCGCCTACATGTAGCCTCCACACAGTCAGTTAAGTCCAAACGCACGTATTCAAAGTATTATTAACCCACTGCCTCCTCATCCTCGTAGTTCGGCTCAAATTCTTTTCCCCCCAATGAACCTGACCCCTATACCTACACATAGGTCCAGGGCCCACTACACATAGACCTTACCCCAAGAATGTAAGGTGTCCCCTCATCCCCTCTGTCACAGCTAATCTCACCTGCCTCATATTTCTACATTGCAGTGCTTTGCTATTTCACAATCCATGTTCGTGCAATCCATAGTCCCCACACTGAAACTGGAATGAAATATATGCTATTGGCAGGTCTCAAGCAGTGTTCAGTGCCACATGCAGCTCTCAATTACTAAAAATTATCAGTCCAAATTCTTTTCAGCAAAGGCAGGCACCTACCCTCACAGCATGTCACACACTCAACCGAGTGCTTCTAGTTACAGCCCAAGTCCCATCAGTGAAATCGGCGGACCTCGTAAGCCCCTACCCTCCTCGCAGAACACATCCACATTCAAGTGCCAGCTGCTGAGCTCTTGCTACAAAACACTTGATGCCATAATATCCATCCGTTCAATTCCGTCTCCATCTCCTCATTTACACCAGCCTCATTGGCATTACCACCATGAAATACTACAGCTAAAGAGCCTTCTATTTAATTTCTCTGCTTGCATGCCTTTGGAGAATATCATCAAATCAACCTTGTATTGTTGAAACATGATCAATAACCCTCGTTCTTAAGTATACTCATACTTAAGTTCACAGGTTCAACGCACAGCTCTATAACAAATCAACAAAGTGACCGAGTTTTTTGCACATTGCCTTGTAAACAAAGCCCCACACATTACGCACGTTGCTTCATTAACAAAGCCCCTGCGTTACGCACATTTCTTTGTAAACAAAAGCATGTTTTCTATCACTTACCTATGAGTTGCACAATAGTCAATTTACATTTCATCCTTTTCCGAAAAAACTTCCTGCATCTCCTTTCAAAGTAGAGTTAGCCACAGTAACACTATCCTGAATGAGTGCTGTGGGCAGTAATAGTTTACTAAGTTTCCATCTCACTCCCAGATAGCAAGACATTGAGGAGAGCTACAAGTACCTGGGAATCCCACAAGCAAATGGCAACCTAAAGAGGCCATAAGAAACGCAGCAACAAGTAAGGCAAGTCCTAAGGAGTCAGCTCAATGTCAAAAACAAGGTCCGGGCAATTAACAGCTCTGCTATGCCAGTAATCAGATACCCAGCTTGAATAAACTGGCTAAAGGAAGAGATACAGACCACAGATGTGAAAACACGGAAGCTCCTCACCATGCATGGAGGGTTCCACCCAAATCCAGCACCATGAGGCTATACACTAAGCGCAATGAAGGAGGCAGAGGACTAGTGAGTGTCGGAACCACTGCCCAGGATGAAACATCCAAGATCCTGGAATACATCAGGAAAATGGCCCAGACAGATGAAATACTACTAGTGAATGTCTTAGGGAGCAGAATAAAGAGGAGGAGGTGCTGGAGGTACCATCATCGGAGGAGCGGCCCCTACATGGGATGTACCACCGCCAAATAACTGAAATGGCTGATATCAACCTATCCTACCAATGGCTAGAAGGGGCTTGACTGAAGCACAGGAAAGAGGCACTGATCATGGCTGCACAGGAACAGGCCTTGAGCACCAGAGCAATAGAGGCCCAGATATACCACACCCAACAAGACCCCAGGGGCAGGCTGTGCAAAGAGGCCCCTCAGACAATCCAGCACATAACGGCAGGGTGTAAAATGCTGGCAGGGAAAGCATACATGGAACACCATAACTAAGTGGACAGTATAGTGCACAGGAACATCTGTGCAGAGTGGAAACCCCAAGGTCAGAGTGGGAAACACCTCTGAAGGTGAATGACCAAGCGATAATCCTGTGAGATTTCCAGATACAGACCGATAAAATGGTAATGGCGAACCAACCGGACATTGTGGTGGTGGACAAACCAGTGCCAGCTGCTGAGTTCTTGTTACAAAAAACTTGCCGTAATGTCCATCCGTTCAATTCCATCTCCATCTCCTCATTTACACCAGCCTCATTGGCATCACCACCATGAAATACTCCAGCTAAAAAGCCTTATGTTTAATTTCTCTGCTCTCATGCCTTATCATCATCATCAAATCAGCCTTGTATTGTTGAAACTTGATCAATAACCCTCGTTCTTAAGTACTCATACTTAAGTCCACAGGTCCAACGCACAGCACTCTAATAAACCGGACATTGTGGTGGTGGACAAACAACAGAGGAAAGCCATAGTGGTGGACATCTCAATACCTAGCTATTACCCCATCAAAAAAACGGAACATGAGAAGCTAGAGAAGTACCAAGGCCCCAAAGAAAAACTGGAGAAGACCTGGAAAGTGAAGGAAACAGTGGTGCCAGTGGTTATTGGAGCACTCAGTCCAGAAGAGCACAGTCCAAGGAACCGCTAAGATACTGTGCAGGACCCCCAAGCTCCCAGGCGACTGGGGAGCAGGTTGAGGTTGAGGTTCCTGTGTCTTTTTAAAACAGATGGTCGTGGGGCTCTGAGTGGTAGTGGGGATGTGGGAATGGTTGAGGGTGGATGTATCATGGAGAGTGAATGAAAGAGGGGGCTGGAGGGTGTGGCCAGATGTGGTTGATTGTCCAGGTGCGTTGATGTAACACTGTAACCTCCCCTGTCTGGCAACCGCTGCCTGTCACTCCCTACGCAACCAATGCAAGACACATGCACAGCAAATTTTGCCCCTTTTCTCTGTCACTTCCTGGCCTATCATGGAGAGTGAATGAAAGAGGGGGCTGGAGGGTGTGGCCAGATGTGGTTGATTGTCCAGGTGCGTTGATGTAACACTGTAACCTCCCCTGTCTGGCAACCGCTGCCTGTCACTCCCTACGCAACCAATACAAGACACATGCACAGCAAATTTTGCCCGTTTTCTCTGTCACTTTCTGGACTTATTCCCTGGCATTTTTCTCTGGTTCCATATCCTGTACAAACAGCTATGTCCTCAAGGCAGGACCATGGGTGGAACTAACGCTCACCGAGAAAATCAATCAGAGAAACCACAGATGTGACGTAAGGGAAGCGCCCGTGTGATTCCAAATGTCAACAAACCACAGCATATACCAGCATGGCAAGTGGGAGAGTAGATGCTTCGGTGATGGTGAATGACTTCTGTTGTTTTTGTCAGAAAAATCTTAGGACACAGGGTGTATATCGATTTCAGTGCTTATTTTTGAGTGTAGTAAGCTACCTAAACCTGCAAACTATTTTGCTTGAAAAAATTCTTGTGCTCCAAATTCCGCTTCCCTCGCTCTGATTGGCTGGTAAGAAAGAACCAGAGCAGAATATGGAGCAGACTGGACAATCCCAGGCTGACTTTCTCTGTATGTAATACAATGAGAAAGCCGTCTGGCTGGCCAGGCTAGCAAAGTCTTCATTAAAACATTAATGCGTTCATTGGCTGTTTTATTTTAAGTCTCTCCAGGTTGAAATGGCATTGCCACAGAAACTGACACTAAACTTATGGCAGACTGGTCTCTTTGATCTTAATGTGTGAGCAACACAGACATATATTTGTCACTTGTCTCTAAAGTCTCTTTCACACCTTTTCAGCTTTTAATCACCCAAATTAACCTACATTAGGTTCAAATGAATATACGTTAGATTCAAATGAACGTGAATGGCATGAGGTCATTTATTTATTTTTATTTATTTTATTGTTTATTTAATAGGGGCAGATACAGCAAACATAGATTATCTCCTATCTAAACCAATGCATGTATCATAGTGTTTATAGCCAGGGCTAATTTACAGGGCTTTTTACAGTGCATATTATATTAAATACTAGAGGTCGACCGATTATCGGCCGGGCCGATTATCGGCGCCGATATTTGGAATTTTTACATATATCGGCATTGGCCTTTTTTTAAATCCGACGGACCGATATCAAGAAATCAATTCAAAACTGGGTTATTTCGGCTCAGATGCAGCCGCACCTCTCTCTCTTCTGCTGTCCTCACACACACACGCCGGAGAGGGATAGTTTTCTCGTGTGGAGAAGCCCCGGAGAGCAAATACATGTGTCGAAGGTAAACGCAGAAAACTCTCCCCAAATTGTAATAAACATCCCAGTACTCTACATCTCACAACTACTACTAAGTAGTCAGCTTTATTTTTTACAATTATTATATATGTTTTAAGGCTGTAAAACCCCTCACCACACACTTAATACACTTTTCTCAGACAGGCATTAACATTTTCTCACATTTCTCTCTTGTTTAAACACTCTCAAAGTTCAAACCTTAGCATCTTCCTCTGCCTTTTGGGTGTGACCGCAGGTGCCTTTGTCGGTGCAGAATGTTTCGTCGACATTGTGGGTTTTGTCGGGGAGAAAACTTGCAAACATACAGCACTTCAGAGTCACACTGCTAGCGATCATACATTTATGTAAATTTGGCAAGCCGAACGCATTCTGTGCTGTACAGGAGACATGGCACGGAGGAGATTGATTGACAATGGTCTACAGTCCCTTAGCCAATCAGGACGCAGAACACAATGCGTGAGTTCTCCCTTAGCCAATCAGGACGCAGAACACAATGCACGAGTTCTCCCTTAGCCAATCAGGACGCAGAACACAATGCGCATTCATACGCTGTAAAAAAAAAAAGCATGCAAAATTGCACTAAAAAAAATCCGCGAAACAGCGAGACCGCGAAAGGTGAACCGCGTTACAGCGAGGGACCACTGTAACGTTACACTGAGCAGCAGAATAACGTTAGAGCGGAGTAAACATTAGCGACAGCTCTGCTAGCTCATAGTACCTCCCGACATGTCTGTGAATTCTGTGACATGTCTTGAAAGACGGCTGCTCATAATATTGATATGGTCCGTGATAGTAAAAGCGTGTGTGTGATTGAGAGAGCGCGTAAAAAACTCAATTCATTTGTTTTTTGGAGGGAAGCACGCTAAAGTGGAGGCTGATTTGCTTTTACCATAACATTAGTTTGCCGGTCTGGCTCTAAACACTCAGCAGACTATGTATTAGCAATGGGGAGAATGTATGTAATGTTGAGAATAGTGTGTGTTTGCGTGAAAGTCACATGAAAACTCTACAACTCACGACTACTAACGTTGCTGTGAGCTTTCTGGTCCTATGATCTGAAAATTAAAGTTAAGATGAGGCTATTTAGTGTTTAACAGTTGGTTTTATCCCTTGCTACAAGGCTGCTGATAATATTGATATGGAAATAGTGATAGTAGTAAAATTCAGAGGTGATTTATCTGAATAAGATGGTGGAACATTTTAAATACTGTGTGAGCTCATTAAAACCCTAAAGGCTGTTTTTGTTCTGTCAGGAGTTTTATTGCACTCATAGCAGCTATTATACTTTTTATGTAGCTTTTGTCATATTAATCATTAATGTAGCAACATAGTTTTGAATGACAGGGTCCCTGCTATTGCATGGTAAAATATAAAATTTAATAATGAAATCAGCATGTGGCCCCACCTTTAACACGTTCTCTAAGTGTTTGTTTTATTCAACATTTTATGCCAATTTTTACACTTTTCCTGCAAATGAATATCGGGCTCCAAATATCGGTTATCGGCCTCCTTAACTACTAATAATCGGTATCGGTCCTGAAAAACCCATATCGGTCGATCTCTATTAAATACAATGTAGAAATGAACAGTGAATACAATAAAATGTCCATAAACCAAATAACACAAATAGAAAGTCTAGAAATATACACACTTGTACTCATTTATACACACACACACACACACACACACACACACAAATACACTTTATAATTTATTCATGATCACACTGTTGTTGCTGTATGAGCCAGGATTTTGTATGTTTTTTTAAAAGTGGACAGTTTAGTTAAGGTCTTTATTTCAGCAGGGAGAGAGTTCCAGAAGTTAGCTCCTGTCACAGAAATAGCAGTCTGACCAAAAGATGTTTTGCAGAATGGACAGTCTCCACATGCTGCTGCTCTCGTAGATCTGGAGTTTTGCAGCCTGTTTACAAAATTACAAAGTAGTTTCTTGCATCGTTCATCCATAATGTCAGTAACTGTCTGTAATGATTTGCCATCACAATGCATACGGACTGAGGTGAGCCTTTGTGACTTTATATCTTAGATAAACACTTTTATATATATACAAAATGCATTTTTGACAATGCGCTTGTAATTATAGAAAATGTCTTGCGGTCCTCATGAAAGCCCCTCAAGGTCTGCCTGTTAGTGACTAATGACATAAGGGATATAATAAACACATGAGATAGCTACAGATAAAGACAAGTAAGATTAAATTTTCCTCAGAAGAGCATGCAGCTTTGGGGGCCCCTTGCTGACTAAGGGGGCAAGAAACGGCTCCGGCTCCTAATGTGTTAGAGACAGTGCAGTTATACTCAGAATCAAAGTTGAGTTACTGAGCTCCAAAAATTAATGACTGAATGTGTACAATAGATCAAATATATTAATATGGGATGGAAAATAATAATGTGTGGTCATATAAAAGAAAGTGTTGGGGCCTGTGTCAGCTCTGCCTACTAAATCCAACTCTGCTAATATTGGTGTGAAAACAGTTTTATCTCTTTTTTTCTGCAGGTGTGGGCCGATCGTGCTCAAAACTCTGAGGCATTATTAGTAACCGGCTGTGGCTCAGTTGCACCTCAACCTGTTGTTGCTCCCAACAGCATCATCACCACAAGATTTCAGACAACTGGAGCCAGGGGCAGAGGGTTCATGGCCTCATTCAGCAGCAGTAAAAAGATTCAGTTTTCACTCTAATATATTCCCTTATCTTTAAATGTATACCAAGTTAAATCAAACCTAAAGGAATGGAGTTAAAAGTCACATTTCTTCCTCCATCAAGGATGTGGTGCTAATTTTACTGCCACCAGAGGAAATGTTGTTTCCCCAAACTACCCCGCTGACTATCCTCACAACTCCAATTGCAACTACACCATCGACGCTGGAGAACAGACTGTAGTGGTCCTCACCTTTAAGGTCTTTCAAGTGGAAGGCAAGTACCATGTATCAACCCATGTGTGGATTGGTTTAGTCCACATGCATATTTTCACAACTTCACAGTGGTTTGTAAAAACACATTGTGGTTTTGGTATTATTCAATTCAGTCTTTGCTTTATACTTAAAGGATTTAATTTAATTGATATACCTTTTATTATATATATTTTTAGCTCACTCCACTTGCAGCTATGATGGACTGAAGATCTATAACATGGGCTCTTTTGGCCCACCGATGGCCACTCTGTGTGGTTCTACCATCCCAGGTCCCTTCTACACGTTTGGCCCAATGCTTCTCAGCTTTTACTCTGACTCTATCATCAGTGACAGCGGTTTCATGGCTGAATTTACTGCTATTGGTAAGTAGTGGAGGTTAAGTAAAGCCTCACTTCCACTGAACCATGAGCCAGAAAATTTTATTTATTTGTGGTGTATCTATGGTAACAAAGGGGACTAAATAAGGGTACTGTGCTTCCAACTTCCAATTTGGTTCAGATCAGGAGAGCAGTAGGGTTACTAAAATTGAGCAGCTAAGCAGTCTCTTGAGTGGGGGACAAAATCTGTACATAGGTAAAAATTTGAATCATAAGTAAAAAAAATACAGAATAGCTATACAGATATTCATTGTCTTTGTGTAGTAAACACTTAAATGCCAAGAAAAGAGAATGCAAAATAGTGATTTCAGAGTTAGCATCTTGCAGCTTTTGATTTGTGAATTACAAACACTGCATTTGTTCCTAACATGAAAGATCATAAACTGTTGGCGCAGCTGTTTAGATTTTTCAGTTTGGAGTTTAGTGGGAAAACTAACAAAAAGCAATCTTATTCTATGGCCTACTTACTAGTTCTCTTCAATTATCATTAACATCTTATAAAGACATACAGCTTGTGTGGTTCTTTTATGACACCACTGTTCACATAGCAGACTCTATCCTGCATTCCAGTGGAAACAGAAGCCTCTTCAGGGGTTAACTGTACCAAAACATTATTGGTGGAAGAAATTACATTACATAAGTTTATAGTATGTACAGTTTATAGTAAATTCAGGTTTGAGGTCAAAACAATGTCAGAAATGCTGGATGTGATGTTATTCTGTAACAAATATGATAGATCACATGATCACTCTCATAATGGAAAGTACAATGAGACAATGATGTAGCATTAATAATAGAGTGTGCTTTCAGCCTGTGGAGGTTTCTTCAACAGCACTTCAGGCACAGTGAGCAGTCCCACTCTCTCCATGACCAACTACCACCACAACATCAACTGCACCTACCACATCATGGTCCACACCAACAGAGTCATAGACCTAAAGTAAGACTATGCGGACATCTGAGAGACATGAATGTTCTTAATGTTGCCAACAAGTAGCTGTCCATGCAATTGCATTTTAATTAAGTTATGACTTGGTTGATTATTTTTTACAACAACGCAAACTCACAATAAAATCCTGTTATAATTTTGCCTCTAGGTTCAACACCTTTGATCTGGAGGCGTCCTCATCCTGCCGATATGATTATGTGGCGGTGTATGATGGACAGGACACCATGGCTCCTTTACTGGGAACATTCTGCGGTTCAGAGCTTCCCCCTGATCTGAGGTCCATAAGCAACAACCTGTTCATAGTCTTCAGGACAGACTCCTCAGTAAGCGGGGTCGGCTGGAGGGCCACCTACAGCCAGACTCTTGGTACGGCACCAGAATTTGAACTGTTGAAGAGTAGATTTACTCCTATTTCAGTTTTGGTTCGACATGCCTGATCCTGGTTTGGCCCTAGTTTTGCCCTGATCATGTCTTTAGACTTAATCCTTGTCTGTATAATCCTTGTTTAGACCTTGTTCAGTCCTGGTTTAATCCTGGTTTAGATCTGGGGTCATTCTGGTTTGTGTGTTCTTAGAATTACTCCTGGTTTATTCCTGGTGCATTCCTAGTTTTTTCCTAGTTTATTCCTAGTTTATGCCTGCAAGGACTAAACTGGACTAATCCAGTTTAGGCCTTGCTTGGTTTGATCCTGTCTGACTACTAGTTTTAGATTTGGTTAGGTCCTAGGTTTTGTTCTGGTTTAATTCTGAAATTTGTTTGGGGTTTATCCAGGTTTTAGCCTAAATTTAATCTTAGAACAGAATAATAGAACAAACCTATAATTACAATGTCTAGTTTTGTGAAATCAAGTCACAGAGTACTGGGGTCTGGATGAAATTCAGATCTGGATTTGGTCCAGAGTCTATACCTCTGCTGTAGGAACACAACAACAGTGTCACAACAATTGTTTTTTTCCTGCCTGACAGGTCCAGCTCAGGGGTGCGGGGGCTACCTGTCCATGCCCATGGGGATGTTCAGCTCCCCTGATGTGGACATGGACGGCCGTTATGAGCCGCGTTTGGACTGCACCTGGACTATCGAGATGCCCATCAACAGAGCCATCAACCTGAGCTTCAGCTCCTTTGACTTGGAGAGCTCCTCCACTTGCCGCTACGACTCGGTCAAGGTAAAGACACACTGGCATTCAGCTGTTTTTGTAAATCGTAAAAATGATTCCACAAAAAACTTGAAGTGGTAATTATGTTGTGTGCATATTTCAGATCTACGATGGAGACAACACTAACTGGCCTCTGTTTGGGATGTTCTGTGGAAACTCAATTCCCAGCTACTTTATCTCCAGTGGGAACTTTCTGACCGTTGTTTTTGCAACTGACAGCTCAGTCCAGAAAGGAGGCTTCAATGCTACCTACATATCTGTGCCATGTGAGTCTATTCTCTAGCTCTTTAAAACAGAAAATAATGATCCAGTGCAGACCATGCAGCAATGTCTAACTACTAATGTATTTCAATTGATGTCATTACTAATGTAATGTCATTACTACATTACATGTAGTAATGGCTAACTCACCGTCATTATCCACCAGTTAATGCTTCTTTTTTTGCTAGTGGTTTGTGGAGGGGTTCTGAATGCCACCACCGCTGTACAGACTCTGACCTCACCGTCTTTCCCTCACCCCTATTCTCCATACTCCTCCTGTCGCTGGGTTTTGGATGCCCCTCCACAAGAAACCGTTAAGATAGCCGTCCAAATCTTTGTCCTACAGCCAAGCCAGAGCTGCACCACCAACTACTTGGAGATGAAGGACTGGCCTCTGGTAAGTTAGACTTAGGTTTCTCATTGCAACAAATATCTAAGAACTTCCACCAGACACTTTTGATACCAGTTCTCATAAAGTCATTTTATTTCCAGGGAGACTATGGACAGTCACATAAGTTCTGTGCAGCTGATGATCATCCACCAGACTTCTACAGCTATGGCAGAACAGTCCATGTGCATTTCAAATCTGACACTTATATCACAGGAAACGGTCTCAGTTTTACCTATCAAATAGCAGGCAAGCATTTATTTATTTTTTATTTTTTTCCAAATTTTGTAGAAGGAAAAATAACTGTAGCCATCATAAGAAATGTCTAAATCAAATTTTCAGTTAAAACAGCATGGAAAAACTCACACCTTAGCATTAATCTCACTGAAAAGACAGTTAAAACATGTCATTAAAGTACTGTTTTCTTTTTATTCAATTTTATTTATTTACCGTATTTTCCGGACTATAGAGCGCACCTAAATATAAGCCGCACCCACTAAAATTTAAAAGAAATGTATATTTTGTCACATATAAGCCGCACCGGACTATAAGCCGCCGATACCCAGGCTGAGAAATAAGATATTTACATAGAAAGATTTTGTACCATAAGTGTTTATTCATATACCTGAACTGATTGTTTCCGAACAGTGCCTGTAACACGGCAGTAAAAGTGCTGATCAAACAAAACAGAAAAGTCACTGATGGTTTTATTCATCTTCCTCCTGTGCACTAAAACCAAGTTGCTTTATTTTTCTTCCTCCTGCGTACTGAAACCACTGAACACCAAACCACTGTCACGTTTTCTTCCTGCGCACTGTTAAAGCGCAACTGCGCAACTATTAAGGTCGCTTCATTCTCCCGTGCACTGAAACCACAAGTCACTATTCATCTTCCTCCTGAGCATTGAAACTACTGAACACCAAACCACTGTCACTTCATTTGTTTTCCATTATGAGGGGGTGAGGGTGTAAAAATATTACCGTATTTTGCTGTTGTGCGTCTTGGGTTGCATGTGCTAAGAATAAAAACTGGTGCTTTCTTGTTTGTACTGACTACCGCTGCCTCGTTTGTCTCGTTTTTGCACTTCCTGCTAGAGCGCCCCCCTGAGGGCTGAAGAAAATTTATAGAAAAGCCGCATCTCTGTATAAACCGCATGGTTCAAAGCGTGGGAAAAAAGTAGCGGCTTATAGTCCGGAAAATACGGTATATTGCACCAACTCCCAACAAAGTTGTGTTATGACACTTTTTGGTTACTTCAGTCGAGTCCATACTCCAGTCTACACAGTGATATGCATTTCTCAAAGTTACATTTACAGTTACATTAACAAATCAGGACATCTCTCTGACCAGTCCATTCTAGCACCAACCAGACATAACTATGACTGCTTTGGCTTTTGTTCTGGTTCTAGGCTGCAGCAGAACTTATGAACAAGAATATGGTAATTTGAAGAGTCCAGGCTGGCCTGATGTGTACCCACACAACATCGACTGCACCATTATTCTCAGAGCTCCAGAGAACCACATTATCTCCTTCTTCTTCAACAACTTCAACGTAGAGAACCACACCTTATGTGCATTTGACTTCCTAGAGGTACACCAGCCAGGGCAATTTTAGTCACACATTTTTTACTTTGAAGGTCAAGTGCACATGTTTAACACAGCCCATTTTGCCGTTAATGTTTACAAACCACACTAAATCATGCTGCAGGCCTTATTTAAAACTCTACATGTCAAGCCGAAAGGAAAGTCTGATTCACTGAGTAATTATTATCTGTCCAAAACAAAATTCATATTTGTGCTTCTATTAGAGGGCATAAGCAATTGGGGCAGTTGTGACAATCCTCACTTTACCTACATGTGACCACAGGACCAAAACTGTAGGTTACATTGTAATCATTGTTCAGTGATTACACTATTTATTGGGTGGATGGAAAGATGGCTTCAGAGGGGTATGCTAAAAACATGATGATTTAGCCCTGGCTTAACCTTTGTTATGAACTTGCTTACTATTATTAATCAGGTTTTTCTGCGCTCTGATTAATTATTGGTTGTCTCTTTTCTAAACACCTACACTTTACACTATTTTCAAAATGTCTACATTTCTAAAAGAAGATGTAATGTAATGATAATGTTATGAATTTGGTTAAATCTATGGGTTGCAGACATATTATTTAAAATCTTACACGACATAGTTCAAACCTTAAATTATTGTTGCAAGTCAAACCTTGCCACAATCAAACCTAGGTGATGTATAGACTACAGTATTCAACAACTACTAAACGATATATATATATATATATATATATATATATATATATATATATATATATATATATATATATATATATTATATATATATATATATATATATATATGTGTGTGTGTGTGTGTATGTGTATATATATATATGTGTATATATATATATATATATATATATATATATATATATATATATATATATAATAAAGTAGATTAAGTCCAATATTTTGAATGAAAAGTCTAAATAGTTAAATATATTAAAAGACAAGTCTGACTATTTTGAATGCTAGTTGCTCTAGTAAACATCTGAGGCATTCATTAAGTAGATTTAATTGTTATGAATAAGACTCCATTTCATAAAAATTGTAGTAATATTGCAATATATACAATATGTTCATAAAATAAATAACAATTATAAAACTGTTTGTTTGTTTGTTTGTATGTTGTGTGGGTGTCAGTGTAGGGAAATGTAGCAGAGACCTCCTCAAGAAAATAATAAAAGTAATTGTATGTCTGGTGCCTTTAAACTGAGAGGGGGCACCCCTGGCAGGCCAGGTGGAGCACTCGCTCCGAGCTCATGGGAGACCTGGGCACGAGTCTTGGTCAGGCCAAAAAAATGAAATTTTAAAAATCTTATTAAATTAAACCACTGTTGTGCTTATAAGTATAATAAATGTATTGAACATGGGCACTCCCATACTTCTTTTTAAGTAAAAATACAGTAACTGGACACTCTCCAAAGTACTTATTTTATGAACAGATAGATATTGCAATTATACTACAGTAATACTAATACAATAATCATAATTAAGAAAAGTACTACTAAATAAGTCAAGATATTCAAACTTGTCATTCAATATATTTATTATATTTGTAACTTCATTCAATATGTCCACAACTTCATTAAGTATATTTGGACTTTTTATTCAAAATATTCAACTTAATCTACCTCATTCAATATATTTGTAACTTCATTCACAACTTCATTCAATATATTCTGACTTTTTATTCAATATATTCTGACTTTTTAAATAAAATATTCTGACTTTTTATTCAAAATATTCAGATCAGTTCTTCATTCAATATATTCAGACTTTTGAGTCAAAATCTGTGTATTAATTATTCTTATTGTGGGTATATTGAGACACACGACAAAAGATCTTCTTTTACGAACTTTACTTGGCTCCGGCAACAGGTTAGTTTACAAACACAGCTGATGTTAGTCAGGATGATACACTGCAGGTAGAACTGAACTCCAAATCTCACGATGGTAAAACGTTATCTAGATGCTGTGTTGCATTTACTGACTTAACACTAGGCTCGGAAAAATTAAAACAAAATACAAGACTATGTCTATAGGCTTAAACAGCTTAAACTGCCTTACATTATTAAGTACTTGCTACTGGTACCATATCAGAGAAGTGATATAAAATTACACAAAGCTACCTTCTCAAGTAAGAAGAAAATGGTCTGTTGTTATGTTTTTATGTCCTCTCTGATGTCTTTCAGGTTCGTAATGGCAGCACAGCAACCTCCCCATTGATAGGAAAATATTGCGGAAGCACCTTGCCCCACCCCATCTTCCCCCAGTCCAACCAGCTTTACTTACGCTTTAAGACAGACTACTCAAACACTCTGGATGGATTTGAGGCCACGTGGACATCATCACCTCATGGTCAGAAACCATCTATTAATAGAACATGTGATAATCAAGGACATTCTTTTTAACCAATAATATATTTCTAACAGGCTGTGGTGGGAGACTCTACGGAGACCACGGTTCTTTCACCAGTCCTAATTACCCAGGCACCTATCCCAACAACACTCACTGTGAATGGGCCATCAATGCACCCAGAGGACGTGTGGTGACCGTCATGTTTGCTCAGATCAGTATTGACGATGAAGGAGCCTGTCAGAGAAACTTTTTGAGATTATATGACGGCTCAGACGCCTCTTCACCACTTGTAGGAGCATACTGTGGAACGGTGAGATAAGATTTTAATAGTTGGTGCAAAGCTGATTGTGAAAATCAAGGAGCCCAATAAGGAAAGGTCATAAGTAGTCAGTAGATGAAAAACATGCTAATATTCACAAGATTTTCAAGCTGTATGCACATTTTCACAATATAAGTTAAGCCATTCATTTTCAAAAGACAACAGAAAAGGCAGTCTACATAAACATAATTGTTCTGACAAATGACAACTGACTACATGTGCCATATAGGCAACACCAGTAACACTATTTGAATGTTTATTTAGCTAAGTAACACACAGCTTTTAAAGCTATGCAGAAACACATTCTATCTATATTTTATTACAATTGTTTGGGAAACCTGGGAAATACTGATTCTTCTGTTACCAGGTTGGTGTGCATCTTCATGATGATCTTGTGAAAGGTGTAACACATAAAACCTTATATTCACTTTTAAAATGCCCTGACAAATGACAACTGACTACATGTGGCATATAGGCAACACCAGCAAAAGGCTCCAAGCAAAAAGTTACTAAAGCTAATCTTATGATGGACTTATGCACAACACCAAATAACCCCACATGGACTTGCCAGATACATACACAGATGGTTTTAGGACCTGTGTTTCCTCATTAAAGACTGCTAAACTGAGGTCTGACTCACAAAAAAGCATATGCAATTCTTCAAAGTTGTAAAATTTATATTAAGTTAAATAACATGTTGCTGTTATAGACAATACACTATCTGAATGTTTATTTAGCTAAGTAACACACAGCTTTTAAAGCTATGCAGAAACACATTCTATCTATATTTTATTACAATTGTTTGGGAAACCTGGGAAATACTGATTCTTCTGTTACCAGGTTGGTGTGCATTTTCATGATGATCTTGTGAAAGGTGTAACACATAAAACCTTATATTCACTTTTAAAATGCCCTTTTTATTATTTGCACACATTAAATACCAAATAAATGTTGCTTTTCCAGACTATCGAAAAAGAATAAGTAAAGATTTACAGTAAAGATTTTTGTCCACACTGTAACGTCTATATTAAAAGCTAAGATTGGGTAACAAACCATGAACATATTTCTTACAAAGTAAGCTAAAATATGAAAATACAGACTAAATACTAATCGATTTAACAAAACTGCTAAAGTAAACTTAACTTTTATTTCATTAATACAGTTTTTTATATGTATTCACATCTCTTTATGTTTTTCCAGGAAACCAACATTGCTCCATACACAGCCTCATCTCATCAGGTCTACTTTGTTTTCGAGGCCCAGTCTGCCACTCTACCTTCAGGATTCAGACTGACATGGATCAGCTGAGGAACAAAAAACACAAAATCATGTTATAGTTAAAATATGATTTGTTGAAGGTTAATGTTGTGTTTGAATTATTTGTATTAACTGTGCTTTTTTAATGACAGCAAAGTGCCCACCACACATTTCACATGTATACAGTATTTCTATTGTATATCCATGTAAACCAGATTAAATAATAAAATAATATTAAACTGAGTGCCCCTTATTTATCAGAGGTACCAAGCAAAATCAAGCAAACGTTGGCATCTATCTTTATAATGTGGGCATACGGTACGCTTAAATCCAATGCCAGGTCAAAGTTAATGGGAGTTGAAAAATTAGGTTGTTGAAGCCAAATGAAAGTGGTACATACATCAAGCATGAGATCATGAGTAAAAAAAAACATTTCCCACCCCTTGATAATTCACTATCTCCTACATTTTTTATCTGACAAACTCTGTCTGACATTATCTGTCATCATAAACCTGTCTTAACAAAAGTTATCCATTAGTTTTTCCAAATGTTTTCAGGTGTGGCCAATTCAAACTGATCCATGATCCCTTGTGTGTGTTAAATGGACCCAACACCAAAGTATGGGAAACATCCCCAGATTATGATGCTTGCACCACCATGCTTGGCTTGAATTCAGGCTTGAATTTAGCTTGAATGCTGTTTTAGGGGGCTGCACACAGTTTGTCAGACGACCTCCAAATATAGAATTCAAGTCAGTGCACTCTGAGGACATTGAAGCATGGTGGCACAACAACTGTATATTTTGGCTTTTTTTCTTTTGGTCTATAGCTTTGCTTCTTTCTTAGGGTATTTTTGTTGTTCAATCTTTTTTTATTTATTAAAAGAGCCCATCTTTGTGTCCTGTCTTGCTGTTTGGGATACATTGTTTGTAATAACCCTTTACAGCAGTGTCACATATGAGAAGATTTACAGTAATACATTTAATTGGCATCCTAATTAATTTAGAATAAAATTACTGAAGAAATATATCTGATTTGAATGTAGGTTTAGACATTTAGCTTTTAGTTGAAGATTTAGCTCTTTAAAAGATCTAAATGTGAAATATTCTTTTTTATTCTATTCTTTACTTTACTCCCACACTGGAAAAACAGCATACTGGTCTGGGCCATGGTTTGCTGTGGATACCAGTAGATTTTTTTTTTTTAATCTGAAGAGAGCTAAGGATGTGGAAACAGAAAGCTGTAACCCATTTTGGGATGGAGGAGTTGTCAGTGGTAACCATACCATACCATACCAACTTTATTTATAAAGCACCTTTAAAACTGTGCAGTCGGCCAAAGTGCTGTACACAAGCAATAAAATAAATAGGAGATAAAACACAAAACACAGTACAATACAAACATAATTCAATAAAACTGTAAAAGACATAAAACAAAATAAAACATTAACATTAAACATGCAATTACTAAATAACTCAGGTTAAAAGCACAAAAGAACTTGAGTTAAGACAACAGAAAGATAAAATAAATAAATAAATGACCACCTCTCACTCTGAGTTAAAAGAGAAAAAGTGCATTTTTAAAAGTGATTTAAAAACGGGCAGTGAATGGGCCTGTCTAATGTCTAAAGGGAGCTCATTCCAGAGTTTTGGAGCAATGACAGAAAAGGCATGGTCTCCACGAAGTTTACGTTTTGTTGTGGGGCCCATCAGCTGTGACTGATCAGCTGACCTGAGAGCACGGGATGGGACGTAAGGATGGATCAGATCAGCCAGATAGAATGGAGCAAGACCATTTAAACATTTAAAAGTAAATAAAAGTGTTTAAAGTCGATTCTAAAACGCACTGGCAGCCAGTGAAGTGAAGCTAAGATCGGTGAGATGTGGTCATATTTGCGTGTTCCTGTTAAAAGCCAAGCAGCAGCATTCTGGACTAATTGCAGACGAGAAAGTGTCGTCTGGCTAACACCAGCATAAAGTGCATTGCAGTAGTCCAGGCGGGTTGTCACAAAAGCGTGGATGACAGTTTCAAAATCAGTAGCTGTCAGGAATGATTTTATTTTTGCTAGCTGCCTCAGCTGAAAAAAGCTAGCCTTAACGACAGAGCTGATTTGTTGTTCGAGTTTAAAATCAGCGTCCATTGTGACTCCGAGGTTTGTGACGACCGGTTTAACATACTGTGCCAAGGCACCCAGGTTGATAGGAAGGTTATTAGATGTACCACTGGGACCAAAAATCATCACCTCAGTTTTCCTGTCGTTAAAATTTAAAAAGTTATTTGCCATCCAAGCTTTAATGTCATCTAGGCAGTCCAAAAGTGCACTGGCAGCAAGTGGGTCGTTTCGCTTTACTGGTAAGTAAATTTGGCTGTCATCAGCATAAAAATGAAATGACATGCCATGTTTTCTGAGGACAGAACCAAATGGAAGCATGTACAAAGAAAAAAGTAGAGGCCCAAGGATTGAACCTTGAGGCACTCCACACTTAAGAGGGACAGAGGACGAAACAGACCCACCAAAATCTACACAAAAATTTCTCTGACCCAAATATGACTCAAACCATTCTAAGGCTGAACCACGGATGCCCACCCAGTGTTCCAGCCAAGGGGAGGGGGATACTGTGGTCCACTGTGTCGAAGGCAGCTGTCAGGTCCAACAGCACCAGAACGACGATCGAGTTACCAGAGTCAGTTGCAACAAGAATGTCGTTGAACACCCTCAGGAGAGCAGACTCAGTGCTATACTGGTTTCTGAACCCAGACTGAAATGGTTCAAGGATGTCATATTCATCTAAAAACAACTTTAACTGAATAAAAACAATTTTCTCAAACATTTTCCAAATAAAAGGAAGCTTTGAAATTGGCCTAAAATTCGAGAGCACAGAAGAGCCTAGACCGGGCTTAATGAGAGGATGCACCACTGCATGTTTAAAACTAGCAGGCATAACACTAGTTGCCAGACTGCTGTTTAAAATAGTTAAAACAGAGGGTGATAAAACATCAAAAACTTCCTTAAGAAGACGTGGTGGGATCGGGTCGGCAGGAGAGCCTGAGGCTTTCATATGACCAACAATATCTTTTAAAACAGAAAGTGTCACAGGCTCAAACTGGTCAAAGACAGCACAACATGGGACAGGAATAGGCGGGTCATATGATGAATGGGTAATGAGTGCTCTAGTGGCCTCAACTTTATCAAGAAAAAAGTGAAGAAACTCCTCACACAAGTCTGATGTACTTTCTAAGAAAACTGGCTGTGACACATGTAGAGCAGTGTTAATGGTTTTAAACAGAACCCGAGGTTTGTAAGAATTAGACACAATGATGTTAGAGAAATGCGTTGTTTTTGCTAATTTCACAGTGTTCTGATAGTGGCGCCAGCTCTCCTTTAACATCTGATACGACACTAGGAGTTTGTCCTTTTTCCATTTGCGCTCAGCTCTCCTGCACTCGCGCCTAGCAGCACGGGTAGTGTCATTTAGCCAGGGCTCAGGACTAGGTTTTGGTATTCTGGTTTTAAACGGAGCCACTTTGTCTAAGATGGTTTGGCAGGTAACATTAAAACAAGAAGATAACTCTTAAGTATCAGAGCACCCAGACACTACAACATATCACAAAATGCTGCAGAGAACTGAGGAGCAGTGGAAGGGTTTAGCACACGACACTGACGCGCAGGAGCACGCGTTTTGGTTCTGTGACAGGGCAGAGGAATTTCAAATGTAACAGGCATATGGTCAGAGAAAAAAGCATCACATATTTCAATGTTTGCTATGGTCAAACCATAAGATAACACGAGATCAAGAGTGTGCCCACGTGTGTGGCACCAGAAACAGACTGCACAAGATTAAAAGAGTCAATAAGATTTAAAAAGTCTTTGGCCAATGACTTTTCGGGACAGCACACATGGATATTAAAATCTCCTAGAATTAAAACACAGTCATATTTTGGCATATATTCAGCCAGGAAATCCGAAAAATTGCTGATAAAATCCTTGTTGTATTTTGGAGGTCTGTAAATGACCGCACAGAGGATAGGGAAGGAACGGCCCAGCTCAAATAAGTTCAGCTCAAAGCTCGGAAAAGGGGACAACAACGCCAGTTGCTTACAGTTCATGTTGTTCTTGAAAATAGTAGCTATTCCCCCTCCGCGACCAGAAGTCCTTGGGAAGTTAAAGAAGGAGCACTAAGCAGGTAAAAGTTCAGAAAAAGCGCTGCACTCAACAATGTTCAGCCAGGTTTCCGTCATACAGAGGAAATCCAACCTGCGGGACATGAAGAAATCCTTGAGGATGAAAGTTTTATTGGCTAGCTATCTAGCATTCACCAAGGCCATACTGGCATGAGCCGGTGCTGGAGCTTCAGCCGTCCAAGGGGCCCAACTGAGCGGGCGGAGGTTGCGGAGATTCACCCCGCGCCGGCGAAGTTGTGGAGACAAACAGCGGCCCAGGACGCCCTCGTCAAAACGGATCACAGGGATCAGGCAGGTGCGGATGGGATCCCAGAAACGCCATGAAGCACAACAACGAGAAGTGGATCTATTTTCTGCCGGAAAGCCACGGAAGAGAGCACCAAACGAGCCTTCAGCTTTACCAGCCAGCCGCTGCGTTTTCCCCTGTGTTTGAAATGCCTTCTGCGGAGCCGGGACGGGGTGGAGGTAAGCAGGTAGTCCACGTAAAAGTGGGGCCCGAGAAGTTTTCTGCCAATCATGCTGAAAGGTGATTAGATTTTCTACAGATGGTCATAAATCAAGGAGTGTTTGGCGGTCATACACTAGCAGAGACTTTACATTTTTAGTGACAATGGACAAAAACAATATAAACACAAACAGAGCTGGCAGAGATAGACGGCATGCCACACACACAGGCGCCATCTTCTTCTCAGTGCATGATGACAACACCCAGAACCTGGAGAGAACCCACGCTAACACAGGGAGGACATGCAGACTCCTCACATAAAGATCGAGTGTCTGCCAGTCCGGGGATCGAACCCACAATCTTCTGGTTGCGAATCAAATTGTTGTGATCCACTAAGGTTATTGAAAGATTTGTCCATCTTAAGAGGTCTGTTTTGACTTATGCAATTACAGGTAAAATATTATGTTTAATTAATTTAGAGAGATCCGATGAAAACAATAAACCAAGATTTAAATCCATTAGCTATTGCTTTAAACGAGTGATAATCTGTTCAACTTCTCTTTTCTTCAAGTGGTAGTGCTAATTTGTTTCATTATTTATTTTGTATCCTGAGAATATACTGAATCCATCAATAACTCTAATCAATGGTGGAAGATTCAGCTGGGTGTTTTATGAATAAAAGTACAGCATCTGCATATAATGATATTTTATGAGTTCTATGATTTGTTTCAATGCCTTTAGCCTGATCACTCAATCGTATAGCCTCAGCTAGAGGCTCAACAATCAAAGTAAAAAGCAAGGGTAAAAGAGGTTGTTTTATGTTGATGTTCTTTACTGCCTCTCTCGAATTAGAATGTGATTACTGTGTTAATTAATACAGCAGCTTGTGGGGATGCATAAAGCAAGATAATCCAATTAATAAAAGTGTTAATAAGTGTTCCATTAATATATTATATAAATATTTCCATTTGACACGGTCAAAGAAACATTTGACCGTGGCAATACCACATTAGGGCATATACCACATTAGGGCATATTGCCAAAATGTCTGCAAATATTTTTGAATCTATATTTTGAATAGATAAAGACCTATAAGATGCAGACCTTTCTGGAGGTATTAGAGTAATAATGAATTGCTGCATTGTTTTTGGCAGTTTCTTTACATTATAAGGATATTGAAACATCCTTGTCAATAAGGGCGCTAAGATGTCTTTAAAGGTTTTATAAACCTCTCCTGGAAAGCCATCCTGACCACAGGTTTTTCCATTTTTCAAAGAATCAATTGATTTTTTGACATTTTTAATTGTGATTTACGCATCAAGCTGCTCATCATGCTTTTTGTTTAGCTCATACCATCAACCTTGTGGCACAGTAAGCTCTGAAGCTGTCATCTGTAACCAACTGCTGGGGAGAATTTCAGAAAATCACAGGATTTTTTCACCATAGCACCACTGCAAATCATGCCCTTATGGAGAAACAGAAACTTCTGGGGCTGCCACCCGACAAACTGAAGACAGATGTTACAACTAGATGGAAGTTTTATTTGTATAGCCTAGTATCACAACAACAATTGCCTCAAAGGGCTTCACAAAAACAAAAGACAGTGAATATGCAAACAGGTTGAACAGGACAACATCCCCTGTCCCCAGACAATCCAACAGGGTGAGGAAAAACTAATAAAAACCCAGCCGGGTAAAAAGAGAAACCTCAGGGAGAACCACAGAAGGATGGGTTGGGACAGGATCATAGATGGGGCACAGCTAAGGTCCAGTCATCAGAGGGACGTCTAACAGTGGGCCGGACATGTGCAACATTATCCACTCCCTCAGAGGAGAGTGGGACAGAGGAACAACTTTTGAATTGCAAACAACTAAGCAGAAATGTAAAGTATATTATTATAAGAGTAAGGGCCGAGCCAGAGGATAGAAGCTCAGTGTGTCATACTTCACCCAGCGTCTGGGTCTAGAGCAGCTTATCTCATCTCCTGACCATAAACCCTATCATCTTAAGTCTAACCTTAAATGTAGAGACAGTGTCTGCCTCTTTAATGGAGCTGGGAGCTGATTACATAAAACAGGAGCTTGGTAACTAAAGGCTCTACCTCCCATTGTACGTTTGGAAACTCTAGGAACGGTTAGTAATCCTGCGTTTTGAGAATGGAGCGCTTTGTTTGGACGGTACGACACTATGAGGTCTCAGAGATAGAACGGGGTCTTCCCACTGAGGGCCTGATGAGTAAGGAGAAGGATTTTGAATTTAGTCTTGAATTCAATTGGAAGCCAGTGAAGGGAGTGTGGTAATGTGCTCTCATCTGTTTGTCCCTGTTGGTATTCTAGCAGCTGCATTTTGGACAAGCTGAAAACTTTTTAAGAGCTATTTGGGCATTCTGCCAGCAGAGAATTACAGAAATCTAACGTAATTGTAACACATGCATAGATTTGTTTTTCAAAATCACTTTCAGATAAGATATTCCTAATTTTGGCTATGTTGTGCAGATGAAAGCAGTTTTACAATCTTGGTTTATGTTTGTTTTAAATGATAAATCTTGGTCAAATATTACTCTGATGTTCCTGACAGTTGAACTTGAAGCTACAGTAGCACCATCTAAATTGATTATTTGGTCTGATAGAGAGTCTCTTAGATTTCTGGGGCATAGTATGATCACCTCATTTTTTTCTGGGTTTAGGAGAAGATCCAGGTCCTTATGTCTTTCTCACAGGCTTCTAGTTTGCCTATTGGATTACTGTTATTGAATTTAATTGATAGATACAACTGGGTGTCATCAGCATAACAATGGAAGTTAATTCCATGTTTTCTGATTATATTGCCTAAGGGGAGCATGTATAATGTAGAGAGTATGGGACCTAATACAGAGCCCTGTGGTACTCCATGGCTATGAGAGGACAAAGGACTAGGACAGAGAGCAGTCTATTACCTGAAGCTACCAACAGATCATTAGTGACTTTGACTAAAGCAGTTTCTGTGCTGTGGTGTGGTCTAAATCTTGACTGAAAATCTTCAATAACTAAATCAAATAATAAAACTAAACCAATAATCGTCCTGCAGTTGACCAGATAGCTGTTTAACTACAATTCTCTCAAGGATTTTTAATATAAAAAGAAGATTGGATATAGGTCTATAATTTACTAAGGCGTCTGGATCGAGGGTTGAAAGTGCGGAGTGGACATCTGCACACCTCTTGGCCAGATCTTCATGGATAGCCTGTTTGATTTCATGGAGAATTGGTGCATCATCACAAATTCCTGCTTGAGTGTCATGGAGTAACTGTGCGTGCAGTGGAGCTATTGAGGGCCAGAGCTGGCTATCCATGAA
The DNA here is from genome assembly GCA_036850595.1 of Rhyacichthys aspro. Classification (NCBI taxonomy): domain Eukaryota; kingdom Metazoa; phylum Chordata; class Actinopteri; order Gobiiformes; family Rhyacichthyidae; genus Rhyacichthys; species Rhyacichthys aspro. The sequence goes on along the minus strand of CM072167.1, from coordinate 295,413 downwards.
GATCTGGCCAAGAGGTATGCAACTGAGATAGAGAAGGATCTTTTTATAAAAGCATCATCCCTTGACCCCAGATTTAAAGCGCTCCCTTTCCTCTCAGAAGATGAACAAGATGACATACGCTCCGAAGTGATTACTGAGGTTGCAGCACAGGAAACCCCCTCAGCTGATGGAGGTTGCATGAGACTGTCTTTCCCCTCCTGGCCAAGTTGGCTAAGCATTAGCTATGCATCCCTAGAACTATTGTTGCAGTAGAAAGAGTTTTCTCCACTGCCAGGGGCATAACAACTGCACAGCGAAGGTACAGAGTGTAATTAAAACCCTTTAACTACCCCACCAAGAAAAAAGCAATAGAAAATTTTTTGTTTGCATTTCTTACTGCCTAGGGTGAGTAATAACCACAATCTTTTTTTTTTTTTCAACAGACCTTTTATAGTTTTTAAAATATTGACCTCTACCAAATGGTTGAAATGTCACTTAATGGTTAACGTATGACATTTCATACAAATACCACAAATAGTAGTAGTAATAGTCATGTAAAATGCTAATTAAGAAAGAAATTAATAACACAAAATTATTCAGGGCATTGGGCAGCGTTTATTTATGTTAGTATGCCACAAATTATTGATCGATTTCTTTCAACAAAGGAAAGTATTTCATCAAACAAGAAAATACTCAGTTTGTAAATTTTTCATCATAACTTCTGTGCAACAACACAAAATTCTCGCATTAATTATACTTGTGATTGAATGCCACTGTGCAAAACATTCATTTTTGCATTTAAAAACTAAAAGAAGAAATAGTGCTAAACAAAGGAACAGTTGTATGCATTCAATATGTCATCTCCACACAACTCAACTGTGGCGGTACAACAACGCTAATGTTTTTGAGGCGCAAGATCCATGGTTGACTGAACTAGTCTTGCTAGTTTCCATTTGACGTTTGAAAAAGACCTTTGAGTAAAACCTTGGTAAAACACGACTAAACATATCAAACATACTAATTCCAATCTATTCACCTCAACACACCTCAACACACAATGCTTTTTGAGCACCAGAGATACTTTACTTTTGGTGATATGCTACAAAGCAGTCCTGGTTTGAGTTCAAACACAGGAAAACATTGCATTTCTGACAACGCCACCTTGACACACCCTTTGGACAGAGGTTGCCTCGTCCCCGCTTGTCACGGTGAAGAGGCCAGTGTCCCAAGTAGTCGTGGCGCACTTCTGGTTGTGGTTTTGGTCGTGAGAGTCTAGGTGTGTAGCCTTTCTTCAGCGGTGGTAGAGAGTTCAATGATGGTCGGCCAACTTTGTATGCTGGTTTGTTAAACTGATTCAAACTGTGGGCGACAGCCAGGCGGAACCTTTTGAGAGACATTGGTTTCTGTTTCAGTAGGTTACAGTCCCTCTTGTAGACCAGCCAGGAATTAGAGATGCACAGGTCAAGGATGTATCCGAACAGAGGAATATACCATCTCCTTGTCTTGGCTGGGGTCTTGTACAGATGTACCAGCATGTCGGAAAGATAAATTCCTCCCATATGCTCATTGTAGGCATGGATGAGTGATGGGCATGGGATTGCAGTCTTTGCTCTAGACTCTTTGCTCCACAGTTTGACAGATGAAAGAGGCATGATCCCACAGGCATTGCTCAGAAGGTTGACACATTTGTTGTCAAACCATTTTAGTGCAATCACCCCTTCAGCAGACCTGTAATTACAGGCTCCACGGCCCCTCTTCATCAGGTCTTTGTCTGCCATTAAGGGAGCTCCCCCAATACGGTTTGGTCACACAGTACCAATGCACTTGACACCCAAAGAACTGTACAAGCTCTCAACCAGGCCAAAACTTGTAAAGAAGTTGTCACAAAAGACAACAGACAGCTCAGGGTGTTTTATGGTTTTGCATAATGTTGTCACCACTTTTGTTCCTAGAGGTAGCATCTGTTCCTGTTCATTGAGGGCAACATTGAAGAATGTGGAGACCCCTTGATACAGCAGCAAATCGTGGATGATGCCACATGAGCTTGCTCGGCAGAATAATTTAAAGCCACACTTATCTGGCTTGTTGGCAATATATTGGCGGAGAGTTGCCAGCCCTCGTGCCTTTATATGCGACATGACCTCATCCACACTGTGCTTGTAAGCGGATGGTATGGATTTTGTAAAATCGGTCTGGACTCTCATTGATGTGCTGATTATCACAGAAATGAATGTACCTGTGTAACAGCTGGAATCTCTTCCTTTGCATGATGTCAGCAATTAGATTGAAACGGGACTCTTGGTGCCAGTAGTCTCCAGCGATGGGAAGTTGAAAACACCCATATAGAGAAGGAGAGCTAAGAAATCCTCAATTTCTTCAGGGTTGGTCTTAATTGGATCTCCCAGCTCTTGAGCTGAGTACAGATTTGTATGATGAGCAATATGTTCAATCATCTCATCAGTGAAGAGCATTTTGAAGTATTGGAAGGGTGTGTCCCCTCCTTGAACCGCCACCTTAACGTGGTGGAGAGGTTTTTGTACCTGAATGATCCTAGGAGCTATGTTGTCCGGGGCTACATACCCCTGGTAGGGTCTCCCAAGGCAAACAGGTCCTAGGTGACGGGTCAGATTAAGTGTGGTTCAGAAGGCCTCTTATGATGAGCAAAAGAACAAGGACCGTTACGTCTCCCGGTATGGCGCAGCCGGGGCCCCACCCTGGAGCCATGCCCGGGGTTAGGGCTCGAATGCGAGCGCCTGGTGGCCGTGCCTCCCCCCACGGGGCCCGGCCGGGCTCAGCCTGAAGGAGTGATGTGGGTCCGACCTCCCATGGGCTCACCACCTGCAGGAGGAACCGTAAGGGGCCGGTGCAAAGTGTATCGGGCAGTGGTCGAAGGCGGGCGCCTCGACGACCCGATCTCTGGACACAGAAGCTAGCTCTAGGGACATGGAATGTCACCTCGCTGGCGGGGCAGGAGCCTGAGCTTGTGCGGGAGGTTGAGAGGTACCAACTAGAGATAGTTGGGCTCACCTCCATGCACAGATTGGGTTCTGGAACCCAAAACCTCGAGAGGGGCTGGACTCTCCACTACTCTGGAGTTGCCCGCGGTGAGGGGCGGCGAGCTGGTGTGGGCTTGCTCATAGCTCCCGAGCTCAGCCACTGTGTGTTGGAGTTTACCCAGGTGAACGAGACGGTCGCCTCCCTGCGCCTTTGGGTCGGGGAGAGGTCTCTCACTGTCGTTTGTGCTTACGGGCCGAACGGCAGTGCAGAGTACCAGGCCTTCTTGAAGTCCCTGGGAGGGGTGCTGGAAGGCGCTCCAACTGGGGACTCCATTGTTCTACTGGGGGACTTCAACGCCCACGTGGGCAATGACAGTGACACCTGGAGAGGGGTGATTGGGAGGAACGCCCCCCCCCATCTGAACCCGAGTAGTGTTCTGTTATTGGGCTTCTGTGCTAGTCACAGTTTGTCCATAACGAACACCATGTTCAAGCATAAGGGTGTCCATCAGTGCATCAGTCTGCTGGGAACGTCTGGCTGAGTCCTCTGTCAGAGAGGTCTTCAACTCCCACCTCCGGCAGAACTTCGACCAGATCCCGGGGGAGGTTGGAGACATTGAGTCCGAGTGGACCATGTTCTCCACCTCCATTGTCGACGTGGCTGCTTGGAGCTGTGGACGTAAGGTCTCCGGTGCCTGTCGTGGCGGCAATCCCCGAACCCGGTGGTGGACACCGGAAGTAAGGGATGCCATCAAGCTGAAGAAGGAGTCCTAGGCCTGGTTGGCTCGTGGGACTCCTGAGGTAGCCGATGGGTACCGGCAGGCCAAGCGGACTACGGCTCGGGTAGTTGTGCAGGCAAAAACTCGGGTCTGGGAGGAGTTTGGTGAGGCCATGGAGAAAGACTATCGGCCGGCCTCAAAGAGATTCTGGCAAACTGTTTGGCGCCTCAGAAGGGGGAAACACTGCTCCACTAACACTTTACAGTGGAGGTGGGCAGTTTTTGACCTCGACTGGGGACATCGTCGGACAGTGGAAGGAATACTTCGAGGATCTCCTCAATCCCACCGACATGTCTTCCTCTGAGGAAGCAGAGGCTGAGGGCTCAGAGGTGGACTCGTCCATCACCCAAGCTGAAGTCACCGAGGTAGTTAAAAAGCTTCTCGGTGGCAAGGCGCCGGGGGAGGATGAGATCCGCCCTGAGTTCCTCAAGTCTCTGGATGTTGTAGGGCTGTCTTGGCTGACACGCCTCTGCAACATCGCGTGGAGGTCAGGGACAGTACCCCTGGACTGGCAGACCGGGGTGGTGGTCCCTCTTTTTAAGAAGGGGGACCAGAGGGTGTGTTCCAACTACAGGGGGATCACACTCCTCAGCCTCCCCGGGAAAGTCTATACCAGGGTACTGGAGAGGAGAATCCGGCCGATAGTTGAATGTCGGATTCAGAAGGAACAAGTTTTCGTCCTGGTCGTGGAACACTGGACCAGCTCTATACCCTCTCCAGGGTGCTGGAGGGTTCATGGGAGTTTGCCCAACCAGTCCACATGTGTTTTGTGGATCTGGAGAAGGCATTTGACCGTGTCCCTCGCGGCATCCTGTGGGGGGTGCTCTGGGAGTATGGGGTCCGGGGCCCTCTGCTGAGGGCTGTCCGGTCCCTGTATGACCGGAGCAGGAGCTTGGTTCACATTGCCGGCAGTAAGTCAGACCTGTTCCCGGTGCATGTTGGACTCCGCCAGGGCTGCCCTATGTCACCGGTCCTGTTCATAATTTTTATGGACAGGATTTCTAGGCGCAGTCAGGGCTGGGCTGGCCTGGGAACACCTCGGTATTCCCCCAGAGGAGCTGGAAGAAGTGTCTGGGGAGAGGGAAGTCTGGGCGTCTCTGCTTAGACTGCTGCCCCACGATCCCGGCCCCAGATAAGCGTAAGAAGATGGATGGATGGATGGATGGAAGGTTTGTTATTGGGAAATTCCTGGGAATAATAGATTCCTCACAAAATGAAATGTATGAACACACTGTGTCTGTAAGTTCATTTAAGTCAGTACAAGCGTGTATGAACATATCCCAATCTGTGCAGCTATAACAGTCTTGAAGGTGCTGAACAGGCTCGTCTGACCAAACCGGAACTAATTTTTGTTCCGCCTTGTGTTTCTTCAGGACTGGTTTGTAGGACGGAACCAAATACACAGTGTTGTGATCAGACATGCTGAATGGAGCTCTCTTCAGGGATTTATAAGCCCACTTTATGGAGCTAAAACAGTCCAGGCATTTTGAGTTACGGGTAGGACATGTGACATATTGATAAAAGCCACTCAAAGACTTCCCGGGTTTACAATGGAGAATTGTGTTACTGCCTTAGAGCTTCGAAGTATTGGACCACATAAGGACTGAAGAGAGTCTGGATGTCTTAAGCAGGAGAAGTTTATTACCATCACATACAGGCCCGGAGACAGTTGAACAGTCAACACAGCGTAGTATTGAACATTCAAGTCTGGCTATGCTTTCATTGGTCAGAGTTTATAATACCTCGTAGAAGGTCAATTACGCAACCAATACAATAACAAAGAGTTGGTATTCAGTTGTTATTCAGCTGATTAGGCTCGAGGTTGGAGCCATGTTATCTAAGTCTATCTGTTGACAGAGCCCAAGGCTCAGGGCATTACAACCTTACAATAGATCCAAAATTCTCTAACAGTTCCTTCCTCTTTAAACCCTTTACAAGTGGTTTTAACCTTACGTAAACGCCTAAAGAGAATTTTACCATGAAAGCACACTCAGACTATAAATGCAAATTCAAAGTATTACATTTAATCAACACCAATTTTCAATAAATCAAAGATCAATCATTAATATGACATTTTAGCACTTAGCAATTACCAGTGTAAACAGTGTTACAATAATATGGGCTGTATTAATGGATTTCAATGACCCCAACCCCAGGGACCCCTAAAGTGCCGAGACATGCGTCCCATCAGTCACCAATCACCCAATTTGAATGAATTTTGTTTCTAACAAAAGCACATGCCTCTACACTTCAGAAGTATGGTGCGATGGGCACTGATCACCAAACCTCTACCCCCCGTAATTAGCGCAGGGGATAGTAAAAGATGACCAGCAGCCAATTAGGTCTCCTGCAATAATAAAATTATTTTCACAATCATTCCAATACAGATGGTATACATTGGAAGGCTTACAACATCTTCAGAAACAATGAAAACTGATCACAAAATCTTGATGCAATCAAATTATTAATTAAAGAACAGTCCATTTCTTCACACTGAGCAGTGCGACTGCATCAGTGCAATGGGACAAGGATCCAGGGGCAATGTGGGGCAAAGAGTCCATGTGGCAAAACGGTTCCAGTGTAGATATCTTCCATAGGGCACTAAAGGCCATGCCTTAACCTCGTCGTAACATAGGATTATTCTGCCCGATACGACGAGTTCCCTAACTGATCTTCAAGTAATCCATTTTGTCCAGGCTCTTCAGGTGAAACAATCTTCTTCAAAGCTCAACTTCAATAAGTTGAGACTGGAGTATTCCATGGGACTCTAAAGGTCATGAGTGCACACCCATGCCTTAACCTCGTCGTAACATAGGATTATTATGCCCGATACGACGAGTTCCCTAACTCCTCTCCAAGTGATTCCATTTTGTTCAGGGTCCTCAGTTGAAACATTCTTCTTCAAGCTCAATATGAATAAGTTGAAATTGATTTTTTTAAACACTTTTAAAACCATAATTGTGCGTTCCACAATCACAAAAGCATCAGTGTTACATGAATTACAGAGAGGACTAATGCATACATAAGCTTCACAAAGTAATCACAATGCATTCACTTTTCTCCTTTTATCTGAAATAAAAGCATTTTATGTGTATTCACCTCTACATAAAACAACATAAGATAAATTATTTCTTTGATATTAAGAAACATAATTGTCAGAACTTAGATGTTGCTTTACTCTGTTGCTTTCTCCTTTGTGTTATTTCGTATTTGCATTATTTTTAGACCCGAAAGTTTTGCTTATTGTCTATTCCTTATTGTTAATTTATTTTATTTTATTTGAAAGGAACACTATTGCAATTTCCCTAGATTTTAAGACACATGTTATACCGGTAAAATACATAACACTTACTCCACACTTCTAATGCAGTTTCCACAGAAACCTAAGAGCAGTTCAAATTACTCTATATGTTCTTCCTTGAGTAATAAGTGAAAGGTCTAGTATTTTACTTGTAATTCTGTATCATAGGTTACTTTGTCTGCAGCAGTAAGTCTACACATTAATGGGGTGTGTGAGGCTGCTATCTTTACATCCTTTATCTTAGAATAAAATAATCTAAAAGGCATGTACCGTAAGGCTGGTCGTATGGGACTCAGCTGTAAGCCTCCACACCCCTGCAGACTGTCAGGGAGCAGGACCCACACCCTTCCAAGTTCTATGGCTCCTGCCCCCTGGAAACAGAGATAGATTCAGCTTAATATTGTTTAAGTAACCCGGAAGCTCTTATTTTTACATGTGTAGGATTGTTTGACAATAGTTGATTTACTTTACTTTTACTTAATAGTTCCTGTAGATTTATTTCTAACCACTTCTGAACCATTGACACTTCCCCAAGTGAATGTATTAAAACTGTGTGCACATATTGATAATAGCTGCCAAAACCCAAAACCAGTCAAGATGTTTTGAAACCACAAACGATGTTGTGCCTATGATGTGGAGTGTGTAGGCAGCGACAGTGAACACATCAGCATGGAAATATATAAGATAACTTACCACACTTACTCACAGGTTACAATTAATGTCCAGGTGCACATTTCTATGCCCTTCTAGATTAAATATGAGTCTTTATTAGCCACTAAATACTGAACCTCTTAATTACCCCCACTCTGCTATCCACTCACCATCAGCATGCATCTCTGATTCCCATGAGCCAAAGTTAACCTGTAAAAGGTATTCCTCATGTTTGTTGGACAAGCCAGTGGGTGCATTACCAAACTATTGCAGTACACCTTTCTCTGTTTGCACAGCAATAACATAATGATTCAGTGATGTTTACCATGTAGCCTTTAAATAACTGCTAAATATTTAACTAGTCACTAGCATCGACATTAGACACATGTAGTTGGTTGTATGTTATTCACCAACAGCATCTCGTTTAGGCACCATTCCACATTTTTCATATTCAGCACTAAAAGGTTCTATAGAATGACAAAGATACCTTTTGTGTGTGTTGTTCTTGGACCTGTGGATAGAAAATGATTACCATGCCAAACATTTATCAACATTACTACCTATTTCTTCTTGAAGATGGATAAGATTTATTTACCAAATGCACAGTGAAATGCTTGCTTGTTTTTATTTACCTGCAACCAATAGCAAAATAGATATTGCACAGCACACTAGAAAATGTAACACAGAACTAAAGAACTATAAAATAGAAATCTACAAAATATAAAATGAATATAGACATTGAAAGTCTTAAATCTTGCATTTAAGACTTTAATGCAACATTCATTTCAACTTAACAATTCAGATATTAAGCACTTTCCAAAAGGATACTGGTGTTTATCCCTGACTCTGGACTCTAGATTGGACTGACCTTAACAGGAACCTTATCTTTTTGGTGTTTGCCTGTAAACATCAACACTCTCTGGCCGGTAGAGGGCCTTCATTAGATCTTAGGTTTCAATTCAAGCCTGTGTAAGTGGCTGCTGGTATTGATCTCCAATGCACAATGTTCCAGAGTGGGACCCTGTTGGTAAAATGTCTGTTAAAACAGTTGTCCACCAGCCTAGAAAATAATTAGGTTAGAACAGCTCATGTATTACAACCCATAGGTGTTAGTTGTTGAAGTTTCCCTTTTTCAAGTTTCCATGTTGCTCTTTGAATCTGAGGTCTCAGAAAGTCATTAGTAAGAGTTAGGTGTTAGTATTGATTAGTGAAAAGTTTTCTAGTCAGTCCTTTTCACTTCTTAACCTTCCTCAGGAACAACTGGGCTTTGTTCTTCTCTTTTCCCTAGCACTTTCCTTATCTTTTGGTTTCAGAAACATTTAGTAATATTTAGTCTAAACTAAATCTGTTGTTTACTCTGAATTTCTTCATTCTTTGTGTTTAGTTTAACATTTGAATACTGCAAATATATTTTTATTAGAAAGAGTCATAATAATAATTGTCTCGACTAAGAACCTCCCAGGATTCTCTTCTCTTGCTCCCACCTCTTTTTTATTCATGTGAGGATCATGTGCACCTGAGCCACACAGGAAGAAAAAATATGGGGCTTCTCTTTATTTTTGGAGTCACAATAGTGACTTTTTGTCTTTGACTCTCGTGATTCCTTCTTCTGCATTTATTTGTATTGTATACATGTTGGATGATTGTTACCAGTAAATTACCATGTGAATGATTTAAGAGCCCTAATCTCAACATCAGACACACCTCCTCAGGTGATACAACCACAGTGAAGTACTTTAGCTCCAGACTTCACTACAGGCACCACACCTGACATTACTGGACAGTCTCCTGTCAGACCCGAAACACACCAACTACAACACAGCATTAACACAAAGAACACACACAGAGCTCAACGGGACCAGCACAGTCTCTAGAACAAACTTCCCTTCGTTCTTTAGACTTGGATCAACAAGCTCAATAGGTTCAAACAAACACAAACCAGGAAACACACACCAGTCAAACAGCGCAGGTGACTTTAAAATGATTTTCTCTGCATTCCTTTAACCTTCCTCTTATACAACTTTTAATTGGTGACTGATAGCCTTTTCTTTAAGAACATAGTTCACGGCCCTTTTGGCTATTTTTAAGAGGCTCTCATTAAGTTTACTGTTTATGTATTGTAGCAGAAGCTTGTAAATTTATTGTTGATAGGCAATTGTTTAATCACCCACGAGCTGAATGGAATTAAAGCAAATGATGGACTGACGAGACTCTGGTTCAACGAGGCCTACTTTTTTTTTTTAGAAGGAAACACAGTTCCTCATACCAAAAAGCTCTGTTTTGAGTATCTATCCATCTCAAAGTTCGGCCCCCACACCAAGTCAAGCTTCAGTTCCTGTGTTAGTGGTTAAATGAGCAGTTTCGTCATCTTCAATGCATTTTTTTTATTTTTTTTATTTTTTTTTTTATTTTTGCAATTATTGACGTGTTTGCTCATCTAACTGTATTGCTAGGACAGATTTATCTGTGCATGGGTTTTCGCTCCATATGTCAAAGTATTTTGTGACATCGGGAACTAACTTATTCACGTGGTTCTGTGTGAACTCAGTTAGGCTGTTATTGAATATACCATTCTCAACAATTGTAGCATCTACTTTTAAGCTTCTTCTTTTTTATTTTTATTCATTTATTTATTTATTTATTTTTTACACCATGTAACAAAAACACCTTTGCTTTAGAAGAGTGAGTTATTCAACAGTTACTTTAAATAATATTGTTTTACTAAAAGCAAAACTAATTTAAAAAATAGATAGCATTGGCAGAAGTCGTTGCAGGTGGTTGCAGGTGAAAACATTGCAGAAAATGTCTGAAATTTACAGAATTAAACTCAAGTTTGCATAAGAAATCTAAAATTGGCAGAAACAAAAAGGCATAAAATCCAAATCTTGAAAAACTATAAAATGCAGACTTCCCAAATGTAATAGCATAAATGTCCCAGAATTAAGGCACTTTTTTTAAAATTTGAATAACAAAGTTCAGTTCAAATTCACAGACGAATGATAGAATAATACGAGAGGACACGCGATTGTTATGAGAGTGTTTGTCTACTGATTAGTTCGTCTACTTATTATTAATAGACCTTTGGTGACATTAAGTAGAATGGTGTCTTCATTGCAGACCTCGCTCTAAACTAAAAAGATCCACAAATCAATAGTTGAACTCATAGAAACCGGTTTTTGTTTTTTTGTTTTTTTTTTTGTTTGTTTTTTTGTAATAAAAAAACAGTAGTATTTAAATGTAAATGTCAGGGTCTAGGAGTGGAATTGAGAGCCAGTGTCAGTACCCTGTGTCCCAGGTGAGCAGCACCCCTCAGTGCAGCAGCAGAACAGTTCATGTTGTAATGACCTCTGAGCAGCAGCAGTTGCAGTGGCATAGATTCAGTCCATTTGACCTGAGGACAGTGTGGAGGAGCCCAGTCCACAAAGTGCAGCTTTAAGACCAGTCAGAGACTAGCTTTCTTTGTCGTTGGTGCTTCAGCCAGTGTTAGTCTCATGTTTCTCAGAGACGATAAAGAGCAGGCAGCCATGTTCTCAGATAAGTCTCAGTAGACAAAACAGTGCCAGAGCCAGGCAGGTTCAGTTCAGTTCAGTGCTGGAGCAGTGGAAAACCAGCAAGGCACATGAAGTAACTACCCCCCAGAAACACTAGGCCATCAACAGGTCTCACTTCCACTCACAGTTATCAGTGAAGACAGTCACAGTCCTTTATCAGTTGTTTATAAAGAGTCTGCAGCTGTACAGTCCAAAAGAAGTAAAGTACTTTTAGAGGATTAACATCTATATTCAGAGACTTTAGGAGAAGACTATAGTCACTGTACTGATTAACTTTTAACTATTTTAAGTAATTTTTGCATTATTTCTCAAAGATCAGCCTGAAAACACCATTCATCAGGTTATACCACTTTAGAAACTAGTACATTACTTTATGTTACAGCTATAAAAACTGAAAACCTCTGTAATTGATGTTTTACTGGTTTGATTCAAACACTGCAGCGACTCACTGTCAAGGTAAATGGTAACAAATAATGAAGACTAAATTAATGTTAAACTCTCATGAGCATTCATTTAAGTAAAACTTAATTAATCTTCAGTTATTGTTAGACTTGGTGAGTCATGTTTGGTCAAAGTGACATGTCTTGATGAGCAGATTTTATTATTATTTTTTTTATATAAACTATGGTTTTGTTGCTAGTGCCCGTTGCTCTCTTTTGATAACACACGTCTGAGATATTAAGGAGACATTTTTATCAACTATTACGATGTCTTTTTGTTTAACAGAACATCAAGATCCTGAAGGCTGTTATCATCTGGGTCAATGTAAACTCTCAAACCTTCAAACTTTTTTCTAGTATGAGGAGGGAAAAAGGAATGTCTAATGTCAACCAGAAGACAATGCATACAACAAAACACTAAGTTCCAATATCTCAAAAACAACAGCGTCTATGTTGATATTTCATAGACCAAGTATAACACAAAAGAATTACTCTATAGCTGACTACAGAAAACTACAAAACACCCACTAAATGAAGACACAGTGAATCAAGTAATACTTTCAACACAACATCATCTCATTTCAAATCTAAATCTTTTAGGCCCTCATACTTCAAAGATAATTCAGCTTTTTAATTCAATGTTACAACAATCATTCACCATTAAGGCTTAAAGTAATGTTTTTAAACCTGTTCCAGTTGCATCTAGTTTAGGAAAACTTCACGTTTGTATTTGATTTTACTTCACAAAGCACATTTTAACTCTCTTTTAATTTCCCATAAATACATTTAAAACATTTCATTCTTAACTTTTGCTTGTTTGCTCTAGTTGTCTCACTGCTTAATTGTTTTTATGTTTAAGAGCAAAGTATAGTATTATATTTTGAATTTGTTCGATTAATGAAGCTCTAATGAAAATTACAACTGTCCCTGTAACATTTCCCTGTAAGCTTTTGGTCAGGGTCTTGTTGACCATTGACCTTCTTACACCCAGTTACAAAGTTCTTACTCACAGTTCAGCTGCAGAGGATGGAGAACACAGATATAACATGTGACATGTAACTCATGCATCAGCTTTAAACTGGAGCTCTTTGGTTCCTGTAAACAACAATTAGAGCAGCATCAATTCTCAAAATATAACACATCATAATAAAACACACATAATGAATAAGTGAGAAAAAAACCCAGGTTAATAGTTGTCTGCAACACATCCACAGATGTTACCCCTGTTTTCCTTCTGTTTTCAGGCTGTTATGATGGTCAGGTATTATTTGCCTTGTCATTTTAATACAGTTTAGTTTAATCAAACTCAATAGTGCTTCTCCAGTGACCAGTCGCATCACTAACATTATTTTAGATTAAACTCATTACCGTCACACTGTAATATTTTCTTAACTGTATTTTTAATCAACTGTTGTTATGGCAAATCTTTTATTCAAAAAAACATTATTATTTTTTTTAAATTTTTTTACTTAGCCTCTTGTTTTAAAACAAACCCCAATAGGTTGTGTTCAAGACCTTCACACAGAACAAATACACACAGCAGCTGCACCAAACACAAGACAAGACAGACACCAGATATATACCAAACTAAATTAGTTTTAGTTAACTACCTTAGTAAGAACTTTTTATAACAAAATCTTCAAAATTAATGTCATTTTATTTTGTAACACCTTCCAGCACTTTCTGTGCACCCATTATAACAGTTGTTACTTTAGCAACTTTTAGAGAACCCGTTTGCAAAGAGGTTAGTATGATCAATATTATTATTATTCCTTTCCTGTCTCTTTCCTCTTCCTCACTTTTTTTTTTTTTTTTTTTTATTATTATTAACCCCTTCTCTTTCCTTTGCCTGCTTCCATATCCTGCTGACACTGTGTGTGTGCTCTCTATCAGGAGAACAGCGAGAGCAAAGGTGGGGGCTGTTCGTTCACAGACTCAAGCGCTGTGACAATTTCTGTGAGAGGTCAGAGACAGTGCCTTGCTTTAGGTTTGAATAAAGGGTCCGTATTTTTTTTTTTTTTAAACATCGGGTATTGTCCACTTTTGATCGAGTCTAGCTTTTCTTTATTACAGCTCTTATTTACATCAGCAACAACGCCTTCCTCATCTTCCCTGATGTTGGTCCTTTTCTCATCCACACATTAGTTGTTGACTTTGCCTTGTTTTCCTTGTCCTGCTGACACTCACTAAGCCCTTTACTTGTGTGTGTGCTCTACAGGAGAGGGTTTTGGTCTAGTTGAGGCTAGTCTACAGATTGTAGCTTTAACGCTGATGTCAGAAGTGTAGAGATATCGCCTTGCACCAGGTGTAGAGACAGAAGAAATGTGTGTCTGATGTTTAGATCTTAGTGAGTTGATTAAAGACTTAAGCTAGTCACTGTGTGGTGAAATCTGTGGTTAATACCCAACCCATAGTAATTTTGAACTTCATAAGACACAGAACATATAGTAAATAACAGATAACACATTTATGGCAAAAGATCTACTGCAGCATCCAGAGGTTTATCAGTCTCAGTCTGTCAGTTTGTTCAGACACAACACTTTTGATCGTTAAAGTTCTTAACTGATTCTAGAGTTACTACAATGGTAGCAAGAGCCGGATACAAGAGCAGAATCTATTAAATCCTGAATGTATCTCCACGTGCACATTTTAAGAAATAGGCGCCTATTAGGGAATCAGTGATTCTAAGGAAGTTTTCCTAGGCCCTCCCCAGACTAAGACCCTCTGCAGAGCAGCTATCGTGCCTCTTCTTTAGCTATAGTCCCAGACATATAGTTTCAAGAAAAACAAAACCGGTGCTCAATCTCACTACAGAGTGCTATGACCACCTATACAACGCCAATCCACCAAGGTTTTCACATCAGCCTGTAATTACTGTGTTATTCACAGCTTTACTCTTGCTCACACCGCCTTAATAACAATTACATTGGCCTTTGAAATTGTTATCGAAAACAGAATTCAATGTTGGAAAGCTTACTCAGAGCTCTCAGTACGTCCAAATTTCAGTACTTCATACTGCTCATTATGTTTAGCTTTTCTCATGAATTCACAGGCAACCAGTACGGCCTCAGCCGAATACTGGTACCAACGTTAACTCCAAAATTAGCCAATCATTTTAAACAAGCATTTAATTTGCATAACCAATTAAATTCAAACTTACATTTAATTTCACATATGTGACCAATAGCTCAAAGACTGTGTATTGTACACATTTTCCCAACACATAGGATCTATCTGTCAAGCCTGGTTCTGGTAATGCAACTCTTCTCTTAAAAGAGAAAAATTAATTTGCACTTACCAGTCCAGCTGTATATAGATTTCCGTAGTTCGTGACGCCAATATTGTAGGAGAATTGTGTTACTGCCTTAGAGCTTCGAAGTATTGGACCACATAAGGACTGAAGAGAGTCTGGATGTCTTAAGCAGGAGAAGTTTATTACCATCACATACAGGCCCGGAGACAGTTGAACAGTCAACACAGCGTAGTATTGAACATTCAAGTCTGGCTATGCTTTCATTGGTCAGAGTTTATAATACCTCGTAGAAGGTCAATTACGCAACCAATACAATAACAAAGAGTTGGTATTCAGTTGTTATTCAGCTGATTAGGCTCGAGGTTGGAGCCATGTTATCTAAGTCTATCTGTTGACAGAGCCCAAGGCTCAGGGCATTACAACCTTACAATAGATCCAAAATTCTCTAACACAATGAAAAAAACCCCCCAACCCCCCCGGGGGGGGGGGGCGGGGGGCCCCGCCGGCCCCCCCCGGCCACCCCCCCGTGGGCCGGGGCGGGCCGGGTGTGTGGGGGGGGGGGGCCCCCCACACCACACACCCCAAAAAAAAAAAGGGGGGGGGGGGGCCGGGCAACCCGGGGGGGGGGGGGGGCCCGGGGCCCCCCCCCCCCCCCCAAAACCCAAAATTTTCCGGGGCCCGGGGCACCCCCCCCCCCCCAAGGGGTTCCCCCCCCCCCGGGGGGGGCCCCCCCGGGGGGGGGGGGCCCCCCCCCAACAAAAAAAGAAAAAAAAAAAAATTCCTCCCCTCTGCCCCACCCCCCCCCGCCGCCACCGAAAAGGGCGTTTTTGTACTCTTCCACGAACTTTACGCTTGTCTCATCCACCTTATGGCGCAGAGACTGAACATTTGCCAGTAGGATGGTTGGGAGAGGAATACGGCGATGACCCCGTCTCTTGAGCCTCTAGTGTAGGCCACCACGTCTCCCCCTCTTCCTCCTCACCGCCGCCGGTCCGGGTGCACTGGCCTGGTCTCCTGCAGAATGATCCGGCCTGGTGATCTCCTCGGGAATGGCAGACGTCTCCACGACCCCACCGCCAGCATTCCGGAGAAGTAGAAGGAGCTCCCTGTCGTACTGTATGGGCTGGATGGGCTTCCCGTGTTGGCACATTCCGTGAAAAATAGTGGCCCAGGAGAATGAGGGGGTACTTCAACTGGGGTGAGTCATTGCCACCGCAATCACAGAAAAGTTTCAGATATAGGCTCAAATCCCAGACATGTGTAATAGAAAACAATAGAAAGTACAATTGGAACTTGGTCAGATCTCAATTCAAGACGGCTAATTCCACAAACACATACACTGACTCTCCGCTCTCACACGCTGCTGCTGCTGCTGCCTGTCGCCATGTCAGCACCAATTTGATTAGCACTAGCAATTATTGCAAAAACCAAGATAATAGGATTTATATAATAGGCTACTAAAACCACTAGCGAAAGCTATTTATTCATAATAAACAAATGCATAATTCAATTCAATCTAATTTTTTTTTACATTTATTGTTCTTGAATATTCTAACATTATTATTCAATGTCACAATGTAGCAGTTACCCACACAATTCCAAACCCATGTTGACTGCCGTTGTTGTTTTGCTAACTGTGTGTTTAGAAGACTTTATCTGACAACATTTAATTAATTACTTGAAACCACACTGAATATTTAATGATTTACTGACCGGAGACAGATGGACAAGCACTCTGCAGGTGGAATAGCGCGCCTGTAGTTGATGTCCTGGAGGGAAATCCTCGCACCGACACGAGACAACAGGTCATCGAACTGGGACCGGCTCAGTCTGAAGTACCACTGAAAATGGCCATCATCCAGACGCAGCTCCTGGAAGAGTTTGTGAAACTCACCAAGCTGGGTGCGCCTCTGGAGGATCTGATGGACCCACACACGGTGCCGAACGGGTCTATGCCGTTTTTCAGCCCTCCAAAGAACATACAGTGCAGCTACTCTCTCAACAAAACTGAGCTCAGACATTTTCCAACCAGAGTGGAAGAAACCCCGCTCAGCAGAAGCCCTTCACATGACGCGCAATTCGCAATTGGTGTGAATACAACATAAGCCGTAATTATGCCTAAGTCCCCCTGAAAGTATCGGTACTAAGCCAAAAGTCCCGCTTTATAATATGGCCCGCATGCCTGGTTAATTACCACTTAAGGGCTGTAATTACGCCTAAGTCCCCAGGAATATAATGGTACTTGAATTGTAAATGCTCTGTATTATGAACAAATAGTGATTTATGGATATGCATGTTGTATTTGTATCAGTTTTGGAATAAATTATATGAATGGCTATGCAATTACACCATAAGTAACCGGGAAGTATAGGGCCATAATCTAAAGTGTTACCAGAAATATATATCAAGTCAAAATTTTTCAAATTGGAGAATCGTTTTTGAATCGAGAATCGATTTTGAATTGTGACCGCAAGAATCAATACAAAAATCGAAAAAGTCCAAAGATTTCCACCCCTAACATCTATCTCTTCTAGCATCTGTTTTAAAGCTCATTGTCTAGAACCCTGTTTGGTACCCGTAAGATTATGATTTTTGTCTAGAATGTTTTTGATTACACATTTTCAATCACTACCAGCTATGATAAGGAGACTGTAGGAGCTGTAAGGAGCTGTATTTAAACAGCATGTAGGTTAGGTTGTAGGTTATATGTTGTAAAGAATGAAGAATCAAGGTCTGGAGCAGAATAAACATTAAAGATGGTAACTTTCTTGCCATGTAAGAGTTCTTAAATCAACACATAACAACCATTATCATTGTAGCATACTCTCGAAATGATGGATGACACACACAAACCCTGTCACCAAACAAGTGGGATGATTGGGATGTGTATGAAGCTGTAGCCACTCTGGAGGACTCTTTTGTCTGCATACAGGACTATGCTAAGTATGTCACTGGGTACATCAGCACTTGTCTCAACAACATTGTACCCACTATACAAGTCAGGAAGTTCCCCAACCAGAGGCCCTGGATAAACAGTCAGGTGTATCAGATGCTGTGTGCTCGCTTTCTTGCAGTTAGATCTGGCAATGAGACAGAGTACAAAGCTACAAAGTAGTGACTGAGGAGAGCCATCACAGTGGCCAAGAGGCATTACAGAGAGAAGCTGGACAGCTTCTATTCTACTGCTGACCCCAGGCTTGCAGCACATTACAGACTACAGGACCAACACCAGCACCATCAGCTCCTCAGACAGCCTGCCGGATGACCTCAACGCCTTCTGCACCCGCTTTGAGACCTCCAGCCCTCTCACCTGGAAAAGAAAGACTCCTACATCAGGATGCTCATCGGCACCCGACAGGGTTATGTCCTCAGCCCCATCCTCTACACCCTGGACAACACCATCCTGACGTTTGTGGACAACACCACAATTATTGGACGCATCACTGGCAGTAACAAAGCGGCTTACAGGGAGGTAGCCAGTCTGGCGTCATGGTGTGACCACAACAACCTCACCCTCAACACGGACAAGACAAAGGAGCTGATAGTGGACATGAGAAAGGAAAGGAGCCCTCATCAGCCACTGTTCATCCGGGAGCTTAAGGTGGAGAGGGTGAGCAGCTTCAAGTACAAAGGGGTTTCACATTAGTTAGGACCTCACCTTGACCCTCAACACCACACAGCTGGTTAAGAAGGCACAACAGCGGCTGTAGTTCCTGAGGAAGCTAAGGAAATTTGACATGTTGCCTAAGATCCTCAGCAACTTCTACAGCTGCATTGTTGAGAGCATCCTAACCAGAGAGTGGCGAAGACTGCTGAGAAGATCACCAGGACTCCACTGCCCTCTCTGCAGAGCATCTACCAGAGCAGACTACACAGGAGAGCTACCTCCACCATCAAGGACCACACCCACTCCCAGCAAAGACTGTTCACACTTCTACCCTCAGGCTGGAAGTACAGGAGTGTGAAATGCAGGACTTCCAGACTAAAGAGCTCTTTCTTTCCCTCTGTGATCAGACTCCTAAACAGCTGACAGGACTCTAGAATCACGGACTACCACTGTTCACCTTTCAGTTGACTTTGCACATATACATTTGCACATTTACTGCCAATTGTACATACAACTTGTGTTGCACTTTTCTGATGTACAGTTATGTATACAGTTGTCCCTCACTATAACGCGGTTCACCTTTCGTGGCCTCGCTGTTTCGCAGATTTTTTTTAGTGCAATTTTGCATGCTTTTTTTTTTTACAGCGTATGAACGCGCATTGTGTTCTGCATCCTGATTGGCTAAGGGACTGTAAACCATTGTCAATCAATCTCCTCCGTGCTGTGTCTCCTGTACAGCACAGAATGCGTTCGGCTTGCCAAATTTACATAAATGTATGATCGCTAGCAGTGTGACTCTGAAGTGCTGTATGTTTGCAAGTTTTCACCCCGACAAAACCCACAATGTCGACAAAACGTTCTGCACCAACAAAGGCACCTGCGGTCACACCCAGAAGGCAGAGGAAGATGCTAAGGTTTGAACTTAGAGAGTGTTTAAACAAGAGAGAAATGTGAGAAAATGTTAATGCCTGTCTGAGAAAAGTGTATAAAGTGTGTGGTGAGGGGTTTTACAGCCTTAAAACATATATAATAATTGTAAAAAATAAAGCTTACTACTTCGCAGATTCCGCCTATTGTGGGTTATTTTTAGAACGTAACCCCCATGATAAATGGGGGACTACTGTATAGCATTTTCCCCTCACTGGTTTTTAAATCCCTACTTTATTCTATTTCATATATTTTTGTATATTTGTATTCAGACCTATTTATCTATTTTATACTTATTATTTTACTTCAGTTTTTTACATTGCCTGGCAATCAATGTGGACAGCAAAGGAAGAATTTAATTTTACAGGGAAACCTGTTTATATGCTGTATACATGACAATAAACACTTTAAATTGAACACACTAATGATTTTCAGACTTATTTTTATCCCCCAACCAACGTAAGTGCTTGTGCCCCAACGGAGGGTAGGTTGTCGTGTGATAAATTTGTTTATTACACTTTTTACTGATACTTTGAAGTTAAGCTACCGTTTACAATAACGCAAAACAGGAAGTAGCTCATCAAAATAAAAGCACACACTTTGAGACACATACACACACAAAAGTAGACAGCCGGAAGTCAATAGATTTCAAGTAAAAACAAAGTAACACAAAACAGTGTCTTAAACAACAAAACATGACATGGCTTACTTACATGACCAGGCTTAGCTTCTTGTGTACTTTTTGTGGTGGTTGGTATTTTTGGGCTTTTGTTTTGGTGTCACTGTTTCCTGGTTTGTGTGGATGTTGGGTAACTTTTTTGTTCTCCCTGAGGCACCCTTCCCCCGCGGCGTTGAGGAGTGATTGGTGACACCTGTCTCTGCTTTACAATCAAGCCTCCCCAATTTAAGGCCTGCAGAGACACTCCTCGACGCCAGAGTATACAGATCACCTCCGTGGTATCAGCTTGGCTCTTCTTCAGCGTTGGTAATATTTCTCGTGACCAATTGACATTGTGTTTTACCTGTGCCTCTCTTTTGTTTTTTCCAGTGCCTCCCGTTGCCCTCACAGCCCAGCACTCTCCAGTGTTTTACCTTGGTTTTGCACTCGTGGATTTTGTTTGTGGACCCCCTGCACCTGTAAAATAAATTATCTTCACTTGAACCGTTTCCGCTCCTGGGTCCTATTTGCTCCCCACACGCTACACTTTTACTATTAAATGAGGAGAAATATACTTTTCCTTTATTTTTACAATTCTGTGTTTGAAAAGAAAAGTTAATGGGGACATCGACTGGCCTAACTGACACTTCTAAGCAGTTTATTCAAATTATGTAAAAGATACAGCTTTGCGGGTTACATTTTCTGAAAGAGGACGAAAATCACAATGTTTTTCATTACATAATTTGTGTACATGACCAAAATTTGTGAGACTGAAAAGGGCTTATATGAGTGGAAAGGAAGGAGTAGAAACGGAAGAAGGAAGAAGTTAGAGTGTACAGGCTAATCTTTATTTCACACAATGACGTTATAGGAGAAACACCAGTTTTCTTATCCAGGCTTTTGAGAAACTCCAACGGAGACTCAATGCACTTTCCTGTCCTCATATAATTAACCGACAACATAGTGGGGAATAACATGCATTCCTTATTCCGGCGGCACTTAACTTCTTTTTTTACCAGAGCAAACAGCTGGGATTTCCTCTGAACTGAGAGGAAGAGTGTTTTCCTTTCCATCCTAGATCTGAATGAATGAAATATTCTTATTAAATACTTTGTTCTTTACATAGTTGAATGTGCTGGCAACAAAATCACACAAAAATTATCAATGGAAATCAAATTTATTAACCAATGGAGGTCTGGATTTGGAGTCACACTCAAAATTAAAGTGGAAAAACACACTACAGGCTGATCCAACTTTGATGTAATGTCCTTAAAACAAGTCAGATTGAGGCTCAGTAGTGTGTGTGGCCTCCATGTGCCTGAATGACCTCCCTACAATGCCTGGGCATGCTCCTGATGAGGTGGTGGATGGTCTCCTGAGGGATCTCCTCCCAGACCTGGACTAAAGCAACTCCTGGACAGTCAGTGGTGCAACGTTTACGAGATGATGTCCCAGATGTGCTCTATTGGATTCAGGTCTGGGGAACGGGCGGCCCAGTCCATAGCATCAATGCCTTCGTCTTGCAGGAACTGCTGATACACTCCAGCCACATGAGGTCTAGCATTGTCTTGCATTAGGTTGAACCCAGGACCAACCGGTCATGCTGGAGGATGTTGCAGGCAGCAGAACGTTCTCCATGGTGTCTCCAGACTCTGTCACGTCTGTCTCGTGCTCAGTGTGAACCTGCTTTCATCTGTGAAGAGCACAGGGCACCAGTGGCGAATTTGCCAATGTTGGTGTTCTTTGGCAAATGCCAAACATCCTGCACGGTGTTGGGCTGTAAGCACAACCCCCACCTGTGGACGTCGGGCCCTCATACCACCCTCATGGAGTCTGTTTCTGAGCGTTTGAGTAGACACATGCACATTTGTGGCCTGCTGGAGGTCATTTTGCAGGGCTCTGGCAGTGCTCCTCCTGTTCCTCCTTGCACAAAGGAGGAGGTAGCGGTCCTGCTGCTGGGTTGTTGCCCTCCTACGGCCTCCTCCACGTCTCCTGATGTACTGGCCTGTCTCCTGTATCGCCTCCATGCTCTGGACACTACGCTGACAGACACAGCAAACCTTCTTGCCATAGCTGGCATGGATGTGCCATCCTGGATCAGCTGCACTACCTGAGCCACTTGTGTGGGTTGTAGACTCCGTCTCATGCTACCACTAGAGTGAAGGCACCGCCAGCATTCAAAAGTGTCCAAAACATCATCCAGAAAGCATAAGAACTGAGAAGTAGTCTGTGGTCACCACCTGCAGAAGCACTCCTTTATTGGGGGTTTCTTGCTAATTGCCCATAATTTCCACGTGTTGTCTATTCCATTTGTATAACAGCATGTGAAATTGATTGTCAATCAGTGTTGCTTCCTAAGTGGAAAGTTTGATTTCACAGAAGTGTGATTATCTTGGAGTTACATTGTGTTGTTTAAGTGTTCCCTTTATTTTTTTGAGCAGTGTATTTACTTACACTTGTTTCTTTTGAGTGCCAGGAAAGATGGAGGAAGGGGCTGGAAAAACTTTGGGAGAGCCCACCTGGAACAAGGCTGGGGTGTGGGGGACACTATTAGGCTTATTTTTGCTAATTTAGATTGTCTAGTTGGGTTTAATTTAATTTAGTGTATCACTGTTGTTGTATTATGTTGTTATCATAATTTCCCTTATATTTACTTAGCCTAAGTTTGTATATTTTGGTTTATAATTAGTGTTATGCCTCCCTCTTGTGTTAATTTTGGATTAGTCCTTTAGTAGTTAAACCCATCTGTTCTTTGATTTGGCAGGTCAGTTTCTTCTGTTAAAGTTATGGCTTAGTTGACCTCTGTTGGGCCCAAATCTTTGTTATATTATTGCATTCATTTTGGAGCCTTTGATAAACTTATTTTTTGACTTTATTAAATTATTCTAATTGTTACACCTGTCTTTATGTTTGGTCCACTGCAAGCACCCAGGCGAAAATTCACATTTTTTGCATGTTGTAATGCCTTGCGCTGCTGTGTCAAGCGTGTGCCCTCTCACCATGGCTATCACACATGATGCTGCTCTTTAAAGTCCAAATCTGCCATTTGATTTGGAAATATTTATACATGTACATGGGACGCTGTGACATAACATGACAGGGAATAATACCGCCAATAATGAATCTAGAACCTGAGCTAATTTTGACCGAAGACAATGGACCGATTTGTAATTAAAAAAGATAAGAAAGCACTCACAGCAGATGGTTCCACCAAGACGACAAACGTTTCCACTAATGAGACGACAAGTCACAAACCAACAAAAGCGATAATGTAGCTGAAGAAGGGCAGAAGAGTTGCTAAACCCGAAACTACCAACAAATCTGGAAAGCCAAGTTTTTAGCATTTGATGCTAGTAAAAAAATAAAGTGTTCTGTGCAGGTTGTACCACTGCTTGGAACAAAAATGCTCCACTCACAATGTCAGCATCAGACAAAGAGTCTTTAAAGGGTTTTGCACAGTGTGGTTTTGCTAGCTGGGGCAAGGCAATAGGACGTTTTTGGTGCCATAAATACTATGCATAGCTGCAGTTGGTGTAGTTGTGACAACAGCATGCTTCTCAAAGAAGCTTTGATGAGATTTTGTGTAGAAGTCAATGCTATGATGATGCTTCAAACGTGTCCAGGATTACCACTGGTCTCTGCTTGAATGCAGGAACTTAAACCCCGTGCTCAATATACACATAATACCGCACATGTTTTAAACCAAGTTTTGCATCTTGTGACAGAGAACAATGCCATATGTTGCAACTCCATGGCACTCATTCAGGACCTTATAATGCTCATCAGACATTTGCCAAAGTGTCTTTCCTGAGTTTCAGACTAAAGATACCCCTGCTTTGAGGTCGTTGGACACTACTACAGCTTCACTGCACTCCATTGCAGCCAATTACCCTTCTTTTTCTGGAGGACTTGGCTTTAAATGGGACATTTTTTTACTTTACATTTAATGCCAAAATTGTTCTCTCGGGTGCAGGTCATCTCTTTAATTTTCTGTTGGTAATACCCAAACTTATCAATGAGGGGCCTCTCCCCAGCTGGAGCCTTCATGGAAACACGGTGTGCTCTCTCAGTATGCCAGGGTAAATCCCACGGTAGATCCAGCGCCTCCAACAAAAAGCGCTTAATAAATAAATGCCACCATGTCATTCTTCTCTTCACCCTCTGCCACACCAGAGATCAATATGTTTGTCGGTCTTTATACGCCATATATTCCACTTCAGTTTCCAGCATATCCACTTTTTTATGCAGCACCAGGATTTTGCTAATCTGGATTTCAGATATTTGTTCATTTAGTACGTTTATCAATGAATGTATGTGAGCCAGCTGTTTATCAAGGCTTGTCAGTCCCATCAAAAGTTAATTTTTGCTTGAATTTACTGCCTTCTACAAGATTTTCAGGATAACACTTCCCTCAGTCATTGTTGTGGCAGTCGGCTTCAACAGGTGCCCGCACTCAGTCTGATTGACTAGAACGATTTTATGAAATGTCTTTTTTTTTTTTTTTTACACTAAAGCTTGGCCTAAAGCTTTCATTTCTACTTAAAGATGCCAAGATTAGAATTTCTGCATAAGCGATGAAGAACTTGCATATTAATAATACATCAGGGTTAAAGGGTAACTCAACCCCTGGTCAGATCTTAATTCCACCCACAGCGGAAAATTTGAAAAGTGTTGTAAAAGTGGGCAGAGCCAAGTGGAGACAGAGGGGATTGGCAGAAGTATTTTTGCAACGAAGCGGTTCCTCTTTATTCTCCTCTTTCACCTGAGCTAGAGGGAGTTGGTTTATCTGTGGACACCGGGCCTGATCCAGGACAATTCAAAGCCTAGTCTCTGCAAAACCCAAAGCAAGGGCTGACGAGGCATTGTTAGAGAGAAAGGTTTCAGTGATGGATGGATGTGTCACTCTCTGTGACCGTGTTTAGTCACTGGATTGACCTCGTTCTGACAGACAGAGACCACCGCTGGTGGGCGTGAGCTTGTACTGAGGGCTGTACCGCAGGTGTGGTTACCTGCCACAAAGGTGGGGTTAATACGCATCATGACATCATCATGATCAGAAAGTACAGTCGGCAACGTTCAACCTGAGAAGCGCAGTACTCATGCGGTTTTACACCATATTTATAGAATTAAATTAATTTTCAAATTTTGTCAAAAACAGGACTATAAACTATAAACTATGTATTATCATGTCTTACTGTCTTCTATTAAGCACTAAGTTGGGAGGCACTTGAAGCTCTTTAGTGCCGCTTTGTTGACACTCTGCTTACTCTCTACCAGTAGACATATGTTAGGTATGCTTCTTAAGGTGCCCCACCTTATACCTACATTCATATTAGTTTCTACTCTCATGCCCACAATACATCTCCCCCCTTTAGCTAAGTGTACGTTTATCTTTTCCCTTGATAGAGCTCATTTTATTAAAAAGTGCTTGTAGTTGTTTTACTGAATAATAAACATACTAAACATATAAACCCTTTCAGTAGTCAAACAAATTAGCAACATTATTTTATCTCCCCTTTCCCTGATTTTTTTTCTCTCTTCAGAGCGTTAAACGCATCAGTTTAGCCATTAGTATTAGTATAGTATACAATTGTAGCACATCCCCATTGTCTTGTGAAACCACAGCTTACTACACCATGACTGGTGGTTACAAATTCAGTCTTTGTTGGGTATTGACTGTTAAATCCAATAAACACGACGTTTATATATCTTTTACTCCTTTTATTTGACTCTCAGTAGCACAACATGAAAGCCGCTATAGGATTGGTTGTATTCTCTTAGACTGCAAACACAGTGGGGAAAACTGGGAACACCCAAGTTATGTAAACTCTTAGGTGAAAACACCATTTCCATAATGAATCCATAAAGATACAGGTTAACAAACTCGCTATATATAACATAACAACTATTCCAACAAAAATCACATGTGGATGTGAAACATAAGTGCAAGTTTTGCTTAAGTTTGTGACAATAAAAATAAAAGTTTAATCACAGACTCTACAGGCCTTTACTCAGTGCTTTCAAAAACATCACAACAGAAGCCCCCTTTTTGGTTAGACAGTCAGCGAGTTAAGCTTTTGTGTCCAACCATCATACTTCTTTAATTATCTTGCTTTGTATGTGCTCTTTAATGTTGCTGATTTCTAATCTTCTAATTTTCTGTGACCTGTTTAGCAGACTTAAGGGCACTTAACAGAGAGTGATTATCTGTCACACAGATCAAAGGAAGAGTTATTCAGTACAGCATTCTCTGTATTGAGCTCTGAAAAAAGTGTGGCCAGAAAGAACCCACTGTCTATGCCATCTGACATAGCCAGAGTTTCCCCAGGAAGAGTGCTCCGCACAACACGTCGAATTCTCTTAGACTGCCAACAGAGTGGGGAAAACTTTCCCTTTTTTCCCCATGGGTGCAATTAAGGTTCCCCTTTGTGTACCTCCATCAGGAAGGTTACCAAGGGAAGGGTTCCTGTGTTCTGTTTACAGCTGCTTTTGCGTTGCTACTGTTAAACAGCCTCACTGTGCAGCTTCACTGTCAGGCACAGACTGCTCCTTCCTGCAGCTCCATTGTCAGGACCACATAGTCATTTATTTCCCTTTTTTTTTTTTCTCTTTATTTATTTGGGTAGATGGGGGACAGTCTGTTTAACTAGCGTTAGCTCCATCCGTTAGCTTTAGTTTGTTCATCTAGCTACTCCTCGTTAGCTTCAGGCTACATTTATATCTAGTTCATATTTTTTGTCGTTAGCTAGGTTTTACACAATGGCTGCGAAGAACACTGATGAAGGTAACTGTAAAAGAAAGACAATGTTTGAGGTGGCTGCGAAAAGGAATAAGATGAAAGGCAGATGAAAGAAACAAAACCAGAGTTGTTCTTCGTGCATCGTTTGAGTGATAGCGAGCGCTGAAGGCACAGCGAGGAATACGCTGCTCGAGAGGTAAGTTTTAGGCTCAATGTTTTGTTGTCATATTAAAAACTGCTAGTTGGGAGTATTATCTGGTGTTTGTGACATTGTATGGAGAGAATCGGGGCCAGTCAGCTGTGAAGCGCCGTCTGTTAGTCTCTGGCGCGTGCGTGTTGTTTTGGAGGCAGGACCTCGGAAAGAACTGTGAAACGAGTCGGCTGGTCTTGCGCATGCGCATTATTCAAAAACTGGCTAACAGTCGCTGCTGTCTGAATGTTCGCAAACATCTTCTATTCCACCTTTAATACCTTTAGAAAAGACAGTTGCTTCACACAATTTGCTCTGTTTGAGTGTGTGCAATATCACTTTGTGCCAGAGGTGAGTGTAATACCTCTCTAGTAATTACTTCTCTATTACTGATGTCATTCTCTTCAGTGTCACTATTCTGTTTACTATCTAAACTTTCTGTTTGGATAGTTCCAGTTTGATTGTCAGAAATATCTTCCTCCGTGTCATCCTGTGTGTTCACCTTATTTAGCCTAGACTTGTGCACTCTCACAAGAATGCCCCCATGTCTAACAAACACAACCCCTCCATCCTGACCAATGACTACGCCTGGTCCCTTCCACTCTGTGCATCCTGCACGTTTATAATACACTTTGTCTCCTGTTGACACTTGTCATTTCTATGTCTAAGCCAGTGGTGGGCAAGCTAAGGCCCGGGGGCCACGTGCGGCCCGTTGAGCTGTGTGATGCAGCCCGCCAAGCATTTACAAAGTATTTATAATTTAATATAAGACAGCATATATTTGGCCATTTTCCTTAAATGCCTTGTGCTTTTGCTAAAGCTACCATCATATCTACATACAGAAAACTTCCATTCACAAAAGTTTTCAATGTGGACAGAGATAGTTGACAGAGATTATTGACTGAAGTCCAGTTAGTAGCTATGTCTTATTTGCCAAGAAACTGTGCAAGAAATTGTACAGGTTTTCTAATGTAATTGTGTTTAGGGAGAACCCAATTTAGTGGTAGAAGCTATATGCTAAGCCTGTTAACGTCTGGTGCAGTGTTTCTGTGTATGCATAGGAGTTAGTGTGTAAGTGTAAGGTTATGATAGGTTTGTTATCCTAGGTGAGATGTGAATATTATTTACATTATAAGTGATTGTATGGATACTGTATCGAGTATTCTGATTGTGTTTTATTTCTTTCTTGTAGACCACACACACACACTCACACATTCTACTCTTGAATGTAAAAGGCTGTCAACCCCGGCACCCCGGGGCGGAAATCAATATTGGAACTAGATCCCATACAGTCCTTAAAACCAAACTATATCGCTATCGAACATTTGGTCCTTCGAGCCGGATCTGGTATCTTCCTCGGACATAAGGATGCAGCCTGATACTTTAGTCATTGATTCAACACGCCCCAAACGCACTATTCGGCCTCCTACCTACCTTGAGGACTACGACGTGAGCTATCCCCGAACTATTACTTCTGCTGCTTAGCCTATTATCAGAGAGACTGCACAGTTTCCTGCAGCCACCTCCAAAGGCTACTACTCACCTGTAGCATCACGTGGTGACAGCCCTATAAGACAAGCCAGCGGGGGCTATACTATAGATGAGTGGACTGCCCCCTGCAGAGGGTGCTAGTGGGTTAACATCTTCCTCACACCTCTTTAGACCCTGGGAAGTCACCTCTACTCCTCAGTTACCACAGTTGGCATGGCAACCTCCCTATACACCTGCAAGTCAGTTTTATGGGCACTACCCTCCAGTTCCTCCTAGATGTCAACTCCTCCAACACAGTACTGCACAGAACACTGACACGACCAAGGTTATCAGAGGTTACAAAGCCTGAATCCTACACCACAGCCCGCACCACAGCTACACCACAGCCCACCTTCCTCAAAGAAGCCAACACAATTGATAGGCTGGATAGTTTAGTGGCTGAACTAAGGACTACTTCCCTCCTATGGCTACAGTAACCCGACATATTTATGGCCGGGCCAGCCATCCAGTTATGCACCCAGACAAGTCCAGCAAGCTCAACCTCTGCTGTCAACTGCCTTCACACAAGAGAGATCCTACCGGGGTCCAACACCTTCTATCCCTGACCTCATCAAGAAAGACCCAGGTGAATTCGCCCGCTTAAAGATTGCTCTGGACAATCTACTTCCAACAGATAGTACAGAGCTATTTAAATACTAAGTATTAATGGACCATATAAAGCTAGAAGACGCTCGGCTCATAGCTGATGCCTATCTTAACTCCCCGACCCCTTATAGAGACACAATAGCAGCGCTGTCAGAAAAGTTTGGCCAACCCCACCAACTGGCTCTACAGAAGATTGCTAATGTAATGGACTCCCCAGACATCAGACGTGGCGATCCAGAGGCCTTCGAAAGATTTGCACTTCAGATTCGAGCTCTGGTGGGCATGTTGAAGACCCTGGGCCGAGAGGGAGAAATAGAGCTCAGATGTGGATCTCATGTGTCACACCTTCTCAGTAAACTACCTGCTGAGATGAGATCTGAGTTCAGAAGACACATGTGCCGCCGCCCAGATGCAGTTTATAACCTCATAGAGTTCTCAGATTGGCTGCAGTTAGAAACTTGGTGTCAAGCCAGTGACGGACTAAAGGCGCATTACGCACCACGAGAGAAACCCAGCTCAAAGCCAGAGCGCTGTCATGAGTTGAAGCCACGCTCTGCCACTATATTGCATGGCTCAGAGGACGCCTCATCTACCTCCAAATCAGAGACTGCGACCAGCAATTCTCCTAATGAGAAGAAAGGAAATCCACCTAAAGCCTATTGTCCCTACTGTGATACCGAGGATCACTACCTGAGTCAGTGTGCCACCTTTAAGTGTTTTGATAAAGCCCAAATGATTGAATGGATAAAGACTCACAAACGCTGTTGGCACATGCAACATGCGGCGTAGTGCAACTTGAAGAAGCCCTGCAGCAAATGCCAAGGTAAACACCTACTCATACTACATGAAGTCAACAGTAGAGAAGTGATAGAAGGGACTTACCTAGTGAGCTCTGCCACTGAAATGCTCTACCTAGACAAGCCTTCAGATCCAACTTGTGTCCTCCTGTAGATCATCAGAGTTCTCCTGCGACATGGTGACAAAACACTAGATACGTATGCAGTCCTCGATGACGGATCAGATCGAACAATGCTACTGTCAGCCGCAGCTCAGCAACTAGGGGTGACTATTGCATGGGGCATCAGTATCATTTGAAATCTCCCCCATACTTCAGCCAAAGAAGTCAAGATTTCAAACGCCTTCACAGCGCAGCGCCTAGGGCTAGCTGAATATTCCTATCTCATCTCCACCTTGAAGAAGAAGTACAAACACCTCTCTAACCTGCCTCTCCAAACCTTCAGCCATGTCTCACCGTTGTTAATTGGTGCAGACCACGTCACCTTCTGTGCCCTATAGAGAAAGTACGCCTTGGTCCACCAGGGGGCCACGCCGCCATTCATACACGACTGGGATGGACATTACAAGGACCAGCAAGAATGCCTGAGTCACAGCTACTGCCTCAACAGTGCCTATTCACGTCTCTCCGCCCAGAGGCCATGGAGTTAAAGAGACATGTGGAAAAGTTGTGACAAGTCGACATTCTCCCCTTCAGAAATGAGAAAGACGTCACCAGATTGAGAGAAGACATTGAGGCAGTGACTCTTCTCAAAGCAAAGACTAAGAGGGTGGATGTAAACGGCATACTCAGGTATGCAACACCACTCCTAAGAAAGAAAGTTTCACCACGGTTCCAGGCCTCTAAAGAAGCAGTAATGCCAAGCCTCAGGAATATGGAGAGACGCCTGGCTAAAGATCCTGATAAAGCTGCTGCATACTGTATGGAGATGGGGAAGCTTGAGACCTCCGGAGCTGTGGCCAAACTTGGACCTGACATTCAGCATGAGAACGGTGAAAGCTGGTTCACACCTCATCATATGGTCCAGCACAATGGGAAAAACAGAATAGTTTTCAACTGCTCATTCTGTTACAAAGGACTGAACGTAAACAAGTCACTATTACCTGGACCTACCCTCAGCTCCTCCTTAGTCGGAGTGCTCCTGCGCTTCAGGGAGCACACTGTGGCCATCAGCGGAGACATCAAGAGTATGTTCCCTCAGGTGTGCCTGTTACCTGAGGGCAAATCCCTACTGAGGTTCCTCTGGCGCAACAACAGAGACAAACCCCCATACATTTATGAATGGCAAATCCTCCCTTTTGGGACTACTTGTAGTCCCTGCTGCGCGTCCTTTGCCCTACAGCAGCATGTGTTCCAGCATAGCACACCTGAAGAGGATGTATGGTTCACAATCAAACAGTGCTTCTAAGTAGGCAACCGTCTGCAGAGTTTACCATCAGCCGAGGAGGCGCGGCAGTTGGTCGACAAACTCCGACACCTCCTCTCAAGCGGAGGATTTATTATTCGTCAGTGGGCTAGTAACAAGCCAGAGGTTATCAGCCACTTATCACCTGAGGAACATTCAGACAAACTAGAGCTGTGGCTATCACATGACAAAGCAGAGGCACAGGAATCTACACTTGGACTAAGCTGGCACTGACACAGACACACTCAGATTTAAGCATCGCCTCATCACTTATGGCCAGCTAACTATGCGAAACATATATCGCATTTTAGCAAGTCAGTATGACCCTTTAGGCTATATCTTGCCATTTACTACAAGAGCTAGGATTATAGTCCAGCAACTATGGGCCAAACACAGAGACTGGGACGACACACAGCTCCCTGATGACCTACTACAGCAGCGGTTAACCTGAGAGAAGGAGTTGAAACAGCTACCAGAGATTACACTGCCAAGATGTTACATATTACCAAGCATGGACACGCCTGAGGTGACAAGAGAGGTGCGCATCTTTTGTGACGCCTCAGAACTCACGTACGGGTCCGTGGTCTACCTACGTTCAGCGAATCACAGCATCACTTGTCCTTCCTCATTGGCAGATCTCGTGTCGCTCCGAAGAAACAGCTTTCGATCCCAAGGTTAGAGTTGTGTGCGGCCCTCACAGGAGCTCAGCTGCTCAAGCTCATCAAGAACGAGCTAACCCTAAAGATTGAGAGTTTCACCCTGTGGTCTGACTCTACCATGGTCCTCAGATGGCTTCACTCCACCTCGTGCCACTTCAACGTTTTCGTGGGAACCAGGATTGCAGAAATCCAGGACCTCACAGACCAGAGTACCTGGAGAAATGTGGAGTCCTCGAAAAATCCTGCTGATGACCTCACAAGAGGATGGACTCTAGCTCAACTAACTCAGCCTAATCGATGGAGCCATGGACCGGAGTTCCTCCTCCAATCTGCAGATAAGTGGCCTTTAAATCCTCCTCTTACTCTTTCTTTCTTTCTACTCTTAAGCGGTGTGCGGTTTGTGGTATTGCAGTTACCAGCCTAGACTCTTCCACCTTAGAGCAATCCAAGGCCAAGACCTGGCAGGAGCTACTAGAAGTCACAGTTAAAGAGCTTCACGGGGCTGCAGTACAACACGATCTTTCTGCGCCTGACCTACCACCGGCTGAGATGTACAGAGAGGCAGAGCAGCATGTTTTCCAATTAATACAAAGTGACAGCTTTGCAGAAGACTGCCACCTGCTTAAAGCCAGTAAAACAATCCCACCTACCAGCCGCCTCTCCTGTCTCTCCCCACAGTATGACAGAGACTTGAACCTTATCCTAGTAGAAGGAAGATTGCGTCAAGCAGATAATATCGACCCAGCTGTTGCACATCCTATCGTCCTAGACCCTAGCCATCCCTACACAAAATTACTTATCAAAGACTTTGATGCCTATCCCGGACCCGAACGAGTGTTTGCAGAACTCCGCCGCTCCGTTTGGATCTTGCGTGGACGGGAAGCTGTAAGACACCATCAGCACAGCTGCATTGAGTGTAGGAGATGGAAGGCTAAAACTGCTTCACAACAAATGGCTGCTCTACCAGCGGCCTGACTTCAGCTGTTCAAACCCGCCTTTTATTCCACCTGCATGGTTTGTTTCCGGAATTTTATTTAAATGCCACTAGGTCCGTCCACATAGATCTTCTGTCTTCCATAGACACAGATTCCTTTTTAATGGCCTTTAGGAGATTCATTGCCAGGCGTGGCAAACCAGCAGAAGTCTACTCAGACCATGGGACAAACTTCAAAAAAGGAGAAATAGAGGTCAGAGAAGCATTCTTCCAGATGTGTTCGGATCTCCAACAACAACTCGCAAAGCAGCAGATTAGTTTCAGATTCAACCCCCCAGCAGCACCACACTTTGGAGGCTCGTGGGAGAGAGAAATATGCTCCATTAAGACTGCCTTATACACCACCATCTCCTCTCAGAGTGTCAAAGAAGAGGTACTCCAAACTGTACTAGTGGAAATTGAGAACATACTCAATGCTAAGCCGTTGGGATACGTCTCCTCTGACATATCTGATGTGGATCCTGTCACACCTAACTACCTGCTTATGGGGCAGCCTGATAGCTCCCTACCACAAGTAGTCTACCCTGACAGTGAGATGCTGGGACGGCAACAGTGGAGTCATTCGCAAAACTTAGCAGATCATTTCTGGTCTTTATTCGTCAGGAACTACCTTCCCAACTTCCAAACACGAAACCATCCGCCAAGATCCAAGGGGGAGCTGTAGTTCTGCTGGCAGATCTCCAGATTCCTCGTGGACAGTGGAAAATAGGACAAGTTGTCAAGTCATCCTGACCAATGCCTCATCAAACTGCAAAGTAAATTAAAAAACCTATGTTCGCCTATTGTAAGCTATCTTCTTAGAACTAAAAAGATAACAATAACTTAAAAGGTGAAAGGTTTCCTTCATGCCATAAAAGGGAGCTAGTTGGAAAGGCAGTGTGTGTTTTGTAAGGGTAGTAACCTTATGGTAAACTATAGGGCTCTAGTAAACTACATAAGTTAAATATCAATATCTTTATTAGTGTTGTTATTATAAACAATAGGTAAATAAGTCTTATTGGTTTTAAAATAGTAGTGTAAGGTTAGATAGGTTTTATTAGGTGGGATGTGAATATTATTTACATTATAAGTGATTGTATGATATGTAAAGTATTTATTGTGTTTTATTTCTTCTTTACAAAACTCTAAATTTTTAATAAAAGGTTTCTTAAAAGCCTAAATTTACTAGGCGAAATAAAGAATAATCTTACTCCTTACCTAAAGTTTTTTCTTTTATGTGTATTAAGAACACTGTTAAAATATACTCTTATTTCTCTAACACTTCTACCTTTAAAGACGCTTAAGTGGTTATCCTCCTTTTCAATAAGGAAGGTGGAATGAACTTTAACCCTATACTTCACTAATTACTATCAATTATAAATCATCTTTTTTATGGGAATTAGCTGTCTAATGGGTGCACCAAAACACTGAAATAGCTGGAAAGCACAGCAGAGAAGTAGTATATGTAGAGAGTAGTCTCTGAATGACATACACTGGTTGTGTTGTTTTGTCTTTGTATCTCCTAACCACAATAAACTGACCTTTCACTTTCAGGGTTTCTCCACTGGGGCTGGTGAGGGTGCAGGACTTTTGAGTAGGCGGTGGCTGGAATCAGTGTCAGTGTTTTTGGCCATTTACTTCCAGCATCTTTTTACAGTTTTTAGGTTGTGGTCCTGCAGAAACCGCTCCTGGAAAGAGAGTGTTGTCCTTAGCTTCCATTACTACTCCAACTCTACCCGATCTGCACATAGCTGCAAAATATCCTTTTTTTTTTTACATTTTCTGCTTCCTGTGTCGCAAGCAGCACAGTTGATTTTACAGTGTCCAAGTGATTTTCCACATCGTTCACAGTGTTTTTTGGTATTCATTTTGTCCCTTTACATCAACTGGTTTCCTTGTTTGGTTGTCTCAGTATATCTTTTTCTTACATTTTTATAAATCGACATTTACCTCTTTAATTTTTTTTACATTTGTCTCACGCACAACTGGTTGTTGTTTCTTTATCTCTTCATGCTGCCTTAATTGGCTTTTCCAATGTCAATGCACTGTCCATCTGCAGCTTCTCTGGCAGGCTGTGATACTAAATGCCCACTACTAGTCTATCTCTTATCATTTTGTTCTGCAGTGGTCCATACTGACAGTTTTCTGCTAACTTATAACTTGCAGCGATGAATGATTCAGCTGGACTTATCCTGGTTCTTGGCATCTTTTGTTAAAATGGGCTCTGTCATATATTGCATTGTGTTTGCTTATACAGTGTTTGTCAAAGGCTTCTTTTACAGCTACTGTGTTAGCTTACTTACTGTCAATACTTTTACTTTACTTTCAATACACTGCACAACAGCTACCTTAGGAGTCTCCAGGCAGCATACATTCTCAACTTCAGTCGGCATTGTACGGTCATTTCCACATGTGCACCTATAAACAGAAGCAGTTAACACGCGCTATGCTACGGGCTACACCATAGAAACATACACAATAAATAGTTTCTCATTTACCAAGCAGAAACGTCTTGTAGAAGCCATCAAGTGTTTTTGCTCATGTTCTTCGAACTCAGAGTCATACTCTGGGTCGAAGATATATGGCTCAGTTACTCTCAAAGCCATTGCTGAAAAAGTTTATTACTATGATGTACCGTGTTTACTTCAGTCTGTTTCCAGCGCAGCTATAGCGTAACGTCATGAGTGGGCGGAGCCAACACAGGAGAGCTGAGCCTTAAAGTGACAGCGCCAAATCAGACTGTTCACTTTGGGCTCATGAGGAGAGCTCATCCAAACCATTTGTATAAGATAATTATTGTGTGTTTCACATGATATGGTAACCTAAATGTATCCAAAATACACTATATAATGTTCAAAATAGTATAATATAGGACCTTTAAGGTTTGAACTTTGAGAGTGTTTAAACAGGAGAGAAATGTGAGAAAATGTTCATGCCAGTCTGAGA
Organism: Rhyacichthys aspro; assembly: GCA_036850595.1. Classification (NCBI taxonomy): domain Eukaryota; kingdom Metazoa; phylum Chordata; class Actinopteri; order Gobiiformes; family Rhyacichthyidae; genus Rhyacichthys; species Rhyacichthys aspro. The sequence continues at coordinate 259,427 of CM072167.1, read as the reverse complement.
AAAGTGTATAAAGTGTGTGGTGAGGGGTTTTACAGCCTTAAAACATATATAATAATTGTAAAAAATAAAGTTGACTACTTCGCGGATTTCGCCTATTGCGAGTTATTTTTAGAAATGTAACCCCCGCGATAAACGAGGGACCACTGTATATGTTTTTTATTTCAGATTTATGTTTTGGGGAATTGATTTTTGTAACTGCTATTTGAATATGTTCTGTATGATCTGTGTGTATCTCATTTTATGACTGTTATCATTTCTAGTAATATCAAAGAAATAACAGTGTTCATACCAGTTTACTGTTTAACTCATTATTAATAATTATGTAGGTATTTTTCTACTGTGTTTTATATTTTAATATTTAATTGTACTATAATTCTTTTCTGCAAAATAATCCACTATACAATCAAATTGGCCACTTTGCCACTGAATGAACTGTCTGGTGGGGCAGCAGCTGTTCTAATCATCTGTATATATTTATGGGTTTTTTTTCCCTCAGAATTAAACACTGTTTCACTTCCGGGTTGTGTGAATGCTGGCACGTTTTTGGCTGCCGCTGCTCCCCGTGTTGTTTTTTCAGTATTTATATCAGTATTTATTGCCTGTGGACTCTGCATTTGTGGTCTAATTGTGGATTACTAACTAATCTCACCATTCGACCACAACATACAAACTGTCATCGTGTTTGTGCATGTGTTTGCTATATTAGCTTACCTGTTGTGCGTCATCAAGCCTAGCTCCCAACACCTTGCGCAAAAGTCGCAGCCCCTTTGACAGCTATGTGGATTAGCTATGTGTGGCTGGTCCTCTGGTTCGCTCTGTCTATTATCCACCATTCAGCGACAGCCCTGTTCCAGTATCCCGCCTCTGAGTTTAAGCTCCATATACATCCACACAATGCGCCAGTGCCTCCTCTGCTCCAACACCCGGACATTCTCTACGTGCCTCGCCGTAGACCCATCCACCGGGGCTCCCGTCGGAACTTCCAATACGACAATTCCAGCTCCATCCAGTCGTTCTGGTCCACCACTCACCGCCCAAAGAGAAACCCCGGTCGCCGTGCTGAGCGTGTCCTGGCCCGCGTCCCGAGGTCGGCTAACACCGCTACCAGCAGCAGCACTACAGTCAACTTTGGTCTTCATAACACCCGCTCTCTGAAGAACATGGGTCATCTAGTCCAGATATCTTCTGGTAAGTTAGTTCTGGTAAGTTAGACTTTTTGTGCTTAACGGAGACGTGGCAGCAGCCAAATGACTTTGCTCCCCTCAATGATGCTACTCCTCCGGTGTTTGTTTACGTTTCCTAACCTCGTGTCACCGGCCGAGGGGGCGATCTCGCGGTAATCTACCGCAATAATTGGGGAGTACCCCTGTGACTGTGCCAGCCTACCAGTCGTTTGAGACCACTGTATGTCAGCTCTCTGGATCTACACCTACTGTTATTGTCACTCTCTACCAACCACCAAAACCAAATAAGGATTTTATGTCTGACTTCTTGTCTGATGTCTTGTCTTCAACAATTTCACATCCTGTTTGGACAGCTTTGATTTACAGCAGTTTGTTAATTTTCCCACGCACTCACAAGGACATATTTTGGACTTAATCTGCTGCTCAGGTGTAACACCCACGGACTGCAAAGCTAACTACATCCCCTCTTCTGATCACATGCTCCTTACATTTAATATCAATCTGTCTCTTTTAAAAAATCCAACCCTTACGCACCATAACATTCCGTAAAATTAAGGACATTGATTTAGTCATTTTATCCTCTCAGATCAGTAACCTTCCCAGTACAGACAGTTTTGCAGCTCCGGATAAACTGGTCTCTAATTACAACACCAATCTTCATAACATTCTCAATACTCTAGCTCCACTCAAATCCAGATCTGTCTTATTCACTCACACTGCACCCTGGTACACACCCACTCTCAGACAGTTAAAAGCAAAAGGCCGCCAACTCGAAAGGCTCTGTAACAACACTGGACTAACTATTCACAAAGACATGTACACAAATCACATTCTCCTCTACAAAGACTGCATCTCCAAAACCAAATCAACTTACTACTTCAGTTTAATCAGTTCAAATGAAGGAAATGAAGGAAGACCCTCTTATCTCTCATAACCAACATCACTGTACTCATCCGATTTCTGCAATACCCTGGCTTCATTTTTTCATGAAGAAAAACAAAAATCCAACTTATTCATCAACAGCTAACCCCCTCCTCTGCTCCAACTCTACCTACCTCTATATGTCCTGCCACCAGTATTCTTTCTCATCATTTACCCTACCCTCTGTCTACCCTCTCAAATATCCACCCTTATACAAAAATCCAAAACTTCTTCAAGTCAACTTGACCCTCTTACCAAAGCCACCCTTCCATCTCTGGCTTCTCTCATCACCCACATAATCCTCGGCTCCTTCACCACTGGAACTGTCCCCTCTCCACTCAAAACTGCTGCTCTGACTCCAATTCTCAAAAAACCTGGTTCAGATCCTACTGACCTCAGTAATGTCCGTCCCATCTCTAACCTTCGATTCATCTCAAAAATCCTTGAAAAAACTGTTTCTGCTTAACTCCACTCTCATCTGTCCTCCAATAACCTGTTTGAACATTTCCAGTCTGACTTCCTCTTCTTTCACCTTAGCACTGAAACTGCCCTCCTCAAAATCACAAATGACCTTTTCCTCTCTGCTGATTCTGGTTCATTATCCATCCTTCTTCTGCTTGATCTGAGTGTGGCTTTTGACACCATCTCTTATTCCATCCTTCTGAACAGACTCTCTTCTATCGGCATCACTGGCACAGCCCTCACTTGGTTTCACTCCTATCTTTCCGACCGCACTCAGTTCATTCAACTCAAATCCTTTACTTCTTATCCAGTCATCATCACCACGCGTGTTCCCCAGGGTTTCACCCTCCTCCCTACTCAGCTGTCTTCATGAAATAAAATCCTGGTTCACTACAAACTTTCTCAAACTTAACAGCAATAAAACTGAACTTCTACTTGTAGGTACCAAATCCACCCTAAGCAAGATTGATCATTTCTCCACTCCCATTGACGGATCCTCCATCTTTCTCTCTCCCCTTAGGTTAAGAGTCTCAGGTTAAGGTGTCATCCCCAATAGTACCCTCTCCTTCACCTCCCACATAAACAACATCACCCGCTCCGTCTACTTTCACCTCCGCAACATTCATCGCCTCCGTCAAGTGTGGAACACACTCTCTCCTGAACTCTGCAAGACTGACACACTCCCACATTTCAAATCCAAACTCAAAACTCATCTGTTCAGACTGGCCTATTCACTATGATCATAGCCGCACTGTCCTCTTTTAACTATATGCTTTCAAATGTGTATTATGTATATACTTGAATTGTTTTGTAAGGTGACCTTGAGTGCCCTTGAGTTTTATTAATGAATAAAATGTATTATTTTCATTCATTCATTCATTCCCGCTGTGGCTGGAGCCTATCCCAGCAGCTTTGGGCCTTTGGCGGGGTACACCCTGGACAGTGGCCAGTTCGTCGCAGGGCTTTGACATTGACAGACAACCATGCACTCTCACATTCATTCACTAGGGATACTTTTAGATTTGCCAATTCACCTATACATGCATGTCTTTGGGCGGTGGGAGGAAGCCAGGGTACCTGGAGGGAGCCCACGGTGACATGGGAGGACATGCAGACTCCTCACAAAAAGACCAGAGTAAGCCAATGATGTTTGGGTTGGCTACAATCAGCCAAGGATGTTTTGGGTCGGCCGGGATTCGAACTCACGACCTTCTGCTACCGTGCACCCTATTATTATTATTATTATTAGTATTATTAATCTGCAAAGGAGAAGTGTGATCACTGCAGCCCAGGTAAAAGAAAAGGGGTTATATTTAAATGTGTATAGTATAGTCAATTAGATCACATTTAATTACCACTTGGTCTCATATAATATAGACCTACTGTAGCCTGAATTGCTCATGCTTATTGGGTGTTCACTTTCCAAAAAATAAACCCCCCATCCAATCCCCGTGCCGTGTTTTAAATTCGGGCGTGACACCACGCTGAAATAACATTTCGGGTCATAATCTGCAATGCCACAGATTGTCCAGCAGAAGTCAGTGCGGAGCTAAAGCCTGTATTTATTTCGCCGGAAATAAACCGTACAAGCTAAGTGTGAGCCGGAAAAAGCTACTGTGGCTGACACTGAAGACACTTGGCTCTGATGAGGAATATTATGATGTTGCTTCACTTGGAGGTGGCTTGAGCCGCCACAGATGTTAATACCGGTTATTTCCGCGCTAAAGGCGATTCTGTGGAAAGTATAATGCTGAAAATTAAGCTGCCACAGAAAACGTCCGAGGGCGAGCCCGCGGACCAGGCGGACCTCCGACAGCTCCCCAGGGCTGTGTCTCCTTCCGTGAGCTCTCACAAGTGTCCGGCTTGTCCGCAGCTGGACAAAGAGACTGTGTTCGAGTGGTTCGGCCTGCATCTTCACCCCGCCAAGCGGCTCGAATTCATGTGCGGGCTGCTGCATATGTGCCAGCCTCTGGAGCTCCGCTTTCTAGGCTCTTACCTGGAGGATCTTGCTCGTAAAGATTACCATGTTTTGAGAGACTTTGAGTTTCGGGCGAATAGTCCTACGGAGTTGGGGATTTTGACAGACGTGGTTGACCCAGTGATTAGGTCTAAACTTCTCGTGTGCCTCTCGCTGCTCGGCTCTGATAGAAGGGAATGTGCTGGAATACTGTTTCAAATCCTGAGCCGTATAGAGACAACCCAGTTCCACAAAACGTACGACTACTCCCTGACTTCATTCCGGCTGTCTGCTAAATGCCAGGACGGGACTGAGGGTACTGTGAAAGGGTGCTCGGAGAAGTCATGCGACTTTACACCGAGAGAAACAATGGTGACTCCTTTGGAGCAATTGGACCTTCTGTTTACAATGGCCTGTCTCCACCCAGCTTTCCATTTTCATCAACGAGAAATGCTCCGAGGACTGCTGGACAAAATCCAGATAACTTTAGAGGAGGATCGGCGTCAAAGTACTATCCGGAGAAATGCCCAGACACTGGTAACTGGTTAACACACAGACTCCCCTAGGTGACGTAACATATTGCAAAATGATGTTAGGTTTCACAGTTTAAATTTTGAAAACATCTTCGATGGTTTTCTGTTCGAGCTGACACTACTGAGAAGCTTAATTTTAGTACCCCTAAAACGTCTTTTCTTTGAATGACAGCTACTACGCACAGAGAAAAGCTAATGCTACTTGCTAGCCTGCCATATTAGGTGTTTACCATTAACTTGAGCTTTGAGTGACTCACTACGCAAGCTTTGCCATGAGCAGTTTCATCACTGCAGTCATCTGACTTATAAGTGGGACAATTAACATGTATTATCTTATCCACCATGCTTAACCAGTCATTGCAGGATTACTAAATGTTATAGATTTCCACATTTATAATACATATGATTTCCACACTTATTAATACTTTATTCTGAAAAAGTTAATATCATTTTTTCATTGGGCGCCAGTGGCAGACATTTCAGTTTAGTGCTGTCAAACATATGATGCTAAAAAATACTTGACATTATGTATCTAGATATATATGTCTCAGCCCAGTTTTGTATTCAGTGCAATAAAGTGAGCATAAACGCACTAGATATAATACCTTTTAGAAAAACTACGAAATCAGTTGTTCTGTATCAAACCACTTTGTTTGTTTGCCTCATACCAGTGATGGAAAATGGCAGCAGTCACCCAAATCCCATGACAACTAGACCATAAGTAGAGGGCTACATTCACTTAACTCGTCCACTGTGTGTCTCAGTGACAAGAGGTAAACATGTAGCTGGCTCATTATGTCGCAGTCTAAACAGTACACTCAAAAATACAAAAGGAGTGGTAATCAAACCCTGACGAGAAAGGCTGGTAAGGCTGATTTCTATGCCAAACGTAGTGATGTATGATGAAGAAAAAAAAAACAACTCAACATCATACTCAAAAGGTATTTAACACTAAGGATTAGGATTAGAGAGAGGACAGATACAGACAATGTTGACAAATGAATCTTTTTGGCAAAAAACACTTCAATAATCCAGAAAGAAAAAATATGAAAAAAGTGTTCAAATATTAGATTTATCGTATTCAGGCAAGTTAATACTTGATAATACTTAATATTTTAATTTTATTTTTTGACAAGGTGTTAAATTGTAACAGGGGTGTATTTTAGTGTAGGGTGCAACTTAAGAATATTTATTTAATATATCACCAAAATGGGTCGCTTTTGTTAATTTTTTATTTGTTTTATATTATTTATTTAAACATTTACTTATGTTTACCTGATGTGTATCTTTTATAATAAATATGTTTTGCAACTTATTTAATTATTTATTTTTTTGTATCAAAAATGTACCATAAAAGTACCGAACCGAGCCCTCCAAAAAACTGAACCGGTCCAAAATATGATTTTTAGGCATTATTTTTTTTTCATTTTAGTTTTATTCATTCATTTATGAAAATTGGCCCTCTATATTGGCCCAAAATTAATGGCTGTGCTTATCGGCCTTTGGCTGATCAGATTCTGAAGATTTTGACATCAGCCTTTAAAAAACCCATATCGGTTGACCTGTAGTAATTAAATTAAGCTGGTTAATGTTGCACCCGCCTGATGCTGCAAACGGCTCTCCTGCATTTTGGAGCAGGCTTTTAAAGGGACATTAAGCGGCCTTTCTTTTACTTTCCAGGATAAAAAGATGTTTAAACAGGGATCTAACAAACAAGCTATATCCATCAGGTCATCGGAGACAAAAGACAAATATCTTTAGTACTAATTGTCTCTTCCACCACTTCACTGTTAATATAATTTTTATAAGTTATTATTATATTTAGCGACATTACAGTATGATTTATGAATCACTGACTTGTAGTTTGAACGTTACATGAGAGATATGTTGAATAAAAGCAGGATGATTCACTGATTGCTCAGCTCTCACTGACTTTGATGTGCTGTTGCTAATTTTCCTGTAGATGACTGGACCTTTGTGGAAGTGAGGACTGCCAGGAAGAGTGTGGAAAAAAACTGATTAGACATAGACAAGGCACACACCTCTGTTAGACTGTTAATAATTAATCATATATATATTTCTATAATAACGCATAAATAATGAGTTGGCTGAGACAGCACTAACTATATTCATACAGTCTAAACTTAAAAGCAACAACCAAATGTTTTTAATAAACCAATTTATCTAATAAAGCAGCTGTTTTAATGCCTCATTAGCGTTTTAATTTACCTTAACAAACTGTGGCTATCTCAAACAACTCATATCACATTATGTAGCTAAGCAAGTAACAAAGTATTTCACTGACTTATCTGTGTATTGTTTCCTGTGGTCAAACCTGACCTGCGCGTGTTAAAGACCGGACTCCCGACTCCCTTCGACTTTCATCTTCTACTACATATTTAATCACAGACATTTTATACACCATAGAATAACAAGCATTTTTTCGTGTGTATTACAGAAATGCTTTCCTAATGTACTATATATGGCAATACATATTTTTACACCATTTTAGCGGTAGAAATTATTTTTCATTTTACTGCACTTATATTTCACACATGACATCATAATTGTGGCCTGAGCATAAAATCCTTTGCTTGTTTAGGGTTCTTATTTAAGATAATTTTAAAACACTTTCAGGCAGCAGTTACATAAGACATTAGTTAAGTTGTGTTAATAAATGGTACAAACATCAGAAAAGATAAAAAAATTAGAAAAAATTATAGTCAATCTGTTCACGTTCTGGTTGACACTACCTAACCTGACTGCCAGATAGAACTCCTCCACAGATCATGATCTATTCCGCAGTACCATCTGGGAAGGCTCCTGTTGAAAGCGTTTGCAAAAGGGAGGTGCCTTCTGTTGAAAACTTGGTAGTTGATTGGATGAAGCGACTTGAATCCGCCTACCATGAGGTTTCTTTAACCAATCATAGCAATGATATGACGTGACACTCTTTGCTCTTCTTTCAAAGAAGAAATACTCTCTACTTCTGATAAAACTGATTTGATAGCAGCATCAACGCTAATGTCTTTCAACATAGCCATGTTGATAATAAAGAGAAGAGAGCGCCAGTTGCTTTCTTCAAATTAAAAACCTGTCTCTTCGTTTTAGTGCTGCCACATCATTGATCAAAAGAGTCCGGTGAGCCATTGCTCAGCTGTTTGCTTGGCGCGATACAAGATTGATCTACGCGAGTTTGGAAACTCCCAAATCGTGCGAGAATCCAGCTGCAGCATAAGGTTAGATACTACCTGCAGCAGTTAATAAGTGGGAGTATGTTTTTATCAGATCAGATTCATGTTAATTTATGTAGACAATGTCTAGTTTAAAAAGAGTGCAGAGCCATTATGAACACTAAATATTAGTACTTAGTAAAACACAGATTCTTAGGCATGGCAGACATGTTCTTTATTTTCTGGGCGTTCACAGTTGTCCAGCGCTGCTCTTTCTCGCAGGGCACACAGGGACGAGGACAAAAACAAAAAACAGTATTTAATGTTTAGCCAATAAAACAAAGATGTTTCTGCATATTAAGTAACTCTGAGATTATTCATGTGTGACTAAACACGTGAAGAGATTATGCTTCTTAATTTAAACACTAACTGTCCTCAATGTCACACTAAAAGAAATAGACATTAAAAGTGGATCTGAGTGTTGCTTTATCTAAAGTTTATGTGTAAATGGGAAATACAGTTTTTTCCAAATGCTGCAAGTTTGCTTTGGGCGGTGGGGGGAACTATGCACCCGTGCATTTTCATATGAAATAATAATAAGGCTTTATTATTTTAGTGTCCGTGAAGTGTTAAATGCATTTGTAATGCATAAACACTTCATGTGTTATATGCTTAAACATTGCTTTGCAAACAAAAGTTGCAAATTAGGGACAGATATTTAAACAAAAATGAAGGAAATAATGAAATGTGTCTGAAAAACATGGTTTAATTTTGAACAGAGCTGGAAAGGTTTATCAGACAAAGAAAAAAAATTGCTCATGCTTAAAACTATGATATATTAAAAAATAAAAACGCTTTCATATTGATAATAATGATCTGATATTAACAGCAGGAGTTAAACTAAACTTTGTTGTAAAGTTTGTGGACTGTGGCTGAGAGACGACAGAGTGAGAGGACTTATCCACAGTAGTTTGCAGCAGCAGCCGTTAGCATGTTGTTAGCCGTTAGCTTGTTCAGCTCTGGTCAGCTCTGAGATGAGGAGTGTGTTTACTGAACCGCACATTTGAAAAGCCCGCCCAGGAGCAGTTTAGAAGCTGCCCTCTCTGCCCATTTTAGTAATATCCTTTGTAGGAGGAGTCAAAATATCTAAGATGGAAGCTCCGTTCATTGATGGTCATTTGGATGGATTAGACCAAATGGTGACATTGATTCCATTATTTATACATTTTATGGTTAGTCGCAGGGATGACTTAGACACAGACATTGACAGACAACCATTCGCTCTCACATTCCTCCACGGGGGGGGGCAGTTTAGAGTCAGTTCATTTATACATACATGTCTTTCGGCGATGAGCGGAAGCTGGAGTACGCGGAGAGAACCCACAATCTTCTTGCTGTGAGGCAGGAGCGCTAACCCCAGTTATTTCTGAAATGGTTAAGTGTGACAAATGTGCAAAAAAATAAATCTAGAATGGTGCAAATACTTTTTGACACCACTATAGCTGTGAACGACTGTCGTAAACAGCACCTCAGACATGACTCATAACATTGTCCAACATTCGCTGCCTCAGGTGGAACAGTCTGGAGCTTCTCTGATTCCAGCAGCAGCACTCACTTGCTCTACATCAGATGTAAACAGCCAAGGACATCATATTGCCACAATGGCTAAGTCAGCTACGTCTCATGTCAGATCTTACCCGAAACAATAATTACAGACTTAACCCTTAGTCTACTGCACTGTTAACACTCACTACTGGAGATGTAAGACACGTAAACTCTTATCTTTATGCTTGTTTTCAGGAGCTGACAGGTCAGAAGGAAGACCATGTCCCACTGTCAGCGCTGGATTTAGGGGAATGTGCAGCGTCCCATGCTCCCTGTCCCAGCTGCCAATGCAGCCGCTGGTCTAATCGAAGAGAAGGTGTGTTAATTAGTTTTACAAATAGGCCGATTGCATTGAGACAGAAATTATGTATTATTTTTTCTGTTAGTATTCTGTAAAGCTTAATTAGGTTTTGGGGTTTTGCAGCCATCCATATTGAAGGAATTGTGCTTAAAGGCATCTTACAAACAAAGGTAGACAAGGAATACCACTTCAAGGTATGTACCCAACACTCAAAAGCTTCATCTGGGTTTATTCCAATTACAAGTACTGCACAGAAAGCATCTCTGGTGAGGCAAGTGTCCTGCCTCACAACTTTTGCTTTAATAAGATGTAAAGACCTAGGTCTGTTAACTGCACTTCCTACTCTAGATGTAAACACATTTTTTGTCTTTGCATTCTGCTTATAAAGCAGAGCTTTTGTTTTTTGCAAGCTGTAAGCTTCTTTTATTCTGCAAAAAAAAGGTTAGTAACTCGTAAAAAAACAAGCTTAACACTGATGAAGAGAACGGTAATTTGCTTTATCAGGCTTCAGTCGTGAATCCAGGAGAGCTGTACTAAGCCACTCCATTTATCAGAGCTGGACCCTCAGTCTGAACAACAACAGTACAATATATGATATATTACATATTTCACCTTGCATCTAGATAAAAATAAAACACAAACTTGCATTAGGTCTATGTTCATGACGTCACCAGGTATATGTGTTAGTTGTAGGACTGTTTGAGATCAATTGAGCGTAAATTTTGATACAGAGATTAGTCTTTTTTGCAATCACCTCAAGGGCGTGTGGGGCATGGTGTTTGTTTTAATTATGTTTTTTAAATATGCAAATGACCCGCGAGTAATTTTGATTTTAATCACACGTATAGCACCGCTTTAGCTTAGCGCAACAGGATTACTGTAGAAATAGACATGGTTCGCACGTGGTTCAGGCAAGGCTCGAATTGAAGTGAGCTGACCAGCAGGGGTAAGGAGTCTGCTCTGAGCACTTCACAGAGCATGTAACAAACATGTCAGCGTAACAGTCGTGGCACACAATTCAATGCAGCACTTTTTTTCTTTTTTTTAAGGTAATTTTTAAGGGCTTTTATTTGGCCTTCATTGATAGAACGACAGTAGCTGGATGGGAAATGGGGTGAAAAGGAGTGGGAAATGACATTGCGCCTTTATTGATAGTAAGACAGTAGCTGGACAGGAAATAGAGTGAAAGGGAGTGGGGATTGACATTGGGCAAATGTCTGATCGATATCTGGGTCTCCTGCATGCTAGGCAAATGCTCTCTCTTACATATGAATCAGCACAAAATATTATATCTTTAGCTCATTTGGAGACTATGGCAAAACCAAAAAGTTTTTGGCAGCATGCCATAGACTCATCAATGTGTGGGAAACACTACTTAAACTTTTTAATTATTATTTTGCTGCTCTCCTCAAGTAGGCCCTCATTGGCTCACCTGGTAGTGCGCATTCCATATACTTGGGATACTCTGGTCATTTGCTGGATATCATCCCTCTCACCCTGTTTCCTGTCTGTCTACTGTCCTAGCATATATATGCATAAAGGCCAATACAAAAAAAAAAAAAAAAGTAAGTCATGTTTTTCATTCTATTGTGTGCCTCTGTAAGGAGAATTTATGTTGTTGTGTTTTAGGTGACGTGGTCTGACTCTTCCTTCAGCTGCGTCACCAAATCCCATCTGGAACTGGAGAACTTGCTTCTAAAGGTATCACCTGGGCACACATGGAATGCAATGTGCTTTCTTGATTTTTTTGTTGTGTGATATGACACTGATGAGTATAATAAGCCTTATAATAATAAGGCTGAGAGAGATGCCAGAAGTATCTAAAATAAAGGTGCGCCGATCGATCGGTCACCGAACACGATCGGTCACTGAACACGATCGGTCACCGAACACGATCGATCACGGCTATAAATAGTGTGATTGGTGCACGGCAAAATGGCCGATCAGAAAAACCGAACATGCGCATGCGCAGAACACGCAAGATTTGTCCTTAACATTCAACTGAAAATGGCTCCTCCGGTCTGGCGTTTTTTTGAGGTGTCTAAGACGGAATGTAAATTACCTATTTGCAACATCTGCAACAAGGATATTCCTCGTGGAGGAAGTATACAAAACTAGCGTAAAGTCTGAGCAACAGCAGCAGCAGGACCCGGTAGCTTCACGAGTGACATTTGGATCTTGAGTGTATGTCCTATATCAATGTTAAGCCTGACAGCACAGTTTATCGACCCGGACTTCAAGCTGCACCAAGTTCTTCACCATCAGGAGTTTTCAGGCTTACACACCGCAGAGGCTATTACCACGGCATTTTGGGACATGTTCAAGTCATGGAGAATACCAGAAGAATGGGTGCACGTTATTTTAAGGGACAGTTCTCAAAATATGGAAAAGGCTATGAAGAACGCAAAAGTCTCCCTTGTATGGCACATACCCTTCAACTTGCTGTGAGTGACGGCATTTTATCACAGCACACCATAAATGACACAATAGCTGCTGGATGCCCTATTGTCGGACATTTCAAACATTCCCAGCTCACCTAGCTCCAGCCAGCCTCAGAAAAGGCTACAACAAGACATCTCAACTAGATGGAACAGTACCATGTAGATGCTCCAGAGCCTGGTGGAGCAGAAACACAGCCTCTCTACCTACGCAGCTGATTACGACTTACCGTGCTTGCTGAATAATTGCCAGTGGAAGTTAGTTGAAAATATGATAACTTAAGCATCATTTGAGGAGCTCACGCAGCAGATCAGCTTGTCAACTGCATTGGCTTCTGATGTAATCCCGTCTGTCAAAGCTTTAACTCGTCTCCTGGAAAAAACGACCGGAAGTGACCACAGGATGAAAACGTCCAAATCCACGCTGTTGGAAGCAGTCAGGAAAAGATTCAGTGACATTGAATCTGAGCATCTGTGTATCATCGCCACAATACTCAACGCCAGGTAAGCCTATGTTACATATGGTTACTACGCACAAGCCTAGCTTTCATCAAAATAGTAAACGGTTTTATTTATTCATTTTTAAAGGTACATAGATCGATATTTCCCTGAGGCACTCAAGCCGCAAATACATAAGTCCTTTGTGAAGTCCTCGCCACAGTATCGGATCCACTAAGTGGGCCACAGTCACGTGCAAAGCCCCTGACAGTTCTGAGCCGCCAGCAAAAACAGCGAGGGTCGGGACTTTGCTAACCATGTTTGCGGAAATGTTGAAGGAAGACATGTCAACTGGAGGTGGTAGGAGTGGTGCTATCAGTCCTGCCATATCTCAGGTGAACCTTTTTTTTTAGCAGAGCTAGTTGTGCACCAAAGCGGACAGCTGCTCGTTTATTGCAAGGAAAATAAAAGCCACTTTCCTTCTCTGGCTCGAGCATCATGGGCCTTCCTCGTGCATCGTGCTAAAGTCTAGACAGAGAATGTTTTTTTTAGCACAGCGGGTACTATTCTTGATGACAAACAAAACAAGCTGTCCCCCCAAAATGCAGAGATGCTAATTTTTCTGAAAAAAAAAACATGTCCTTCATGATAGCTGCCTGATTTGTGGTGAATGTACAAGCCAATATGATGTAGCCTACCTTAAATAGCCTACCATAGTAGATTGTTATTTGGTTCATAAATTCACCACACAGGTTAGTGCTTGTTTTTTGTTTTTGCACTTTTAAAAACGACCAGTAATTGCTTGTGTACAATGTTAGAAAATGGAAAACCTTTACTAAGTAAAGGAGAAATATTTATTTACTCTTATTTAAGTCCTGCAAGGTGGAGAGCTATCTGTGGACTGGCAGAGATTCTTTAATAGTTTAAACCTATGTTTGTTTTTGAGAAACCAGGCTGTTACTTGAAAAAAAATACCGTTTAGGTTAATTACCAAATAAAAAGAACAGCTAAACAGTTTAATTTAGTGGTTTATTTTTGTTTTATAGCATTCCTTAATTTAGCCCTTAAATACACATTTAATGTGTAATTTTTGTGATCGTTATCGGTTGTGATCGGTATCGGCCGATCACAATTTCTGTGATCGGTGATCGGTGATCGGCCTCAAAAATCTTGATCGGAGCATCTCTAATCTAAAACCATAATCTCTTAGAGTGACAGGTCGTAATGTAATTTTACATGATTAGTTTAGTTCAGTCAACTTTATTCATCAACTTCATTAACAACTATATTAACCATAACATAATCTAAAATATGAGTCATGGAGCTAATAACAAGATTATCACACTTTCTACTGCAGCATCCAAAAGATCAGTGCATTGAATACTTTGAGAGGGGCATCCTTGAACTTCTGAAACAAGGGGAGCAGTTGGAGAGCAAGAATGTGGAGGAGAAGCTCAGGTATGGAAATAATACACATTCACTGGAACATATTGCCAGAAACTTTTTATTCAAATTGCATATTATCTTTTTTGTTCGATTTGATGCTTTGTTTTGGAAATGAAATCAGACCTGCCAACTTGTAACCATTTTGTGAAGCCGGGAAGCAATTTGACATAAAAATACTCTGGTACGATTTGTTGTACTAAAGAATGCAAAAAGCAGCTAGTCACGCTGTTGCTTTGTGCTGGTGGCTGTCTCAGTCTGCAGCAGGGGAGGCTGGGGCACAGTGCTTGTAGAGTAGACAGACAAGACGTCTACCTGTGAATGCCCTGCCTTTATGTGGTGTATTTACAATATTATTTCAAATATTTAGAGCCTATAGTGAATATTTTCACTGTAGGCTACTGTATGATATCAATGCTATAAGCTATTATACTTTTGTTATTTCAATTACTATATATATAATATACAGTATTACATTAAAGACAACATGCAGGATTTCTAGAAAAAAACACACATTGTAATTACCTTTAGGTGCAAAAGCAATGATGTGTTGATAAAGGGTTGTTTTTTACATTAACCGGAGTTGTTTACCCGTGTAGCTCTCAGCCAATAGCAGCAGAACTACAGCAGGAAGGAACTGATCAATGAAGGACAGGATTTACTCAGATCTTACTTTTAGAGTGATGAGCGGAAAGAGAGACTGGTTTGTTCACAAACATTCAAATTCAGGTAATAATACAAAGGAAATTCTTCAGCTACAAAGCCCGACACGTTTTTGCCAGTAAGTTCACTACTTTGTCATTATGCCTATATAATGTGTGCCCAAATAAGATTTAATTATTAAATTATTATGTGAAAGTAAAATCCAGAACCCATTGATGGTCCTCAATGACACAGTGCGATTCTGTACTGAGCCATGGTTAAAGCACATTTTCCCTTTTCCACCTGTGTTTAAGATTGCCCATATTATAAATGAGTTGAGAAGAAGGCAACTGGACATAGTTTGGAAACAGAAGACGTTTCATTCCTTATCCAAGGGACTTTGTCAATTCTGAAGTAGACTGGTTGGTGAGATGAGTTTATATCCCTCAGAGGAGGGCAAAGTAGTATCAGTCTCATTAGGCAGGGGGAGTTGTTTCCCACCTAAGATCCATTAGCATAACTTACCTTCTCTGAAGTTGATGTCCTATTCAATTGAGACTGGCTCTGTCTGGGCTTTAACACACAGTTATAAATAGGTAACAAATTGTGCCTTAAGCCTCCCCCTCTGTTTAGTGAGGGCTGTTCTAATTTGAAAAAAAATTGCTTCTTTTACTCCACATTCAAACCACTTGGACTACCTGGCCAATATCCTAACATTACTGTCCTCAAAGGAGTAACCACTCTCTTTCAAATGGAGGTGTACTGCAGACTCAGGTGCACCAGGATTATCTCACCCACATACCAGACTACCACAGACTAAACAGGTCCTTCACAAGAGGATATATCAGCACAGAAGAGCCAATCCTGGTGGACTTCCCAGACTCTCATTGGGTCAAACTCTGGTTAAACCACTCCCTCTGAGGGATATAATCTCATCTCACTGACCAGTCTACTTTAGAAGTGACAGTCCCTTGGATGAGGGACGAAACATCATCTGTTGAGTCAAGTTGCCTTCTTCTCAACCCTTTTACATTATGACTGAGAACCTACACAGAAGTATTGCTCATATTACTGTAGAGACATAACAACACAGAACACACACTTCATTTTGTGTGAAATGGAACCTTAGATGGGGTTTTTTTCCATGCCGCCCTCACTTGCTTAAAACAAACTGTTTTTGACATGGTGTTCTCTTCAAGAGCAGCAATAGTAAACTGAATTTTCTCATGTACTTTGTGTGCTTCAGGGAACAGTTTCTGTCTGCTCCTCCACTTTTCAGACAAACCAGGAAGGTGTGCCACTTCTTTAATTCTCGCTCCAGTTACTGTACTAAAGCCACCGGCAGCAGGTGTAAGTCTAAGGGCACTTGTACATGATAGGTCTGTTTAACCAGTGTGTATCTTAGTGTGTACTAATGTGAACCTCCTGGGAGAGGTTTATCAAAATTTCTTAAATGTATGTAGTTTATGTTTATTAATGAACTTTGTTATCTTAATTAAAGTCCTCATGCTTGACCATCTTGGATTTCCTCTATATTTGGTGTGATTAATGTCCATATAATCAGCAGCATGGAGATGTTGAACATTTTATCAATAAACCAAAGTTTTTCAAATTGTGGAATAATATACACATAACATGATAGTCCAAACTTAGTGCTTATCTAATAGAAATGTATATTTCTAATTTTTGTGCATTTTACAAACATAGTGCCATGCCTGTATTTAAAATTAAAGCTGCCAGTGTTTGACACTCTCCGACTCGATGTCAATTCATTTGTAAGACTAGTTTTGTTTTGTTTTTTTTGTATTTTACTAGGAGAGTAAAATAAGTTTTAGAAGACCAAAGACAATATAAGAAGTCTGATATATCTTTACTTTTACATTTTTTGCTTTTTAATTGTTATAAATTGCCCTTGCCATAATACATCATTAAGTTATTTATTTTGGCTTTTATTTTTATTATATTCTGATTATAAGGCCCCTAATCAATTCAGAACATGCTGCTAACGAGCTACTTGCCATCATAGCTTAAAACTGACATTTGTCAGTGACTGTCAAGGACACATCTGTTGCATGGCCTGTCTGTCGTGGGAGTGGATCCCTCCCTCTGTGGTTCTTCCTGAGGTGTCTCTTTTTCCCTGGCTGTGTTTTTTGTTACCCTGATGGAGGGTCAAAGGCCAGGGAATGTTGTCCTGCTCAACCTGTTTGCATATTTACTGTCTGTTTTGTGAAGCCCTTTGAGGTAATTGTTGTTGTGACACTGGGCTGTACAAATAAAACTGAATTGAATTGAAAACATTGGCTTTTTATAGGTTTCATGTCTATGAATGAAGAAATATTTATTACTTTTACATATAAGGTAAGTGGCTTGTGAAATATAGTAATCATGTGAGTCTACTGCATTCTTATAAAACCTGCTGAGGTTTATTGTTAAGATAACATTGGATGTCCAATGTATTTGAATATTTACAGTATTTGTATGGCCATAACTTGGAAATGTTACTAATTAGGGCTTCGTGTCTAACCATTTAAAGACTTCAGGACAATGCTTAAAATAATTATCTGGCACAAACCCCTGATTTGAGCCTTCCACACTCACACTAATCTTGCACATTTGCTACTAATTATATGGACATTACAGCAAATTAAAAAAAACATGATTTTGAAATTGGTGCAAAAATTTGTTTTGGAGTGTTTCTCCTAAACATACAGTTTTTTGTCATTGGTCAAGTTGATCTCGTATTGAGGGTTGGTGCTTAAAGCCCAGTGGTAGTACTCATGTCCTTTAGTCTACATTATGTTAGAAATAGCACATCAACTATTTGCATTACTGAACTACAACTAGATATCCTGTAAAAACTTTTTCCCAGTCTTGCAAAGCTAAAAATAAGTTTTTTCTTATATGATTTTAGGGTAAACCTGTGCTTGTAGTAGCCTTTAAAAGAATATACTGTACGTTTTCTTTTAACATTTACAGGCAGTTGTTCACCACAGGCCTACCATGGAAACTGTTCTGATGGCTCAAGTCAGGAGGAATGTAAGAAGCCCTTTTTACTTAATAACTTTTTAATTATTTATGGCGCTTCAGCAGAAGCAGTACTGTATCTTGTAGAGGCTGAGCTACACGCTCATAGTAAACATGGAAAGCAAACTTTTGTCTAATTTTGAAGGTGGTTAGAGAGAAAGGCTGAGTTGTGGAATAGTCATGTGTCACATCTATATTTGAAAAAAATGCAGCAACACAGCTATTGCCTGCTAGATGCAACAAACCCTTGGTTCAGTACACATTTTTTATTGTCTTATTGTATTGGAAATTTGACTGCTGTAAAGTCTTAAAGTATTGCTTTCTTTAGCTTAAAGCCTGTTTATCACCATGGTGTAATGTTTGATGTAAAATAAATACACTCATGAATAGCATGCCCAAAACAAAATATGTTTCTTAGCTCTGGCAGCTAAGAGCTCGTAGAAGCTCATAACTATTTACTACAGTTGCTGTGGTCTATGGGCTCTGAAAGCCTTTCATGCAGAAAATTAATTTAGAGCACAGCAATAGCTTTAGACTTTTGCTGTGCCACAGAGACTACAGACTAGTCTAAGAAAGGCTCCATGCATTAGTCAGTTTGATTTTATTAACTTAGACCAGTGTGTTATACACGGACATAATTTGTCTTTAATAAAAGCTGCTTGTGTTATGTCTTTCAGATTTAGAGCCATTTGTTCAGGGTCATAAGAAAAAACACAGAAGCAAGAGTCAAAGGTGAGAAGAGTCTGATCAATGACTTTTATAGACATTATGTTGTGTGTAGAAGAGGCATTAGCCCAATCTGTATACATAATTTTGAGATTATTTATAAGCTGTAGTCAAGCTAAAGCTAATTATAGTCGACCAAAATCTCTTCCACAATAAACCAGTTGACAAGTGAATGAAGTCACTTAATATCACAGAACTGTTCTCTGTTACAGCAGCTGTCCTTTATTTAGGCTTTTTCAGAGGACAGAGAAATGTGTCCTTTTGGGATGCCCTGCATTGTAGAGTTGGAAGGGCTGCTAACTCTATACCACCCTTGAACTGTGGCTGTTTCTTCAAATAATATGTTCAAAAATCTTTATTAGCCTGCTTTATAGCAAAGAGCTTGAGTTTCGTGTGTAACTTTGGTTTTTTGCACAAAAATTTAATATGACCTCACCCACAGCAGTGCAACCATCATACACAAAAATATTGAATTAACCAACAACTGATTTTTGATGAATACTACATCCAGGGTTGTTTGCACATGAAAAGATCTGTTGGATCTAATAGGAAGCAGTTTCTATATCCAGTGACATAAAAAAGCTGTTTTTGTCAAGAATTTTAATGGGAAATGTGAACTCCTTGACATTTAGTACTGATTAACAAGAAGCTCTTCTGAAAAACAACAAATCATAACGTGAGCGTAGCCTTTTGCTTTTCATTTAGTCCTGTTTAAACAACAACATTCTGGACTCATGACTCATGACTTAAATCAATGTAAAAAAGCTATCTGAACCTACATGGCCCTATGTGAAAAAGTACTTGCCCCCTAAACGTTATAACTGGTTATGCCACCCTCAGCAGCAACAACTGCAATCAAGCATTTGCGATAACTTGCAATGAGTCTTTCACATTGCTGTGGTGGAATTTTTGCCCTCTCTTGTAACAGGACGCACACCTTACAAAAAGTTCAACTTTTGTTTTGTCAGTCCACTGAATATTTTCCCAAAATTCTTGGTGATCATTAAGATGTTTTTGGCAAAAGTGAGACAAACCATTATGTTCTTTTTGGTCAGTAGTGGTTTTTGCCTTGGAACTCTGCCATGGAATGCCATTTTTGCCCTGTCTCTTTCTTATGGTTGAGTCATGAACACTGACCTTAACTGAGGCAAATGAGGCCTGCAGTTCTTTAGATATTGTTGTGGGTTCTTTTTACAAGCTGTAGTCAAGCTAAAGCTAATTATAGTCGACCAAAATCTCTGTAATCTCTGTTACGGCAGCTGTTTTCTTTTTCAGAGGACAGAGGACCTCGTGAATACGTTTTTGTTGTACTTTTGGGGTAATTTTGATAGGCTGGCAGCTAGTCCTGGAAAGGTTCACCATTGTTGCATATTTTGTTTTTCTCCATTTGTGGATAATGGCTCTCACTGTGGTTCACTGGCAGTAATCAGGCCTATGGCTAGTGAAATTGAAGTCAGCTTGGCAAAAAATGTGATTAACCACAGGTAATTCATGATTTGACATGATGATTTGACATAGGGTCATGAAAGAAAGAAAGTTATCAGGAAGGGGTCAAATATTTTTTCACTGCACTGTATATTCCAAGAGAGTTCTCCCATGTCGTAATGGTTACAGTTTATTTTCACCCAAGAGCCGTACTAGACACTGCCAGTGATGTCATCATTGGAACTGTTTCCAGGTTAGAGAGCCAGGATCTTGAGCCCTTCATCATATATGTATACTAACAAACTACCATTATTAAAAAACAGTGATTAATAGTGATGAGACCACAAGAATGCATTATTCCTGAGCAAGCAATTAACAGTCCTAACAATGAAAATTCCCTTTTGGGGTTAATAAAATTTTAACTATATATATATATAACAATAATATTTTGTATGACCCCCTATATTCTTGCCTAATTGGACAAACTGTGTGTGGTTCACTTGTAACTGTAGCTTCTGTTTTCTTTCAGCAGCGTATTGAGTGCCAAAGGCTCTAAGGTGAAAACTCCCAGTGCTGCAGAAGTGGAGTGGAAGAAGAAGGGCATCCAAGGAACAGAACTGGTGAATACACAAGTGGAGCATTTCCCAGTTGAAATACCCAAGGCATACTTATTTCCATTATTGAGATTTTTGTTTCTGACAGCATCAAGAATGTGACAGCAGAGGCCACACAGGTCAAACAATAGGTCGAGGGGCACCCATACTCAGGTAGGTCATAACAACACATTCCACATGCTTTTACAGTGATGCTCCAACACTACTTTGACAAAGACATTCCTTTATTCCGAATCAAAACTTTAATTTCTATACCCTGTCATAATTAAGAGAATGTCTTGTTCTTTGCATTCTTGATGGCTCTGGGTTTTACTCTGGGTTTCACTGTCTGTGTGCAGAGGCAAAGGAAAGACAAAGGGAACAGCCAATGCGAGTTTTGTACCAGCCCTTATGTCTCAGCAGAAAGGTAAGCTGAGGATGCTCCAGTACATGGACTATACATTATTGAGGACACTGCCACAACATTTTACTAAATTTGATCATTATGACGATGTTTAGTATGTGAAACGTTGATAGCATCAGTTCACCGTAGTGTAATAAAGATGTTATTGCAGATGGAGGTTCTGGACCAGATACCTTTGGTGAAACTTCCTCAGAGAGCTTCAGCTCTGCCTCCAGCCCGCAGCACAAAGGAATGGAAAGCCTGGACAGCGAAGAGGACAATAATAAAGGTAACAGACTAGGGGTCAGGTGGATCCACTCCCATGTGGAAATAGATGATTCTTCCACCTCCAAAGTAAGTAAGTTTGGAGGTTCTTTGCAGTGTCAGAGCTGTTGCTGGGAGTGTGCTGTCCTGGACAGAGCTGGAAGGAATCTGCTGAAGACAGTTGTCCAGTCTGAGGTGCAGAGAGAATACGTTAGGGACCACTGTTGCCCTTCTTATTCATTCTTTTTCTACTTGACCCTTTTCTGCCTATATTGGTACTGCTCCCATTGAATTCAGAGGTGTAATCTGCATCCATTTGTTCTGCCTCCTGCAAAATCCATCTCAATACCACAAGAATAACAAAAGTTTAGTTAGCATGACTGGACAGGCTGCGCTCTTATTTACTAAAGTGGTTGCTATCATTTATCACTGTGGTTACTCACCCAATGTAGAACATAGATGAACTTCAATAATCAAGTCACCAAGTAAATGATTGCTGTTACTGTACTTATAAATTAATTAATAAAGCTAATTGATATAAATTGGTTTTGGGCCCATCTCAAAAAAAAAGGAAGAGATTTAAGATTAAATAATAGAACTTTGTGGAAATAGTATATGATTTTGATCTCTTTGTGACCTTAGGCAGTCTAAAGAGTTGAGCTGAGTTTTTATTAAATTAAGCTATAACTTGTAGACCAAACTCTGTGACATTTGAGCTGTCCACTCTCACCGATGAGTAGGACTGGAGGCCAGAGCACAGAAAAAGGTGGCTTCTGAACTGATCCAACTGGGTCTTTGGGACTGCTGATGGCACCACTTGCACCATAGTTGTGGTTGTCACCCAAACAGTAATGTGGTCCATCTTGAATGGTCCTTCCGGTTCGACTTCTGTGCTGCACGGGCTGCTGTGGCATGTCAGCGCTTCTATGGCCAAAGTCTTTGTAAAAGTGGAATGGTAGCGCACTTTACAGGTTGTATCATAAGGAAAAATTACAGCACAAAGCAAAAATATTGGTTGGTATAGATTGAGAAACGTTACAAAGGCACACTCAGAAGAACATGTACTTGAGCAAGCAAAACCTTGGTGCGCCGATGAAAAGTATTTCCACCATCACAATAAAAGAATGCTCAGGTAGTTGCTCACACTTTATGTAAAACACATAAAACACTACTAAACATATCCTATGTATATCATAATGAAAGGAGTGTAGAGAATAGAATGAGTTCCCAGATAAATTGATTTCACACAGTAACAAAATATTCTTTTACAGTTTATGCCTTGTATAGGTGAATTGGTGACTCTAAAGTGCCCCTAGTGGCTGAATGTGAGAGTGAATGGTTGTCTGTCAATGTCTGCGTCTAAGTGTCAGCCCTGCGACGAACTGGCCAAGGCCCAAAGCTGCTGGGATAGGCTCCAGCCACCCGCGACCCCACAAAGTGGGATAAGCGGTAGAAAATGAATGAATGAATGAGTTTATGCACTAGTCGCGCGGAACGGATCATAAAAAATTCTTACCCGATCAAATTTAAAATTCAGCCTGACCCACCTGACCACTACAATTGTGCTTTAAAATTACCCTTTGTGTATCATGATATAAATAAAATAATTTCAAGCTTAATAATTAATTTACACCCAAGTGAAGATACTAGGTTAATTTTGTCCTGACATTTTTTATTATATTTTTCAAAGTTAAATGTGACTGTGACATCAGTGGCGGGCTGTGCATTTCACACTTCAGCCTTCAGTGACGTCCCACTTACACATTACAACATCACCTCAATACAGGCTAGTCAAGCAACACTTAATTTCAGTAGCATTTAAAACCAATAAGCAATGCATTCACAATTAAGAGTAGGAAACGAAGTTCACACATACTGTCAAAAATTAAAAATAAAAAGGCAATTTAAAGATGCCAAACAAAATCCCTACAATTTGCAGCGTTTCTCAGAAGCTGTGAGCCACGGGTACCGTTCATATTTGCTCGTCTGGAAATGACGGACAAACCCTTTTCCTTGCTGGGACAGGCTAGCTAGCACAGGGATTGACCAACCTCTTCTCACAATATCCAGCTTTTCGTGAGAGGCCCGTCTTGAAAATGGCGTGGAAAGTATATCTACAACCAGATCAATCTCTTCTCCTCCTTCGGCCATTAAATAAAAATACAGCGATAGCTGTTGGATCTCCAGGTTTAGTTCGATATTCTGCAAATTGCCGCCTTTCAGGCTCTAGCAAGTGCTTATCCAATCACAGGATCCGTACATGTCCAGTTCAGCCAGCGTAAGACCTAGCTGGCCTTGGTATGCAGAATCGAGCTAGGCCTGAGAGTTCATATATATATATATATATATATATATATATATATATATATATATATATATATATATATATATATATATATATATATATATATATATATATATACATAGATTTCCTGATTTAGTTTTTTTTACCCTTATAGACATCCCCCTTGGGTAGTTTCCTCTGAACTCTCAGGCCTAGCTCCATACCATATTAGGAATTCACACATAACTTTAATATTCTGTTGGTTACAGTTGAAGACCTTAAGTGGCAGCCCCTGACCTTTATCTTTGTCACGTAAGCCTCACAGGTTTTGTTTATCGTGCCAATGTTAATATAACACAATGCCAAATATTGACTGATGACAAAATATTGTGAATGAGTCATGCATTTGGTGTAAAGGAGGACTAAGACATAATGTGCTGTAAAACACTGTGATTCTTTTCCTTCCTAGATACTGACAGTCCCTCTAACGACTCGGCTAAAAGCCTGGTTCCTGGCTTGTTCTTTACTGATCCTACTGCTTTAAACAACCACCGGGCCCAAATGGAGTCCCCTTGCCCAGACTGCACAGATTTCACTGCAATGTCCTTCATGGAGTCTGTGCCCTATCTGCCACCCAGTGGAGCCAATGATGCCCTTACCCAAAGCATGGTCCCAGAGACAAAGTTGAACCCTGGAGCAGTGATAATGCATGGGCCTCCACTGCCTCCAGCGCTGCCAGGCCCTGAACTCATGATAGACCCAGAGAAGAGAGAGCTCCTTTCAGCATTTGGGATTTCATCAATAAGCTTGTCCCCCTCGGAAAACCTTGCTGTTCAGCCTCTAGTTCAAAGTTTCAAAGCCCTGTCTCATGGAGCAGCAGGGAGCACGTCCACACCTCCTACTGCCCCCCCAACTCCTCTACAGACCCCCACCAGAGCCATCAGCATCATGTCCACCGACCATACAGCCTTTTCCTCCACTCTTCAGCTTCCATTGCCATGCCAAGATTCAGCCCCCATGAGCTCCATGCCACTGGTTAAGGATTTACACAGCAAGCTCCCGGGCTCCCTCCCTCCCCCATACCCCCTGGCTCCTGTCCCCACCTCTGTCATACCCACTGTTGGAGGACCTTCAGTGCAGGGACACATGCAAACAGCTGTCCCTCCAGCTGTGCCCACACATACACCAGGACCTGCCCCTAGCCCCACCCCAGCAATCACTCACAGCATGGCCCAGAGTGACTGTATGTCCTATAGCAAGTGCAGTGTGTCCTGTGGTAATGCCCTACTGACCCCTGCCATCTCTGGTCCTCTTCAACAAAGCCAGCAGCTGGCCTCTGCTCAGCCGCCCTCAACCCCCCAGCAGCAGGCAGCCTGCTGTGGGATGTGTGGCTGTCACAACAACTGTGGCGGCCGGGCCACACTGGGAGGCTCTCCTGTGTTTTTCCACCAGATGGCCGCAGGGGTGCGTCAGATCTTCAGCATGCCGTCACACTTCTTTCAGCTCACAAACTACCTCCCACAGGCCCCGGGTCCACACCAGGCAAACGGGACCAACCTGCCTCACTTTTTTCCCACCGCTGCTCCTGCCCCTCCAGCCCCCTACAACCCGCTGCACTCCCACAGTCACTCAGACATGCTGGGCATTCAGCAGCAGATGGCACCCTCATTCGGCCAGTGTATGTACCAGCAAGTATACCACAGACCTCTGGGTCTGCTGCCTGCAGCAGCGCTGGGGGGTGGGATCAACAAGAAAAACGGCAGCGTGTCTTGTTATAACTGTGGTGTGAGTGGACACTACGCTGAGGACTGTAACCAGCCCTCCATCGAGTCCACACAGCAAGGTAAACGAACAAAGATAAGCCACTTTTAACCCCAAAACGTTTCCTCTTTGACTGTAGTTCATTAAACCCTTAATTTAAAACCTCTCGCTGTCATGTCAGTCTTTTTTTTTTTTTTAAAATAAGTGAAAGTTAGTTAAAGGATTGAGCACAGATCTGTGTGCAGCTATTGCATATGCTATAGCCCAGGATCTGACCCTTCCAATTGTGGACTTTGTATTGTTTAAATGACAGGAAACTGCACAGCCCTGAGTTGCTATTTAAAATAATGTTAAAAAAAATGTTGAAAAAAGAATGATGTGTAATTTTGGACTGCATTTTGTCTGTTTCTGTTGATGATATACACGTTTGCATCATGTTAACATTTTAGAAAGAGTTCACTTTCACACTGTGGTCATAATATCCTCTCTTTGTATGTGATTGTTTGCAGGTGGTTTTCGACTAAAGTACGCAGCATCCCACATTTCAGAATCACTTGACAATGCTGACTGAAGGTGCTGTCTGAAACTTTAGTAAAAGGAATCACTCAGGGCTGAGGGGACAAAGCCTAAGAACTTGTACCTGTGTTTAAATCTAGCTTTCTTGTGCACAGACTAGTCTCAAACTGCAGTCCTTTCCATTTCAGTTTAGTTTTCATATGTTTGCACTGAGGGTTGAAAACATTTAACTTATTACTTCATTATTAGGAACACTATAATTTATATGAAACTAAGGATACACCATCAAAGTGTAGGGATCTTATGCATTTATGCTACTTGATATGTTGGTTTAAAGTTAACTGCTGCTTTGTAATTGAACTTTTTAAAGTTTTTATATGCACTGTGGCTAAGCCAGAACAGAGGCACTAAACAGAAAACATAAGGATGTGTTCACTTGAATGTCTCAGTTCAGATGGAACGTGGGATTCGGATGGTCAGCACATATATTATGTGACTGTTTAAGTGCAGGTAAGGCGGGTTTGAATTTTTCTGATGCATGTTTGTGAGTGTGTGCCTACAGCAGATACTGCCTGACTTCTGAGAATGTACACTGAAGCCAAACACTGCATTAATGTGGATGAAGGCAGCATCTAAGACAGAATCACCCAGTTAACAAAGTTATCTGTTGATTATTTATGCTGTTTCGTTCCAAACTACAGTTCATCAGTTTCATTGGCATTTTATCAACAACTCATTGAAAAATCAACTCATGACATGAGGTAGTGAGCATTTAAAATTTAGGAATCTGATGGAACTTTGTAACTCCGTACTACTTTGTTTTTGGAGGGATTGTTTTTAAATTATTATAATTAAGGAACAACCCAAAACAAACTTCTGTTTACTGCCGCTGACTTGAGATCTGACAAGGGATTCCCTTTTGACATTTAATTATTGACACTTTTGAGACAGTTATTTTTAAAAGATACTGCAAAGTGTCTGATGTCAATATCCTCCCAGCTCTATTCTAACTTGACTCTGCCAGATAGAACTGCTCAACAGTACATAGCCTGCTCCACAGTACCATCTGGATAGCCCTGCACTGCAGCTTCATTCTAACGAGATTTGTGAGTTTACAAACTCTGGCAAATCCATCTTGAACTCCTCCAAGCAAAGCATTTACTGTCTGAACCTTGTAAACTCACAAATCTCTTGAGAATGCAGCTGCAGCAAGGTTAGCTCTATTCCTTATATATACAAACAAGATTCAGGCACTTCTGTTCTGATTCAGGGTGAAACTTCTAAGAACAAATAGTTTTTCAAATGGGTTAAAAGTAGTGAATGAAAAGGTTTGCAGACAGTTAAATAAGCAACATACAATGTAAATTCTTAATTTAGCCTATATTTGTATTGTCAAAAAAGCTTACATAATCAATGCAGCTTTATCAATAAAGTTTCAGATGAGTTTCAAACTCACCAGTTGTTGGGTTTGTTTAATAATTGGCATGTCAAACCTTACTAGCATGATGTATTTTAAAAATATATGGTTTATTAATTTAGTTTTGTACCATCTACTGTATGTAATACACTTGTACATCCATCAAACGAGTATGCCATGAGACGAGAAGCACTAGGAGTTACTGATATCTAATGTTCGTATTTCAACTGCCAATACTGTAGAAATTAGCAAGTTAAGCAGTAGTAGGAGTAGTAGGCTGATTGTGGCCAACTCAAACATTGTCGGCTAACTCTGGTCTTTCTGTGAGGAGTCTGCATGTCCTCCCCATGTCACCGTGGGTTCTCTCCGGGTACTCCGGCTTCCTCCCACAGCCCAAAGACATGCCGAGTGAATGGTTGTTTGTCAATGTTGGTCTATAAGTGTCAGCATTGCGACGAATTGCCCTTTGTCCAGGGCGTACCCCGCCTAAGGCCCAAAGCTGCTGGGATAGGCTCCAGCCACCCGCGACCCCAAACAGGACTAAGCGGTAGAAAATGAATGAATGAATAATTTGACCAATCTTTTTCTCATGGTGGCAGGACTGCCTTTATATACATTTTCTCTGACCCAGAGTCATAAATACTGCTATTTTTTTCAGTATAGTTTATGTTTATCCTATATGTAGTTTATGTATATCCTTTACCCCAAATAAACTATTATAAATACCATTTTTAAATACCAGTTGTCTAGGACATTAAATTAAGATACAGCAAAACAAAATAAGATTTAGTTATCAGCTTACTTCACTGTACTTCATTGTTGTGCTGTTTCTATTTTTCAAAAGAAGCATATTACCCACATTTATCAGTTCTTTGTCATGCGATCTCATGTAGTGAGTCTGTGGATTGTGGACTATTTTACACTTCCCATGCCCACGGCACTGAGTTCAGACACCAGGGTAATAGTGGTGGGCCACTACTGTGAGAAATTTCACTGTAGATTTCAGTACTCCACTCTGCCCCTGCTTCAGATTGTATTTATTGTAGCTCCAGCATTAGCTCAAGGTTGCACAGTGACTGAGAAGAAACTTAAAATAAGTAGCCACAAAAGGTAAACTGTTGTTGAAGTAGCTACAAGGGGAAAGAGGAAAGAAATAACACCAGAGTTGTTTTTGGTGCAGCTTTTCTTTCTTTTTTTAAGATTTTGCTTTTTTGTCCTTTATTTGACAGTGGACAGTAGCTAGATAGGAAACAGGGTGAGAGAGAGGGAAATGACATTGGGCACATGACCCAACTGAGAGTTGAGGCCTGGTCTCCCATGTGTTTGGCGTGTAAATCTGAATGTGTAACACAATATTTTGTTTTTATTTAGTATATTCAGCTGCATTTTGAGACATAAGGACCTATGTCTGGCGAGCATGTCACCCCTCAGTGAGCTGCGGAGATAGAGCAGAGTCTGAGCCTGTTTCGGGGACACTGTGTCGACACAGGTTTAAAGCCTAATGAGCCAAACAAAGGGGTGCATCTTCACTGTCCCAATAACCCCATGTCACAAGAAAGCAAAAGTTGTTTTCCAGAAATAATGACTAGATTTTGCTGTTATCTATACTAAATTTTTATATCATGGACCTACCAGAAAATACCTGGACTTTGGATTTTCGCCGTCTCACCTCGCGTCCTTCTTAGTAAGCTACTCTGTGAGTATAGTATGTTATGTATGTTTTAGATAATTTGACATGTGTGCATCTCTGATTGCAGTTTTTGATTATTGACTTGTTTTTCAATCAGCCACCACGGTAGTTTTTTCAATGCAAGCCAGACAGCTATGTTTGAAAGGTAATGTAGCCTAATGCTACGTTGTATATGTGTAAGGTAACATTGTGGTACAAAAATTGTCACTATGAGCTGATGCTTACTTTTGTATTTGAAAGTGGAATCACAATGGATGATTTATTCTTTGTTGCCCTGAGGAACTGAGGGCTGCCGGAGGAAAACCTTGAGAAAATGTTGAATGACAAGATAAATCAGAAGACCCCAGGCACAACAGATGTCTTAGGTTCAATTTTAGTTGAGCTTAGTTGAATCTTTATGTCAAATTCAAAATTGCATTGTCCTTTTTTAGTGGTCAGTTCTTTTGAACATTTAATTTTTATTTATTTTTTTGCTGTACCAAGATTTGGTCAGAATGATGGATGAAAGTGCATCCCTTATTTTGGATACCATATGTTTTCTAAAAATTGGCAGAAGCTGCAAGGAATGGGGAGGGGAAAAAAGACTCATAGGCTACATATAAGCTAAAATGAAGTTCCCTTGCAGTGAACCAAACTACAGTAAGTACTGCTATCTGTGAAATGAATGAACAAAAATTAGGACAGTTTCTTAGACACTACACAGGATCTGACCATTTAGTAGTGAATTTACTAGTCAGCCAGTGGCCCACATCTGTACTTATTTGCTGAAACTTTTAAGTAAGTACAATTACTCTCTTTCCTTCTTACTGATATTTAGAGTTTTCACAATGTTTTGGGCATGTTTTTAAATGCATGTTTTGCTTTTTATGTTATGAATGCTCCTCAATAGATTGCAATGTTTTTTATACCAGATTTGATTGGCTTGTTTTAGTTGTCTAATTCTTCAAAAAAGAAATTGGAAAGTGAGTTTGAATGTTCATCCCAAACAGAAAATGATCTTAAATGTTTTAGGCATTGAATTTATGTTACTTATTATTTCAGTATGATAAGCCAAAGTTGAATGTCCTTTAAACTAATAACCACTCCAAAAATAATATGGGACTCCAAAGTAAAACAAAAAAGGGAGTGTTTGATGGTCATCTTAATAAATATTAAATGAAGCCTCATAACTAAAGATAAATTTACCATCTTTTAACGGGTTCAAATCAAAAGGAGGCGAGGTTATGGGGTACATAACGAAGAGCATTAAGTGTGAGGAAATAATGTTATCAAATAGCTAAATATTTTTTTTATATCAATTTGGAATGTGTTAGGTTAAAAATTATTTTATTACCACAAATGTCTTTTAGGCTCATTGTAATTTATGAACAAGGACATGAACAAACACCAAGAAAACCATTCGAACTCTCTCTGGATGGAAAACATACCCAAAATTTGGCTCAAGTAGCTGCATTTAACCAGTACTTTGTTGAGTCTGTTGCAACCATTGCACAGAGCTTCTCAGCTGAATATGTTGAAATGTATACCACTCCATCATCAGAGCCCAGCTTTATTTTTAACTATGCATCTGTAGCTAACCTCGAGGCAATCATTAGATCACTTAAGCCATCAAAAGCTAAGGATGTGTTTGGGATCGACACAACAATGTGTAAAGATGCCAGTTCGTCATTAATTAGTCCTATTACAAAAATTATTAATCAATATCTCAGGGAGACTTTCCAAATGCATGGAACTCAGCAATTGTATCACCAATTTTTTAAATAATTTTTAACCCAATACATTACAAATCACTATTTTGCCATTTGATAACATTTCTTCATACTTAATGCTGTTCTTTATGTACCCCATAACCTTGCCTCCTTTTGATTTGAACCTGTTAAAAGATCATTTAATATTTACTAAGGTGACCATTAAACACTCCCTTTGGTTTTACTTTGGAGTAACCATATTATTTTAGAGTGGTTAACAGTTTAAAGGACATTCAACTTTGTTTTACTTGTCATACTGAAACAATTAGTAACATAAATTCAATGCCTAAAACATTTAAGAAGATCATTGGGATGAACATTCAAACGTTCAAACAAAAGCTAAAACAAGCCAAGTAAATTTGCAATCCATTACCAATTACAAACCAATTAGTATTTTACCCGTAATGTCTAAGGTTGTTGAGAAGTGGGTATCTGAGCTAATCAGATTCCACTTAAATAACACCTCTTTTACAATTTGGATTTACAAGTTGAATCTAACCATTCAACTGAGTCCGCTAATTGCTTTGTTAATGACAAAATCAAATGAATACTTGAAAACAACAGACTTGTTAGTGCATTTTTTCTAGATCTCAGAAAGGTACTCAATACTGTTAATCATTGGATCCTACTCTTTAAACTATCCACCTTTCATTTCTCTGTGTGTATATATATATATATATATATATATATATATATATATATATATATATATATATATATATATATTAAACTCTGAAGATGCACATATTTTAGTGATCTACTGTTTGACTAGTTGGTCCCAGGCCAACAACACCACTCTCAAACCACTTGAGTTATTATACAAACAGATACTTAAAGATTTAGACAAGAAAACAAATCAGTTTCATCATTGTGCCATTTTATTAAAATATAGCCTGTTAAGCTGGGAAAATCTAACCAACTTATAAAATTTTACATGTCATGGCTTCCCCACCTTTTTTTGCTAGTGAGACTGTATTTTTTCACTAAGCAAAAGTAGTCTGTCAGTCTGTCAGAGCTTTTCGGGAATTGAATACCATTTGGTACCAACATCATCCATGTTATCCTGTGAATGCATCTTTAACCTGTAACATTGTCTTACTGCTTTTTACTGTGCATGCTTTTATGTTTTAACTAAAAATGTTGCTGTCTGTGCTCTGTTTTTTGTGCCGCTTGTATGGACTGATTTTTATTCAGTTTTAACACTTTTGTCTAATACCTGTTGTTGTCTTACTGCTGCTCTTACCAACCTCATGTCTAATCTCATAGTTTTAATTTTATCGCTATATATTATTATCTATTGTTTATATGTTTCCTTAACTTGGGGATGCCTTTGTACATCTGGCAAGGAACAATAGACAAAAACAAGCCTTCAGGCTGATTCTGGCATGTTGATGGTTATACTGTTCATTAATATGCACCGTCCTAATAAATAAGTAAATAAAAAAGAGGTCAAATCTAATAAAGTGAAGGAATAGCACTGCCTAGGAAATATGTACTTCATTTTTGCATTTAAATATTTTGGTATCTTATTTCACAACCTTGGTGCAAATATTATTGAGTGTAACAAAAGACAATACAAACAAAAACCTCAAGACAAACAAATATTATTATCCACCTACTTTAGATGTGGGCAGCTCAAATATATGTTCATATAAAATACTGTTGAAAAAAAATGTTCAACAGGTTCAACAAGTTGTACAAAAATAACAATTAAGAAGAGCAAAGGAAATGTGTTTTAATAGATTTGTTAAGTGAAATTTAAATATCTTTGCAATACTACATTAACATAATGTATTAGACATAAAAGAAATGCCATCCATCCATCTTCTTCCACTTATCCAGGACCAGGTAGCAGAGGCATCAGTCTAAGCAGAGACACCCAGCCTCCACTCTCCCCATTCACTTCCCCTAGCTCATCTGTGGGAAATGCCGAGGTGTTCCCAGGTCAGCCAAGAGACCCAATCCCAGAACACCTCCCCAGGAAGGACTCCAGGTGGCATCCGGAACAGATGCCGCTTCAGCAGGCTCCTCTCGATGAGGAGCGGCTCTATTCTGAGCTCCTCACTAGTGACCGAACTCCTCACCCTTTCTCTAAGGGAGCGCCCAGCCACCCTGCAGAGGAAACTCGTTTCTGGTCATGACCCAGAGTTCATAACCATAGGTGAGATTAGGTAGATTGACCAGTAAACTGAGAGCTTCGCCTTGCAGCTCAGCTCCTTCTTTACCATGGCAGACCAGTACATACACCAACCTGAAGAGGACACGCCACCTTTTTCCGTCTGAGAAAAATGGCCTTGGAGGTGCTGATTTTCATCCAGCTGCTTCAAACTCCGCTGCAAACTGTCCCAGTGCATGCTGACCGAAGGTCCTATTTTGCTGAAGCCAACAGGACAACAACATCTACAAAAAGCAGAGATGAGATCCTGTGGCCGAGAAGCTTCCTAACTACCTCGGTGACTTCCGCTTGGGGAGTCCACCACTGAGCCCCCAACCTCTTCTTTCTCGGTAGAAGACGTGTCGATGGGATTGAGGAGATCCTTGAAGTATTCCTTCCACCATCAGACAATGTCCCCAGTCAAGGTCAACAACTGCCCACCTCCACCATAAAAACAGTTTTTAAAAGACTGTGTTTCCCCCTCCTGAGGCATTGAACAGTTTGCCAGAATCTCTTCGAGGCTGACCAATAGTCCTTCTTTTTGGCCTCACTGAACTCCTCCCAGACCCGAGTATTTGCCTGCACAAGAACCCGATCTGCAGTTTCTTGGCCTGCTGGTACCCATCAGCTGCCTCAGAAGTCCCACAAGCCAACTTGGCCTGATAGCAGTGGCAGGCTTAGCAAATTTGGGGCCCTAGGCAAACTTTTGAGGGGGTCCTTCCTCATGTCTGCCTTAATGTACCAGAAGGCCTTGAGGTTGAGAGATTGTGTAGCCACTCCACAATTGTCATACAGCAATACTTTACAATAACAAAAACACATATTCGGCTTCTTTTCTGGTTTGATCTCACTCAGATCAACTTCAGAATCAAGTTGGGGTTTTTTCTTAATACAGTAGTGAGTAAATTTACTAATACTATTAAATTAACTTCAGTATTTGACATTGTGGGAACATTATTGTTCTTTTCAGTTACTGTCAGTTCTAACACAAGCACAGTGTGGATCAACCACTCTGTCTCTGTTTTTAGGTGTTTTTTAACTGTAAAATAAATTGCAGGAACCTCTACATTATTCTAAAGGAGTAACGCTGGCTGAAGCAGCCAATTTAGACACTTGATTCCCATCACAGAATCGGAAGACTGGAGATAGAATGTTTAATGGATCGAGAGTGTGTGTGTAAGTGTGTGTGCTCTGAAAGAAACATATACAAAAGGAACAATCAGTAATAGTATATGACAGAAGCACATCATATTCAAATAGTAACCTGAACATCATAGATCCTGGGTTACATTCGTAACCTTAAGGTGCGCCGCTACACAAGCTGAGCTAAAAAATAGTGCTAGCTTAAATTCCTGGCAGACCGGACTGGTAATACCCAAAATGTTGGGGCCCTTGCATGTTGGGGGCCCTAGGCATTTGCCTACCTTTGCCTAATGGTAAGCACGCCACTGCCCGATAGGACTCCTTCTTTAGCTTGACAGCATCCCTTACTTTCGGTGTACCATCAGATTCAGGGATTGCCGCCACGACAGGCACAGGGGACCTTAAGGCCACAGGTCTGAGCGTCCATGCCGACACACAGGCAGAGAATATAGTCCACTCTGACTCAGTGTCTCCAGCCTCCCTTGGGATCTGGTCGAAGCTCTGCCGGAGGTGGGAGTTGAAGAGCTCTCTGACAAGGGACTCAGCCAGACATTCCCAATGGACCCTCACAGTACGTTTGAGTCTGCCAAGTCTGTCTGGCTTCCTCCCTCGCCATTGGATCCTGCTCACCACCGTGTGGTTATCAGACATGTATCAGGGCATGTAGGCCCCGACAACATAGGTCCTAGGATCATTCTGGCACTCAAATCCCTCCAACACAATAAGGTGGTGGTTCAAGGAGGGTAAAAGAGATGCATCTTTGACAAATAGACAAGTAAGCTACTTACTTACTTCTTTAAGGTGTACACCACTTCTTTTTACTATGAATTCCAGGTCAAAACAAGGTGAGCAAACCATACTGGGACTAAAACTAAGAAAAGACTAAAGTGCGAATAAACTAACAAAGGGGACCTGATCCAAAAAGCGGCCTAAACAAGAAAACCTGAACTACATCAATACATTGACATACTGTACATTCTAACTGAAGAGCAAACAATAATTAACCTAAGAATCAAATGCAAGCAACTTAACTGATTTATAACAAGACTGAAGGGTTCTAACAAGCAGGGACGGACTGGCCATAGGAGCATTTTGGAGGAGCACAGAATGGCCGCTGGGACAGACAGAACCAGAGGAAGATACACCTCAATTATCAAGTGGTGAGTATAGGGAACAGGAACACAAAAGAAAAGAGCCCATATTTGTTAAACTTGTAGGCCTATATAAAAAATAATTTAGACAAAATAAATGTAATGATATTACAAATTCCATATAGTATAAACCAGGGCTAAAATATTTTTTTATAAAGTGACAAAACCAGGTCCAAATCATAACTATATGCACTTTGTTAGGACACTAGGGCTAAACCAGGCCAGGTCTGGACCAGACCAAGATTAAACCAGGTCTATGCTAGAAGATTAGTGCAACGCTAGATCTATATAAAATCACATCTTTCTATACCAGGACCAAATTAGGTCCAAACTAAAAAATTAATTTAGTCAAATAGATACATATAAAAAAACATTTTTTTAATTCACAACTGAGTAAATACACAATTTAATAATTAATCAAATACATAATTTAATACAATAAATTATGAAATGATAATTACTGTAAATCCTTAGAATACTATGCTATTTTTAAATTGTGAGTCTCCGCTAAAATGGGCTGGGCTGGGGCAACTGGCAACTGGACTTCACATCCGGTGAGCGTATTTTGTTGTTTGCCTGACACTGTGCTGTTGCTGCTCTTACCCGATTCCTAATCGAAAACAATCCTATGGACAAATTAGAAGCGTGTGTGAAAGACATAAGGACCTAGATGACATTAAACAACTACCTTCTCCTAAACCCAGAAAAAACAGAGGTGATCATACTAGGCCCCAGGAATCTAAGAGACACACTATCAAACCAAATAGTTTAGATTAGTGTAGCTTTGAGTTCAATTGTCAGAAATCTTGGAATAATAATTGACCAAGACTTATCATTTAAAACACACATTAACCAAGTTTATAAACCTGCATTTTTTTCACCTGCGCAAAATTAGGAATATCTTTTCTAAAAGTGACCTGAAAAACTATTACATGCATTGTTACATCGAGGTTAGATTACTCTAATTCTCTGCTGGCAGGATGCCCAAATAACTCCTTGAAAAGTTTTCAGCTTCAGCTAACAGGAACAAACAGACGGGAGCACATTACCCCCAGCCTCCCTTCACTGGCTTCCAATTGAATTCAAAAGTTCAAAATCCTTCTCCTCACCTATAAGGTTGGCCTGGTAAAGCGCCGGTGCATTACAGATTTATAGAAAACATCATGAAAACTTTTGATAATGAATAGAGACATCAGCAGATGGTGCCGTAATATAGCTCATTGCTTGAAATGTTGAATTGTGTGGTAGGAAGAAGTAGGCTAAATCATGCAATTAAGCATGTAGGCTATTTGTCTACGTGTTTGTGTATTTTAGCATTATTTAGGCCTACCAGTAACACATTTCTGCCTTGTATATGCCTGTGTGCTTGCCTGACTAATTTAAAAAGTACGTTATAAAGTTTACCTGGATGACATCAAGTAAGCAAAACTGAATAAGAACTTTGGCAACCAAATCGCCATTGAAGTGACCTGCTGCCTTGAACTTCCTGAACAAGTCTCTCCAGTATTCTGCATTTTATCTCCAGTTTATACACCACCAACTTTGTATCCTTTGATTGGCAGTGCTTCTTCCTTTGAGAACACAAGACCCATGGACTGTGCCATTCTCATCCATCTGTTTACTTCAACATTCTCCGTACCAAGATCAAATTTTTTTGGACAGCACTGATGAAATATGCAGTAGCAACCTGTGTTTTACTGTTAGTAATAATTGCTTCCATCCATATATCTTGAAAAACCATCAATGCTCCCATTAATTTCAATGCGAAAAAGGAGTGAGTTTATCATACGAATCAATGTGCCATATGTGCCATTCTTCAGCGTCACCTGGGTCTTTTTTGTATTACCCCATCTGGATCCAATGTAGACTACTTCATGCACAAGGGATCTAGTGACTCACAATCATGTTGTTCTGAATCTCTCAGGCAACAGTCTGTATCCATAAGGAAGACCAAGGCTTCAAAGCTGTTCAGCTATTTGTCAACCAAGTCATCAGGCTCAGTGAGACTGCACCTCCAATAAAGCTGAAGCAACAGAGGAAACAACTTTGTAATTTAATAATTAAGTCATTATCTCAGGAAAACAACTTTAGTTTTCTTGTTATAATGATGTAATTAAGTCCTTATCTTTGGGGGGAAAAGAACTTTTGCTTTCAATTAACAAGCATCTGTACTTTTAAAAGAGGGCACTTTCACCTTTTCTCCACTACATTTTAGAGCAAACATTTGTCTACGCTACAGTACAAGAACAAGGAAATTCGCATTTGTAAATTGTTGTAAATTTAACTTAAATTTTAAAGTGGTACATAACTATTTACCTAAACTTATAGCACTGAGGTTAACGAAACACACTTAAACACGGCATCTCTGTCAAACTATTAAACAGACACAGATAAACTTGACCTTAATTAATTGCATAATGATTAAATAAGATCTTCAAGTGATAGAGTTTCTGGACATGCCAAAAGAAGAAAGAATAAGAGGCAGTTTTGCACACCGCAATTGAAGCATTATTAAGCATTCTGTCTGAGGAGCTTATCAAATCTTGGTGTGTTTTGGCTTTTGCACTTCTGGCAAGTTCTTTGACATACAAAAACCTGACTGATTAAGGAACAATACTTTTACAAGAATACACTCCTCATGTGACTTTGATATCAATGAGTTTTTAATCCTACTTAATTATTATCCAACCAAGCTTTTTAATTAGTAGTTAAAGCTGAGTCAAATACTTTGAATCTTATAATTTTAAGTACATTTAAAAGTGTGCTTTAATACTTTCATTTAAGTAATAATTTTAATGTGATACTTTTACTTACATTACTTTTTAGTACATTTCTACCTCTTTATCTGTACTTTTACTTAAGTAGATGAATTGAGTACTTCCTCCACCACTGAAAAAAAGATGCATGGCCTCTTAGGGCTTCTGTAGGTAACACACATCATGATTTGAAATATACTTCTAGTAAAGGTAGAGATTAGGAGGTTGATGCCGATATCTTCAGAACCTGATCAGCCAATTGCTGATAAGCCGATTTCATAAATTATTGAATAAAACAATAATTTAAAAAAGTGATGCCTAAAAATGTTAAGAATCATAATTATGTTAAAAAGAATCTCCCTTGTTTTGTACTTTT
Organism: Rhyacichthys aspro; assembly: GCA_036850595.1. NCBI lineage: Eukaryota > Metazoa > Chordata > Actinopteri > Gobiiformes > Rhyacichthyidae > Rhyacichthys > Rhyacichthys aspro. The sequence continues at coordinate 220,898 of CM072167.1, read as the reverse complement.
TGATGGAGTAGCAATCAAGAGAGCCTTCTGTGCTATTAAGTATAAATGAAACACACTTTTTTTTTATTAACAATACTATAACGTTTGAACTTTTAATGCAAATAAGCAATGCAGAATTGTCTTATCGCAAAAAATCATAATAATAGATTACCTTTTCACTCCCAACCAACTAGTATAAAATATGAAATTAAACCATAAATAGCTGTTACAAGGCTTAGCCTTTTGAGTATGATTTTGAGTTTCAATGTGTGTGTTTTGTTAAATTTTTTTTACATCACATAAAATCAGCCTTACAATACAGGCAGTCTGCACATTTATCATGTCCCATAAATGGCTTCAAACATCCTTTAGATTCAGGGTTTGATTCCCACTCCTTTCTGTGTTTTTGAGTGTAGCTACCTGGCTAGATATATAGCTTATGTCACAGAGAGACAGACAAAATGAACGTGTCGAGTGCGTGACCGAGGCTGTGTGAGTCTCCAGTTTAATGATAGGACACATCCATCCTCAAGAAGCTGAACATCTCCTGCTCTGACTGCAGCTGAGTGGGTCTGCTACATAGAATGTATAATATATAATATAATCTGCTGCGAGTACACTGGGCTGCCTGTGAGCGCTTTGGGACGGGGTGCACGGCAGAGCTCGCTGTCCGTTGAGAAGAGTGAGAACGAATCTCCAATAACTCCAGGAAAAGTCGCTAGATTTGTCGCTGGTCGCTTTTTTGAAAAAGAGTCGCTATGTTGACGACACTGATGTGTACTCTGCACCATAGACATATATCTTTAATATGTCTATGCTCTGCACCCACGGCCCTCTACAGTCAAATGGTGCAGCTGCAAATGGGGTCCTTCACTCATGTGGTCATGTGTTCCAAAAAGTGCCTGACTGAAAATCGGCCTGTATGACAATTTTTGAGTCTCTAAAAATTTGCAAAAAACAGCTGACCGATATATTTTGTTTGACCTCTAGTTGACATACTCCATAAACATTCATTCATGATTAAAAACAATTCATAGTTTTGTAAAAATATATAGCCTATTTTTAAGCAGAGTGTCTAATGACCTTGCATCATCTGTGCAGTCCATTACCAAAAGAGATTTAAAGTGTCTCAAGAAAGCATGCCATACCACTTTGGGCACCCTTCAGCTAGGGGTCCCAAGTGGGTCTGTCTTTGTGGTATGTTTTGGGAGGAGCATAGTTCAACAGTGCAGTCACCTGACAGGATGAGGAGAGAACTGTTCAATGAAGGACAGGATTTACTCAGATCTTACTTATACAGTGATGAACTGAAAGGGAGACTGTGCCAGGTTCGTTCACAAACATTCAAATTTTCGCCTATAAAAGATTCAGTTATTAAATTATTAGGTGAAAATAAAATCCAGAATCCAAGTTTTTATTTATAATCGACATTATATTACATACATTATTATTATCATTATAGTGCAACAAAATATTTTTTATTAAAATTCAATAAAATTTCCAAGACTTAAACTATTACTACTTAAATTGTAGAGGAATATAATTGTATTGGTTATGTCATTGTCGATTTTTTTGTATAACTTGTTGATGGTCCTTACTCCTTCATTCTATCATTTTAACCTAGCAGAGTAAGGGTGTGGTACGTTAGTTTTTCATTTATCCTGAAGGACTGGAGAATAGTGCATTGTCCAGAAGAGGGAGCACTTACTCCACTGTGCTCCCTCTTCTGGGGGAGAGGGAGCACAGTGTGTGTGTGTGTGTTTCACTGAACATGGAGCGCTCTTGAAACACACACACACACACACACACATTTGTGTTGAGAGTTCAGTTTAAATTGACTTTACTTTTCATATTCAGGGATTTTATATGTGGTAAGCTCATGCACACATGTGTATATGTATAGACTACAGATATACACAGAATAAACCCTCTCCATGCCTCCCCAGCATTACCATTCTGTAAAAGCCAGTTCTTTTTTCTTATTCACTCTAACTCTGATTTACAATGACCTTATATTACATATTAGTCAGGTGAGTCCTTTCTCATAACCCCATCCTTTTAGATCATTTTTAAAATTTCCTTTCAGTAGAAGCTTGAGGACTGCACTGCCCCCACGAAAAAAAAATCAGTTCAGTTTTATCTGATAAAACTGTTTCAGAGTTTAAGAAAGTAATTCAGCCACTACTGAGTTCTGTTTTTCCAGTAAATGCAGAAAGAAAATTCTAAGAGACACACCATACAGTGACTAAGCGTTCGTGTTCAACTGTTAAGAACTTTAGACTTATATTTGATTAATTGTTTAAAAAAAAAATCAAGCTTGTAAAACTAAGTAGCATTGCCAAGATATTATTCAAAAGTGACGCTGAAAAACTGATCCATGCATTTGTTACATGGATGTTCGACTATTGAAATTCTCTGCTGACAGAATGCTCAAATAGCTCCTTGAAAAGTTTTCAACTCGTCCTGGAACCAGCAGACTAGTGTTAGTCTTAGTAATATTGCAGAGGTAGCAGAAGATCCTATGAATACTGGTCTGACACGCATGGTGTTATATGGTCACTTACAATTGTACCGACATCAAAGAATAGCAACACATGTAGGTTTTCATCATGCTCACACAGTGGATTAGCCTGGCCAGCCAGACAGCTTTCTCTTTGTATTACATACAGAGAAAGTTAGTCTGGGATCGCCCAATCTGCCCCAGATTTCTGCTCCGGCGCTTTCTTTCCGACCAATCGTAGCGAGGGAGGCGGGATTTTGTTTCCCGTCATATTGAGCGCGAGAAAACAGTAGCAGGTTTAGGTAGCTTACAACGATCGATATAAGCACTAAACTCGATATTACACCCTGTGTCCTCAGATTTTTCTGACAAAAACAACAGAAGTCATTCAACGTCTCCGAAACATCTTCTCTCTCGAGCCACGCTGGTGTACGCTGTGGTTCGTTGACAACTAGAATAAGTTTCGCTTTCCTTACGTCACATCCGTGGTTTCTCTGATTGGTTCACTCAGCGAGCATTAGTTCTGCCCATGATCCTGCCTTGAAATCCTGTTTAAATCGATCTATCCCAGACTAACTTTCTCTGTATGTAATACAAAGAGAAAGCTGTCTGGCTGGCCAGACTAACAGTGGATAGCTGTGTTGAAAATGACATTGTAAGCTGGAAATTCAGAGGTAGAGAAGGACGTGTGATAAAAATAAGACAGATAAGGTGCCAAAATGTTTCATGCAAAGGATTTTATTTTTGAATAGTCTACACTGTACAGTGGCACATACCTGCCCCTGTGTATGACCATTTCAATCTGAACATAGACAAATACTGTGCCTCCAGTTCCTTTGTCACAAGAATCTAAAAATACATTGTTCTTATTTAAATACACAGTATAACTTTTGAAAATAAAATATAGATTATATGAAATATAACAGTTGTTTATTGGATAAACTATATAGTACCAAATGCACTTATATCCAAAAACACCTTCTCTCGGTGACTTGTTACGCATTTCATGCACAAGAAAGAGGAAAAAATGCAGCACATACAAAAGAAGCTGTAAATACCTCTATATGAAAATAGAAAATATCAAAGCAAGATGTGCACCAATAGTCTGTAAGTTACAAACAATTTGTGGTACAAAAGACCTAAGAGAATGGCCAGTTACCTGGAACACAGAGGTACAATAGTGGGTTGACGACAGGATGAAGAGCACAGCCCACACACAGCTACGAGCAGGGACAGGCTCCTGGAGGACCAGCGCAGAGCGCAAAATCATTTTTCGCTTGGAATTTTGGTAAACCCAGCAAAGAATGCTTGATGTCCAATGCATAGCATAAAGTTCCATTTGGTATGTATTTGACTTTACTAGTATTGCTACCCCATGTGTAAAGTGAGTATTTACCAATTGCAGTTATGCCCATAACTTATAAAGCACTGATATGTCATCAATAAATATTTACAGATAGTGTGACTAATAATCTAACAGAAACATTCTGTACAGCCTCAAGCACAGTATCTGCAGCTTAATAATAGAATTATTGCCAAAAATATTAAAAAATATTATTATATAAGTATGAAGAATATTAAAACATTTTTTTTAAACAGACAACAATGATGGATTTCACACAACCTTTTGTTCACAGAAGCAGTGTGTACAAGGCACGCTGTAAACACCACATCTGCAACAACAGCACTTGTAAAATACAATGAACACACAAAACTCCACATTTACTTTGATTAATGCCACAACTAATTGACTTCATGAGAATGCTGGATGTGTTCACATGAGCCCAGATTCCACCAAGGGATGTGGTACCATTTACTCAGTACATTGAGTGTAGCCAGATCTCTCATTTATTTCAGTTCTGCTTGTGTTTAATGCAAAATATACAATATAGGAGGTATTCCACAAAAGTCACCAAGCAGGGTTTATTGCCCAAATTCTAGCTAGAGTTAGAGCCAACTCAAGACTTGATAAGCCACAATAACAGCGTGCTTCTGCAGAACATTGAAGTCAGGCATTGATTTAATCAAGACTCTAATTTTTATAAGATTGATTAACTAACCAAAAGGAAAGGAAATACACTTGTTGTGTCCTATAATGCATGTTTGCATGTTAATAGATGGCACATGCAAACATAGAGAGCATGAACAGAAGAAGATCAACATGGAAACTGTGTACAGTACACAGGCCTTTCCAAATTGTCTTCCTACACTCTCGCCCTATACTCACTTCCACTTGCTTTGAGCATTCACACGGAGGGACTGCCATATTAAAGGCCATCTGAAACCAGTATTAGACCTTCAGAGTCTCCACCTTATAAAATCTCACTGCTTCCGCTCATCATGAAAGACGCTAGAGACAAATGAGTTTTGAAACCATACAATTCTAAACCTAGACATGTAACACAATTATGTAGGCATTTATGAAGTAGAGAGTAAATAGTTTTACAAATTCAAATAAGTTTCCTGGTCAGGGAAAAATGCAGACATGTAACATTACATTGTTTGCCATGTGTGTTTATTGTAACTGTGAAAACATCTCCAGTGGACACTCTTTTTGAGCATATGTTCACTTCTTGTTTTCAAAAAACTTTATCCAGAAGTTAATGGATTAGTTGCCACTTGCACATGGTACGTAACCAGAAAGAATTCCTGTTCCCATCAAAGCAAGGGAAGTGCATCTGAAAGGGGAGTGCTACATCTATATCTTACTCTGTAATCAATTCACCTGCAAGTGTTACTGCACACGTGGGCACTTGAGGCTAGAGTAGAAGTGAAGGGTGTCGTCTTGTGTTTCTTCACTGTAGTTTTTTGATGTGGCTCAATTGGTTCAACACAACTTCAGTGTTCTGCTGAAGAACGGTGTAATCGTGGCCTATCAAACCTTACTGGTGTTAGTCTGGCTGCAGGAGTCCAAATTTGTCTCACGGATCCACTTTAGCTCCAACTCCTGAGTTGGCGCTAACACTATCTGGAATTTGGGCTGTAAGCCCTTTTTTTCTAAGTGACCTTTGTGGAATAGGATATGGGGGTGTTTATCACAAGATATTCTTTATTTGTTGCCATTTTGTGTTTTTCCTTTAAATTTGTGTTTCATCTGATGGAGAACGCTCTATCGCCCAATCAACGTCCTGGATTGTAAAGCTCCACCACTTGGTAGTAATAGATCTGGCTAGTTTTTCATGAAAGGCTGCTGAAAATATGATATGCTTTTGAGGACTGTCGGAGTCTTTTCAATATGGTATGCAACTAAAAGGACTGAATTGAACTGTGACTGGCAGCTTGGTGGAAGCAGGGCTTGACTGCAACACTGAAACTGACGTTTTTTGCTCAGTGAAATCTGTATACTTAGGGGATTACTAGATGATCACCGCTAACATAAAGCTAACAGTCTCAGCAGAGCAAATCAAACACAACAGACTCTGGACTGGTGTCACACATAACCCATGTCATACACACCCTTTATAGAACAACAATATTGCTGCTGAGTGAGACTATTCAAAGACCACAGTGTTTCTCATTGCAAATCAATACATTCTCTATCACACAAGTATAAGAATAAAGAGCAGGGATATCATTATAAGTAACACCCACACACTACACTTTCCAAAAATCTACACTGATAAGAAAATATACATTTTTTAGGTAAATGTTTTATGTGACTTTAAATAATCTAAAAATCTTTTACCTTTAAAGTACATTTGGAGTGGGATGATACTGATTGTAATGCAATACAGTTGCTATCTTTTCTTTTTTTTTAATGGTTACATTTCTATTGTTTGAAGAGCAAAAGCACTTTTACATTCATATTTTTACACAAGCTCAAGAAGGAGCCAAAGTGCATGTGGGAACAATGACACTTCCCAAAAATTATACAATTTCAAAAGAGAAAGTACACACTTAACAGGGCGGAGAAAAGTATAAAAGCCCTCCTGATATTGGGCTGCTGAAATGCAGAATGGACTGGCCCAAGTGGGATGAAGAAATCGCTGCTAACTTGAGGAGATGTGACTTCCACAGTGGTGAAAGGAGGCCTTTGACTCATCCAGTGATTACACTCGCTCCACTCGACTTGGGTCATAGGAGTCTGATGAGAAACAGGAAAAGATCAGACAATGCAAGACCTTAAGACCCTTTAGAAAAGTTACATTATGCCTTTAGAATGAATAGTCTCCTGATATTTAACTTTAAGATAAAAGCCTGAAAGTTTAAGACACTTGCAGAGGGCTACACACAAGCATTTCTTCTCATTAGAATTCTACAATATGAAAGAAAAACAAATTTTATTAAAAACAAACTCTTGTCACTTCCCAACACCACAAGCATCCTACAGGAGCACTGTCTGAGTTGGGCTACAGTTTTAATGTTAACTAACCCTGTAGCACAAGCTGAGTCTTCTACTGCAAATATTAATTTTAAACAGAGAACACAGAGTATGCTTCTTTGCACTGCATTTTAGCCCCTGAATCATCATTCTGTTCATGTTTTTCATCATGTTATGCACTAGAGTTATTTTAACATTTGAAACAGTTGAAACTGTTCTCATTTGTGGTCTCCGGATTTTAATTGGTTGAGATTTTAAATGGTCTTGTCTTTTTCCAGCCTTAACTATTACAGAGTATAAAACACGTTCTGGAACAATTTTTGATAAGCACAGCAGAGACTGTATTACAAATCGTGGCAAAAAATGTGTCACTAAATTGAACCACCTGTAGAGGTGTATATGTAAATACAGTTTGATTTGACATCTTTAATGTTTGTCTAATGTACTATTGCTTAATTGAAAATTTTATTCTGTTGTGTGCCGCACCCACCAGAAATGGCGCTTGTGTCCTTGTCCTCCATATTTGCAGGGCCCCAGGTCCCAGTGCTAAAGCTGCGTGGCAGTGTTATCTCTCTCTTGGGAACAGTGCGGGGTTTTGGAAGCAGAGGTGGTTTCTTGAGCTTGGTGTGCTGCTTGGGTTTGGGTGCAGCTGTAACTCGTGGTGTCACCTCAGCGTTGCTGGCTTTAGCCATATTGCGTCCACCTCCTGTACTTTCTCTGGTAATCTCTGCACACTCCTTTTTGCTATCCTCCACTCCTATCAGCTTCAACTCTTTTGGATCCTCTGCTCTCAATTCAGCTACTTCTTGAATTCCTTCACTTTCTATTGAATCAGTTTGGATCTTCATACTTCCTTGGTCCACTCCTTGGCTTTGCTTACATTCCTGTACTTCCACTTCTTCAGAATCACACTCTTGTTGCAGTTTGTCTTGTGTTTCATTTGCAGGCTGTTTCTTATATGGGTTTTCTTCCTCCTTCCCTGAATCGTTATATACACCCCCACTCATCTTAACTGCCTCTTCCTGAAGCTCAGCCTCTGTACTTTGGCCATCTTTCAAAGATGATGTTTCTTTGCCATCAGAACCTAAAGGGCTGACAGAACTTATTCCAGATATTGTATCTAGTTCCTTGAGCTGGGCAGTTGAGTCTGTGCCCAGACAAACAGCAGATGAGCTATGGTTATCTTGCTGGGATTCTATTAGTTTGCATGATGTCCTGGTGGTCATGGTCAGCAATAGATCTTGGTCCTGGGCGACTGGTAAAGACAGGGAAAACTTGCTGAGTGGGAATTCAGTCAGGCCTATTGCTTCAGACTCATTCTCCTCTGTTTGCTGCAGATCAGTGGGGTGGATGCTGCTGTGCTTGTGCCTATCTTCGTGATTCACTCTTTTTACTTTCTCTTCCTCGTGAACTAAAGATTCTTTTATGACTTCCACAGACCTTGTTGTCACCTCCTGTTCTGCATCTACATTGTTCTGGTTCTTATCCTTCTGTTTGTCAACCACACCCAAGGATTCTACTGGAACAGCTATACCTAGAATTCTGGCAGCTCTCTCCTCAATTGGTTCATTATCAGGGATTCCTTTTGCACATTTCACCTCATAGAGGTTGCTTAGATCTTCTGCAGGTAAAGAATTGGCTTTCTCTTGAATCAGTAAGTTTTCCAGGTGCTTATCTGCTATGGTAGACACATTTGACTTTTTTAGGGGATCATTCTCAAAGAGACAGGACACCTCCCTGTTCAGTTTAATCACATGTGGTGAGCATTCTCTTTTGTGAGATGATCTACTGCTTTCACTTCTGCTTCTACAGATTCTTACACTCACTCCAGATAAATTTGGCTTGTAATCAGTTTTAGCTTTTAGCTCTTCATTTAAATTGTGCTCCAGGCTATCTCTATTCTTACTTGTTTTTGTCCTGGAGTCCCATGAAAGGGCAACACATTGTTCAAGAGGTGGAACTGAGCATGAGCGCTGTTCCAGCTCCCTGGGACCACTATGAGTCTCGGTGTAGACTGTTAGCCCCACATCCCTAAGCAAGGACTCTTGAGGGACTGGGATATCCTGATGTGTTGGCTCACTGTCCTGTGACACAGAAGTCAGATAGTTGTCTCTAGAGCCAGCTTGCTCTTGTGTTGATGGTCTGCTGTCTCTTTGTGGCCTGGAGAAACAACTTCTGATTTCTATTGTGTCCAAGTCAGTAGTGGAAGTAAATGACTTTGATCGGACTTTGATAATGCTGGGTTTGTCAGCATGCATTGGTAAAAAAATCAGTTCCTCCACTGACTGAACTCCTGATTTAAGACGATTATGTCTCTTGTTCACTCCACATAGACCCACATTGGGTCTTTTGCTTATGGTGTCCTCCATCTTCTTGTTGATGCTCTCCAACTCACCAATAGCATCACATGGTCGTCGGTTCACTGGCTTCAGGAGAAACTGACCAAACACGACTTGCTCTGTGCTCTCTGTTGGGTTGTTTGGAGGGCTATCTAGGGATCTGGATATTTTCTTTTTGGGAGAAGATGGAAGCAGGTCTCCCTTATTGGGCTGTGTTAATAGGGGGGCTGGCTCTGGTGGTAAAGCTTCTGCAGATGGGGCTTGGGTTGGGCTCAGTATAGAGAAGGCACTATTGCTGGATGGATGGAGGTTTTTCTGGCCTTCAATTGGGTAGCCATAAGATGAGCAACTATTTGTTCCCCGTCCACTGTCTGTGCTCATGTTTTTTTGTTCGGGGCTTTGAGTCTCTGGACTTTTTACTACTGTTAGTGGTGAGCCCGTCTGGGTTTCTTGGTTGCGGTACTGGTTTCCAGGCCATGAACGAGAGTAGCATAACTCTCTGTCCTCATTGGCTTGAAGTGCCCAAGCATCAATAGTCTCCTTCCTTAGAGGAGCCCTCTTATAGTTTCTCAGTGAGGTGGTGCTGCTGGTGTGAAAGTGAGAGTAGTTGCTCCAAATGGGCTCTTGATTTACAGACCTGCTTCTCACAGGACGGCTTTCTTTCAGGCCTACAGCAAACGTGTTTGGGATAGTGAGGGTTGTTCTGGTATTGTTATTCTGGTCTGCAGAAGCATATTTGTTACAGTTAGTGGGAGTGTGAACAGGGACAGACACAAGGCAGAAGATGGTCTCGCTCACTCTTCTCTTAGTGTTCCTGTTGTTATCTGGCCCTGAATCTGGGGTTATCTGCTTTACTTGGGTGATGGTTTCTGAAAAGCCTTGCTCTGAGCTACACCTCGAGCCTGGGGAGGTATTTGGTGCATGAAAAGCTGAAGATGGAAATAATGGAGGACCATGGTGGATTTTGCTGTATCTGTTGTTGCAGTTTTGGTCAGTTGCTGGGATGTTATCAACAGTTTCTTTGTGCAAATTGCTGTGCCACCTGTTATTGTCATTGTCAAATTCGCTGGAAGATGTGAGGTTAGAATCATTGCCCAACTTTCCAGCGATTGAAGGCCCCAGTGGTGGGGGCAAAAAGGCACTGTCATCGGAAGCAGGCTCTGACACTCTGACGCTGGGAAGCTCCTTGCAAATGTGGCGGATCTTGTCGGCATCTGTTAAGGAGTTCCCGCCTAATGCTGAGGAAATATTAGTGATATGTGGGTCGTCATAAGGGACATACTGAATCCTTCCTCCGGGGCGTACACAGGTGTACACAGGATTACGCTGCCTCTGGTGAGACATGTTACTCTCATGGCGTGAATCTGGCCAGGACCCTGCTTGATGTCTGGGGACCCAGTGAGAGCCATCTGGAGCCACCTGGACCTGCTGATACACATCACCTCTGTATCTGTAAAAAACAAACAGTTAAGTGATCTCAAAGTCAAAGTTCCCCTCAGTAGCCTCTTTGCTGTGTTCAGCTGGCCAAGGAAAAAGGCTCAAACGAAATGACAAGTTGGAGGCTGAATGGAGAAGCTGTTATGTAAATGTGTTAGCTAGAATATGGAATCTTTATTGTTATTGTACAAGGCCATTGGATGCAATGTGCAAATATAGTCATAAAAAGACTACAAAATATAATATTAAAAAAATAATTAAAATATATAAAAAGGAAGGTAAAAATATATATGTACTATAGATATACTAAATATATCTACTATACTAAATATTTGAAACCACTAAATTATTTACTTATTGCACTTAAAATAGTCAATTATTGGCAGCATTTAAGGTGACTTTGGCTCTGGGATAAAAAACCTTTTATCAAATCTGGTTGTCCAGGGTTTTTATTGCCTGTAACGTCTGCCCATAGACAACAAATGTTTATTTTTATTTTTTTGTTTACAGATTAACAAATGCAAAAATTTATTTGGAAATTTATTAATTTGCGTTCTATAGTGCTATGTGGCTATGCACATATCACAGCATTTTTCCATCATTATTACTATTAAACCTTTGTCTCATATTCATCAGGCATAATTTTGTCTTCTTGTAATCTCTTCTGACATTTGCAACACCAGAGTATAGTCAAAGATTTCCATTTCTCTTAATGCAACTCAAAAATTAAATAGGTTTGTTGACATGTGACTTGTGATTGAAGAATTATATTTCATTACTTAGAACAGGTTTCACATTTTACTGACGCTTTTGCAGACACATCCTGTGTAGCAAATAGATAACCATTAAATTTAATTCACCTTTAGGTAAAACACTACAAACATCATTAAGTTAAAATTACCTGTAGTTGATCGCAACTTCACCATATTCCCTGCAGCCCCCTGGCATTATGGGTGCCCTTTTATAAGATGGGGGAGGAATGTATCCTGGAGGTCCAGAGTCCTCTGCAAAGTAGTCCAGTTGGGATTCTGCTGTCCTCAACATAGGGAGTGGTGTTCTGTCCCGAGCCTGGGAGTCTCTCCCAGATAACACCTCACAGCTGCCCCTAATCTGCTGGTGCATCTCGTATGAGGGGGGCCTGGGAGGTCGTGTGAAGCGGGGCTTGGGTGTGACTGAAAGTTGGTTTGCACTGGCTGGCCTACCATTCTCTGGCCAGCGTGCTGCTCTATAGATGCCCTGGTGTAACAGTGGATGGCCACTGACCCGCTTAAACAGCTCGTGACCAGTGCCTATGTCTACATACTGCAGACTTTCAGGCAGCAGTATCCTGGGAAGGGACTGGGTCTTGGCTTTGGTCTGTGGGTGGACTACCATGCCCTCTGGAGTCCTGGCATAAAGCCACTGCTGTCCCTCTGTCCAGCGCTCACCTTCGCTCTGTGACAGTTGATGACTAAAACTCACAGCTGGATGCCACTCCTCTGTTCCCAGGCTCTGGCTTTTCCTTTCACTTGCCATTCTCCAATGACGGAGTGCCAGTTCCCTGTCTCTGTAGCGAGCCTCAGCTTGAACCTGAGGCATCCACTGCTTCCTCTCATGAGCTGTCCTCTGTCGCTCCTCTGTAGAAAGCTCTTGGCCCCTTGCCTGTTGAGGTCCTCCTGGCCTCACATTACTCCCTTCTCCACCCCCGTTTGGTTCTTTGTAGCCTGCACAGTCTAACAACACAGCAAAGTCCTGGCCTTTCCTCCTCCAGTAGGACACATCCTTGGACTGTGGTTGAGGACCCTGGTCTACATCACAAAACCTGAAGAAAAAAAGTGCTTTATAATTGCAGCTAATTCAGAACAAAAGCCAGCACATTAAACAAGGCTCAAACAAGCTCAAACCTGGTCAAAGGGCCAGATTTACTAAAGCGCTGCGCCATTGCAAAACACCTTTTTTCATGCATTCCATATTATAAGGGATCCAGCACAGTTTATCATAGGAAAAATGTGGACATGCTGGATTTTGCGACTGGCCTCACTGCCTATATATTTGTGGGGGTTTCAAATTTGCAGCACAAAAACTTGGGGGGAGTATTTAAATGAGACACAAAGCCTGATTTAGCAAGGTTTGCCACATGCAAGATCAGCAAAAACATTTTACGCCTACGGAAAGCAAGTCTTAACTGTTTGCACTGCGTGCACTAAACAAACTTCATCACTGCAGACATTTGTATGCACACTACAAAAGTGTTTTATTGTTCACATCTTCAGCACTAAGGAAGTTATTTTCAACTGATTCCAAACCTAGAAATGGAGGGGAAAAAAGAGAGACAAAATACAAGTTCAGTAAACTCCTACATTTTGGGGAGTTATCAGACAAGTTAACTTATGCTTTTATTCATTCATTCATCTTCTACCGCTTAACCCACTTTGTGGGGTCGCGGGTGGCTGGAGCCTATCCCAGCTGCTTTGGGCCTTAGGCGGGGTACACCCTGGACAGTGGCCAGTTCGTCGCAGGGCTGACACTTAGACGTACATTGACAGACAACCATTCACTCTCACATTCATCCACTAGGGGCACTTTAGAGTCACCAATTCACCTATACATGCATGTCTTTGGACGGTGGGAGGAAGCCGGAGATCCCGGAGAGAACCCACGGTGACACGGGGAGGACATGCAGACTCCTCACAGAAAGACCAGAGTTAGCCAACGATGTTTTTTGGGTCGGCCGGGATTCGTACTCACGACCTTCTTGCTGTGAAGCAGGGGTGCACTCCGCTATCGTGCACCCCGTGAGCTTTTATACTTTTTTTTTTTTGTTCTAATTCTTTCATAAAGTATTAAAGGCATGTCTCAGGAGTATGGCACAGATCCAGTTATTCTAGTAACGTTTAAATTACAGTATATTTAAAATCCATCTGAACTCAGTTAAAAACTGTTTTTCTTTTTCTCCCTTTTCAACTCTGTCAAAGACGTAATGGCCATCTTAACTGATAATAGTTTTCTGTTTAGAGTGCCTTAAAATCCAGCCGAGGATACACGGAGCTTGTTTGTGATTCCCCACTGTGCACATTTCACCTCAGTGTCACTTTCAATTAAAGCAACGGTAGTTGAAATGAGTTGCTATCAGCTCAGCCCTAAACCCTGAAAAGTTTTAGTAAATATGCCCCTATGTAAGCCGCTGCCTGCCATGAAATCACATTGCAATTAGCTTTTAGCTAATTAGCGTCAAAGACAAAATTGCGCAGCTTAGTAGATCTGGCCCTTAAAGTTTAGGCTAATCATAAACATTCTTGTTTAATTTGCACTTAATGAACTCCATCTTTGAAGCATAGAAGGGACATATGTGGACATTTTAATAACCTAATAACCTATTACATTAGGGTCATAACATAGTAAAAGTGGAAAGCTCTAGCTCTTTTCTATCAAAGTAATATTATAGTAATTACTTGTTAAAGCAACAATTTGTTAAATCTTTATTGTAAAATTGATAGCCTTGAACAAATTAAAATATATGGCTCTGTGACCAAAAAAGAAGGAATAAGCAGTGCCCTTGGTTCACCAGATACTGCATTATGTAACTCAGAGTTTATAGCATGATGCTATTTGACAAAAAACACAAGTCAACTTTTCTCAATATGCATCAGTTCCATGTGTGTCAGCAGCAGCGTAGTAGCAGACAATGTCCTTTACTGAGTTCAAATCCTGAATAGTTAGTGATGTATACACTGACTTATTATCTCAAAACATGTTCAGTATTCTGCAGGAAATAACCAAGACTCAGAATTATAAATGAATAAAGTAATTAACCACAGCTTTATAATTACTGATTCATCATCTCATTAGCATGCAATTACTGGGCTTTAATATTAAAGCACTACCAATATTTTTATTAGTAATTACTAAACATTTCCTTATGCTCATAATTCACTAATAAGATCAGGATGTTACAGCCTCTCACTACAACTGTATGAAATAGAATGACTACAAAAGCCCGGTCTGCATGGACTGGAATGGTTTGTTTTGTGACTGACAGAGTAAATAGATGCATAGTTGCCCGCACCCCAAAGGCTAAAGTGTGGGTAATCATCTTTTCCCAAAATGTTTACTCATGGATAAAGGCATGGGGGATGGGTTCTACACAGCTAAATTTGAGGACACGGAAGATGACCATCATTAGTCTAATTGGGACTACGCTGCACTGCCTAATGTGAGTACACCAGACAGGCCTTTCCCTACCCAAATAATGTTTCCAGGGAAAACAGATCTGAAAGAAGAGGGAAAAGACAAGTATGAATACAAGATAGGTCTTAGGGATATTAAGTGAAACCACTGCCAGATCAGCAAAAGGAAACAAAGACACTTAAAAACATAACCAAATAATGAAAACACATTCATTTTACTGATACTGCAGTCGATCAGGCAACTTCCCCTGGAATATGTATCTTTACCCATGAGTGGAAGAGCTCCAGAGTACGCTAAATATAGTATGTCCACATATACATATTAAACTAAAACCTTACATGGAGCCTTTATTATTGATGTGCCCTACATTATGATACAGGGGATTCTGTTTCCTTACTGAGCATGGGACAGTTAAAGCTTTGAATGATGTAATACGGTATAACTCTTGTGGAGAAGATAGGTAAATGCTGTTTAGGTGTGGCTGTTTGCCTCCACGTTCTCATTACATTACCAAAAATAAACACATCTAAAATAAACACACTCTATATACTCTGAAGTCATCCTCAGATCTGATCACCCAGAACATGACTTACAGTGCAGAGTAGTTTGTGGTGTGGAGTCTGAACAAGATCCAAATGTCCATTAAATAAAAAAAAAAAAGATGAGAAGAGAAGAGAAAGATGAGAATGAATTCTGCATTTACATTCTATATTGTAGACATTTGACTCATGGCCATGATAATAATGATAATTTATAGTTTATGTTTAAAAGTTCATAGTACATACATAGTGTATTTTTTAAACTTTGTATAAAAAATGAAGTTAAATTAGGTGTTTATGTGTGACGCAGCTTTGTTTATGCCTCAATATCTGATCATAAATGGAGCAATGTTTGAGTTAAAAGAACAATAAGGGAATAGATAAATATATGCTATGGCTACTATAAGTAAGTCACACAATAAGAAATAGAGGGCTGCTGTGCATCTTAATAGTTGTGGTGAGAAATCAATGGTAACACAGCAAAGTCACATCATTCGCTGTAAGTATTAAGTGTCACAAATGAGACCACATGTTAAAACCAGGAGTGAGCAGAACAACTGGTGCTGGTCACCACGTTCACATGCAAGCTCTGTTTGGGGTCATTTCCACTCTCCATATCTTACCCAGTGTCTGGGGTCAGTGATTGTCCCGCTGAGTGGCCCTTGCACTCCTGTCGTGACAGGCTCCTGTCCTTTGCTTCACTGTTGTTGGGACAGTTGAACATTTGACTGCTGTCCCCAAAGGGCATCCTGGAGTGTCCCTCAAAGCCATTCACAGTCCTGGGCCTGTTCTCCAGGAGTTCATGGTACCTGCTGTAGGAAGGTGGAGAAGCGTGGGGGATGTTGCGGGTGGAGGAGCTGGGTGCTGGGGTAGGAGTGGAGGATGCAGTGCTATGTTTTGGCAGTTTGTATCCATGGGATATGAGCAGGTCCTCCACACTGAACATGGTCGCATTTGCTTCTGCTGGTGTGTGCTTTTTATAGAAGGAGAGGAAAGCAAGCTTATATGCCTTAGCTTCTTCCTCAGTGCAGCGGCAGGATCAAGAGCACTGCTGAGCCCATGACTAAGAAAGAAAAGAAGACAGAAAAAAACATATATGTGACCAAAGGTAATAAGAGTAAAACTGATATATGTTTTCAATGCTACTAACCAGACAAGAGAAAAAAGACACCAAAACATGGACTACCACTGTTCCTCCTTCTGACACACTTCAGACGTCAGACTGTGTCTTCTGTACATTAAAAAATGCATGGGTCTCATTAAAGCATTGCCCACTTTTGTCTTTTCTTTAAAATATTAACACAATTTTACTGGTATGTGCTATTATTACGGATGGTGTTAGTGAGTCTGATTTGAAACAGACAAAACTACAATTTGCACACCAAAATTTTTAATACAATAACAGATGATGATTATCACGATACCTATACTAAAACAATACTACAACATCAGCCTGAAACATTTGTTAGTCTGTTTAGACTATTTTTTGCCATCAGCCTTTTACCAAATGACATAAATAAAGTAATAAGAAGTACCTTTCAGCTCATCCCCATTTGGGCATCGCCACAGCCTCCCACACCAATACTGTAAATCTACAACTGTGGGGCATTTCTGTATCATAGGATTAAACTCACTAGTGATTCCATTTATAGCCTACATGGTATCTTATATTATCTCAATAATGCTTTGTAACCACAGACAGTGGAACAATTGGATAAAAAAAACAATTTAATTTGTGGAGACATGAGTTACTATTTGTTACATGGATCACTTTTTTACTCCTGCTATTTTTTTACCAACAAGCCAAGGTGCTTCAGGTTTGCATGAAGATGAAGCCAGTGTCTCTATCCTCCCCGCTCTCACTGTTGGTGTGTGTGTGGGTCTGCAAGAAATCTCCAACCACTGCTGAAGCAGCATAGAGCGTGGCAGAGAACAGATCCATATAGGTGCAGTGCTCTAAAACACAAGGCTTATGCCATGTGTTTAAATTCGTTATCAATACCTAAAATAAAATACAATATTGCATCAATTGTAACACTCAACTCTGTCACCAGTCACCTGCCTTTGTCTTTTTTGCATCTGAAACACAATTATTTTCATTTCAAAACTTAAAGCTGTTAGTTTTGAAGGACTGGCATGTGCGTAGTTGATACTTTGGTTGAGTGTAACTTTTTGGCCTAAATATTTCATCCTATTGAAGTGATAGGATGAAATGGTTGTAACCCTCATTTGTGTTGATTAAATAAAAAGAAAAAAAGGTGTTGTTCATACAAGGTTGTATTTACCTAATCAGATCCAGCTACAATTAGATGACTTTTAGTGTCATTTATGGTGACAGATCAGTTTTTCCCCTTCCATTATATTAAGGGTGCGCCCCGCCTTTAATCATTTTAATAACAGAAACTCATTTAAGGTTACCTCCACTCCAAACAGGTCTATACCTTCTTTAAAAAAAAAAAAAGCTTAAAAAAAGCCTTATGTTAATTATCTGATTTGAATAATACATATATACAGCTGCATCTCAAAGCTGTTAATATGCCTCCTCGCTCGGCATATTAACAGCTTTGAGAGTTGTGTGTTCTTGCATAGGCAAGAACACACCACCCACTCCATGCGCTGTTGGACGAAATGCGCAACAAGAGTCTCTCATGTTTCATTTATGAAGAACTTCAACAGAGAGAAGTTGTTCTTACTTGTTCTCTTACTTGGTTCATCTGTGAATGTTATAATAAGTCATGGTGTTCGTGAACCTTATATTTGTATAAATAAAGAGAAAGAATGATATTTAATATTCATATTTCATACTAGTTTAATACCTGTTTTGTTTTATCAGGAAAAATAAAGGCTCTAAACCTAGGGTAAACAAAAACTTTATGCCATACACAGTTTTGACATAATAATGTAGAGGGTGGCTCGTGTTTGCACATTTACTTTCATGTGTAGCCTAATCCAAATAAATGTCTGTTCGGAGCCTCCTGGTGTCATCACTAATCAATGATAATTAGTAAAACAGAGTACTGCCATGAGTAGTAACCTCTACTCTAGTAACCCTCTTACTTTTCCAGACCCCAGCACTTTTCACATCAAAATCTAATACTGTTATGCAACCCATTTTACCAACTTAAACCATGGATTTAAGCAACAGCGTGCAACAATGAAAGCTTTCATTTCCCAAAACAAAACAGCATTGTGTTTCCTGGCTGTGAGGAAGAGAAGGGAGGAGCGGGGAGTACAAGAGGGGAGGAGAGACGAGAGAGGAGAGAGGAAGAGATTAAATAAGAGGGGTGGAGAAGAAATTAGAATATAGGGGAGGAGATGAGAAGTCTGTTTGAGATGCATTGTTTTTAAATTTTGATACAGAGCTTACTCGGCTTTTTACTCACACTACAAAGACGTGTGGTATGCAGTGTTTGTATCAATTACACATATATTTATGCAAATGACCTGCAAGTCATTTTGATTTTAAACACATGGATACACATGTAGTCTCATCAAAAGTGGAGTCAATAATCAGCAGGTTCATTTGGAGATGTATCAGATAATGAAAATAGTTTGTTATGTTGTGCTTTGAGCTGAGCATCGCTCCTCTGTCTGTTTGTATCTACAGCTCATTGCTCACGTCACTGCAGATGATCAAAAGATGAGAGAAAGCTCTTTTTTTGGAGAGTGGTAATATTGTTGCTGATCAAAATGAGGGTCTGTAGTTCTCTTTATTTGTTATGTGTTTACGGGGTGAGGCCCCAACAAATCTGGAGAGGGAAGGAGGGGAAATAATTTGGGAGCTGTTTATTATAAAAAAAAATTACCGTATTTTCTGGACTATAAGCCGCTACTTTTTTCCCAAGCTTTGAACCATGCGGCTTATACAGAGATGAGGCTTTTCTATGAATTTTTCTTCAGCCCTCAGGGGGGCGCTCTAGCAGGGAGTGCAAAAACAAGACAGGCAGCGGTAGTCAGTACAAACAAGAAAGCGCCAGTTTTTATTCTTAGCACATGCAACCCAAGACGCACAACAGCAAAATACAGTAATATTTTTTACACCCTCACCCCCTCATAATGGAAAACAAATGAAGTGACAGTGGTTTGGTGTTCAGTAGTTTCAATGCTCAGGAGGAAGATGAATAGTGACTTGTGGTTTCAGTGTACTGGAGAATGAAGCGACTTTAATAGTTGCGCAGTTGCGCTTTAACAGTGCGCAGGAAGAAAAAGTGACAGTGGTTTGGTGTTCAGTGGTTTCAGTATGCAGGAGGAAGAAAAATAAAGCAACTTGGTTTTAGTGCACAGGAGGAAGATGAATAAAACCATCAATGACTTCTGTTTTGTTTGATCAGCACTTTTACTGCCGTGTTACAGGCACTGTTCGGAAACAATCAGTTCAGGTATATGAATAAACACTTATTGTACAAAATCTTTCTATGTAAATATCTTATTTCTCAGCCTGGATATTGGCGGCTTATAGTCCGGTGCGGCTTATATGTGACAAAATATATATTTCTTTTAAATTTTAGTGGGTGCGGCTTATATTTAGGTGCACTCTATAGTCCGGAAAATACGGTAGGTGCATTAGAGGGTTAAGGTCACTGTTACATTTGTTTTTACTTTGACGTTCAAGAGAGATCGTGATTGACAAGTTGTATGGTATAAAATACAAAGGTATGGAGCCAGCATGGCCAACAGGAAACAGAGCTGTTAAAATGTCACGGTCCTCCTAAAAGTCCAACAAACACATCTACATTTACCTAGCATCAGCTGCAGCAAAAATCTCTCAGCTGCCAGAGAATGGAAGCACAGAGGGACGATAAGGCTGTTTCCCAAAATATTCTCCAGAACCACACCTCTCCCACATTGTTCCCAGAATGCTGGGATCTGGAATGGTCTGAGTGGGTGTGCACTTGCATCTGCTGCCTCTAAGGAGACTGTGCACAGAGTAGCATGACAGCACATCACAGTTAGTGAGCAGCCACAGTCGGCACATTGTTTACCCATGTGACATAAGCGTGTCTTCCTGAGGAAGTGCGCCTACTCAGGGACAAAAGAGAACCAATGGTGTCACAAATGTTTCCAATCAGACTTTCCCCAGGCCCTGTTAAGTCACAAAAACACACAGGCTCTGGTCATGTTTTACACACAGTTACCTGAGCACTGTAACTCAGCAACATGAAATGTCGCTGTATTATCTGTGGAGCCATTTAGCCCTCCGACACCAGCCATCCATCAGAAAAAGTCAATGACCTGAGGCTACGGCTTGGTGCTGCAGACTCAAACCAACATCACACTCTGCAGCTTGGACTGTAACCTCAATGTCAACACAATATAAAAGAAAAGGCACTGTGATCTTCAATTTTTAAAACAAATATTGCAACTTTTACATACAAAATGCAACTTCATTTGAGCTTAAGATGTAAAAATATTTTACAGACATCAGACTTTATCTACATTGGAGCTGCAAGTCAACACAGAATTCCAACCAACACCTTATCGTACTTGTTAAATGCTCATGTCTACTCTTTGTTAAAATGAGCTGTGCATGTACTGTATCTTTAAACTGTTGATGAAAGAACAGAAGATCAGACCCAATTAGCTCATGCAGAAACATTTGGCCAACACAAACCTACTACTTTGAGGAGGACATCCCGTGGTAACGCTTGCTTTGCTTTGGTGAGAGGCAGTTTACTGACAGCAGCACATGGGCTGCTGAGATGCGAACGATGTATTCCCTAAGTTCAGGAGGCATTAAAGTCAAAAAGGCAGGATGAGATGGGTGTTGAGATGAGACAGCATCTTCAAGTAGGAAGACTCCTCTCTTCACCTGCCTGACACAACTTTTTCACTGGCTAGTCTAAGCCAATAATTCAAAGTAGCCCACAAACACCCTCTCAGCGACCTCATTCAGCTTTCAGCTTGTGTTGCAACCCTCCTACACCCTATTGTGACGTCAGTCAGGACCACTTCTCAACATCAACACCAGCGCTCGCTCAAACTCATCTCACCTCACCACCATTGTCTTGGCTCCAGGGGGAATCCACCCAAAGCATTCACTCTGCTCTTACTCCACATTAATGCATCAATTATCTGTTTCATGTTTGAGTCTCTCCAAGCACACTCATCAAAGTGTTATGGACAACAAAGCATAACCGGTTTTCTTTTAATACACCATATTTGTGTGCAAAATAACCATATGTTAGGTTTCAATTTTATTTAGCACTTTTAATACTAGGTTGAATCAAACCACCAACCTGTTATAGCAACAAAGGGCAAAGGCAATTTTCTCCTAAATGCAATGGTTTCTATGGTGGAACTGCTAATCAGGGGTTAGAATACTCTCTGCTGCTCCCCTCCATTGAGGTCATTTGGTGGTTAATTGTTGTAACTACAAGTAAACTTCCTCATAATCCAAGATGGCTGACAGATAGCCACACCACTGCTGGAATATCCTGCCAAACCTTCTCTACCAGGAGAACCATAGACGTAAAAAAAAAATATGTTGATATGCAGCAACATCTAAGTAACAATATTCAATATTCTTCTTTTAGTTTTGAAAACTTTATTTTAAATAATTAGTAAATTGCAATTAATCATTTGTCTAATGAAGTGGACATCATGCATTGGTGGTGACATTTCCAGTGCAAGTCATGTGGCTGTTTTACTGGTTGTTATGAATCTTTAGGTTCTAATTGAGTGTATTTTTCATACAGTTATAGGTTAGTTATTTAAAATTAAACATTTTTGTGCAGATTTGTTGTAGTTTATGTTTTTATGATGAACCCATGAACAATTTCTTTTTATGCTTTGAAAAACATTTCAACATACTTTAGGGATGGAACAGTATGAGATTCTGAAGGTATGATAACCTTGAGAAAAATTATCATGGTATGACGATATTGGGTACAGCTTAAAATGATCTTCTTTTCCAGGTAAACTGGGCAAAGGTAAATGTTTTTTGTTAAATCACACACTTGTTAAAGCCACGTGACCACCTTCCCCCTTGAAAGCCAACACATGAAAAAGGTGAGTGTAACAGTGTGGCATTTATAAAGTTATAAAAAAAATTTAAACTCAGTACTGAGTATGGTTTTAAGCCTCACAGTGAATACTGCTGTGAGAGTGCACTTAGTAAGAGTTAATTCTAGCCTGGCCAGCCAGACGGCTTTCTCATTTTATTACATAAAAAGTCAGTCTGGAATTGTCCAATCTTCTCCGTATTCTTCTCAAGTCAAGTCCGCAAACCTTTCTAACGCAAGTTTAGGTAGCTACAATAACTACAATCGAAAATAAGCACTGAACTCAATATAACACCCTGTGTCCTCAGATTTTTCTGACAAAAATGACAGAAGTCATTCATAATCACCAAAGCTTTTTCTCTCTCACTAGCCATGCTGGTATTAGTTGTAGTTTGTTGACAACTGTAATCAGACGGTCACTTTCCTTACGTTACATCCTTGGTTTCTCTGATTGGTTTACTCATTGAGCGTTAGTTCCGCCCATGGTCCTGCCTTAAAATCCTGTTCAAACCCTGCACTACCAGACCGATTTCTCTGTATCATCCGCTGCCATATCTCATATCATTCTAGTGCTTTGGCTATGGACACTGCAAGAAAGGGCCTATGCGTAACTTTCAGAAATATCCAACCATTATTGACACCAGTACACCAGAGGAACTGCAGACAGTGTCCTGCTCAACATCATGCACTCGCTCGTACAAGCACGACTGAGAAACCGGAGCATCAGCTGCCTCACAGGATTTACTGACCTTATGTTTACAGAGAATGTAAGAAAAGTCACTTCTGAAAGTTTATCTAACAAACTTTATTTAAGAATAAACTAAATTTGACTCTCAAGTGGTGACACAGCAGTAAAGTGAACTCTTGAGACATACGAGATAAGAAAACGAAAACGAAAAGTGTTTGACAACGGCATGTTTGATAAGGCATTGTTCAACACAATACAGCAAACTTTGCATTATATATTGATGGACAATTTCAGTCTTCCTTCACTTATGGCCTAAATGTAAGTTGTCACAGACTGATCAGGTCAGCTCCTTCTCTCTACGTCAAGGCCAGTGTCCCACAGATATGTGTGCTCTGACCTTCTATTTCTCTTTATAATCTCAATCCACAGAAGCACAGACAGACTTGTATACTGCAGTATGTTGAGTGTCCTGTCTCCACGTCCTGTATTGATTGTCAGTAAACTTCTCCTGCCTAAGGCATACAGAAAGTCTCCACCCTTTTTTTCTCGTGTGACTCCTCTCGGCTACAAGGGCAGCTCAGATATTCCCTAACAAATATTACTGACTGTATGTAACATTTGTCAAAAAAGCTAACGTTGGCTAACCTTGTGTAACATATGAGTGACAAGCACCAAATACCAAGTACTCACTGACCACGTATTTATGGTAGAGAAAAGCAAAATGAATATGTGAAGGAGTTTTGCTTGTTTCTTGGTACCACTACTCAACTAAACTGGTCTTGTATAAGGTTGAGACAATGTAAATGTAACCTTACCTAAACTTACTTTAGCTGCTGCGTTAAATGTGCGCAGACTCTGTATTAATGGCCCCGGGCTTTTTATGTAAAGGCCTTGTATCATTTTAGCCTATCCTTGATTATTTCACTGTCAGTATCATTCAGAATACCTCCACCATGAAATTTAGCACAGTAAAAGTACAGATGTAATTTATATTTATTATTTTCTTCTCAGTACTCCAGCTCAGGAGAATTTCAAGCTCCAGTGGAGGAGAGCACTGACAGTGACCAAAGGAGGTAGTGGGAGAGGCAATGAAAGAGTTGATTGTGGATCCTTAAGTGAGGAGGACAGATTGAGGGCGGGCCATCTGACTACAACCAGGCCAGCAGAGATGCAGGTTGGTCATATATCTAGAATTGATCACACATCCAAATCAACCTATGTAATCTAAACAATGTTGTATGAATATATGTATATGTATATGTATATGTATATATATATATATATATATATATATATATATATATGCAACATCCTCCTGCCCTCCTTGGGTGGTCTCATCCATCCAAGCTCGGGTCCTCTACCAGAGGCCTGCGAGTTTGTGGGTTCTGCACAGTATCTTGGCTGTTCCTAGGACTGCGCTCTTCGGGACTGAGATGTTGGATATTAAAACTTTTATAGTTAAAGAGTAGAAAATATTTTAATATTTATAAAAATATATTTAAAAAAATAGTTTTCGGTTGAAAGGCATGATTTGTCTCAGCTCTGAAGAATCAGTAATTGACCCATTACCTCTATGCTACCAACCAGCCTACCATTGATAAATGGTCACCTAACAAACAAATGAATGCATATGAACAGCTAATCCCCCTAGGAATGTTTACTTTATTCCCCACCTCGCTCTATTGTATGTTGTGGATGTGATTTTCTTCACAACTAACAGACCTGTGAATTGGCATGAAGTGGTGAATATAACAAGGTAACCATTGAAAGACGTGTGGCAGAGTTACAATTTGGCTGTAATGACAATTACATTCTGGCTAACAGAAAGGTTATTTTACTAAAGTGAACGTTACTGTGATGGCATTTTATCTGGCGAAGGTTATTTAGCAAACGAGCCAATGTTACTGTAAGTCCAAAATGCCACACAGAGTTAGCATTAGCTGCTTTGTGAAGATAGCAGATAAAGTAATTTGAAAAGCTAAGGCAGCAAATTTATCAGAGCCTCAGGAATTTATAAGCCTTGGGTGTGAGGATCATCATAAAGTTATGGTCTAAAGGTATTTATTCCATTCAAAACGTAACTTATTTGGGGACATTCCTATTATGTGGCTAGCATCCCCGTTTCCGAAGCACGCTATTGTTATTTAGCATTGGACAGACTGAAAACAAAACATCACAATATATTTTACATGGTCTGTAATGATGTCTTACCTTTTGAATAAAAAGAAAAGCCAACTCGGTGTCTGTTTTATCCCCAAAGCAGATCTTCACTCTTGCAGCCAACTCTGTAGACTCTTCCGCAACGCCTTTCTCCACCTCAATTATAATACATATAATAAATATATTTTGGTGAGAAATATATAAGATATGGTCAATAAAATTGATTTATTTCTTATTTTGTTTACTTGAACATTGACAATATTAATACAAACGTGCGTATTTTTACTCGAATCAAAGGAAAGCCTTTTTTTTTCATGCCCTTCTTCATTAAGATACAACAGCCTTCTTTTGGCTGGCGCTACAAAGGCAGTTCACTTTATCAGCATTTTCTTGCTTGCCTTTAGGTGTTTTTTTTATAGTTTGATTCACTTTATCACCTACACTGCAGCCTATATTACAAACTAAGAAACTGTTGCTGTTTCTGGGTAAAATATACGCTCAAGTCACAGCAGAGATAAGGGGGGTGCTTTGCCTTTATTTAACAAATGGCACTTTCTCCCTTTTAAGCAGATCTGCCACGATTTCGTACAATCAGCATTTTGTTCCTTTTACATGTTTGTTTTAGTTTAGATCAGCTACAAAGTAGCCTATAGTAAACATAGACGCTGATGGCAGCATAGATTAGGGGCACACACAGCCAAACAGGTAAACCACAGACTTAGGTCAAAACAGACTAAACTCTAATGGAACTGAACTTAATAAGTTTAGTCAATACGTTTAGTGTTATGTTGCCCTCAGTGAGAAGAAGTGCAAAAATCATTTCTCTGTATTCGTATGCTGCTAAGTGTAGCGTATTTTTCTTACACTGACTGATTTGTGCACAAATAAACACCTCTAAACCTTTGTAAACGTGCACATGCTATACCTCATTTGAAAGCTTCAATTCTCCTCTGTTCAGTCACCATTTTACAGACAGAAAGAGGATCTAAAGCCCCTAAGCATAATTAGCTGAGATGCGCCAGCACCAAACACAATTAGCAAAGGGTGACTCCTTACCATCGAAGCAGTCCTGATGTCATATTGTACTTTACTCCATAAGGGTCTACTGAAGGTGTTTTCTTGATGAAATACCACTCAGACATGGCCTTACAGTATTCAACAGTAATAGTCTTAGTGTTTGCGTAAATTCATTACAGGGAAGAATTAAATAAAAAAAATGTAGATATGAGGACTTCTCTAGGTGCCCCGCATTAACAGAGAAAAGACAGCTGCAAATCACCAATCTACTGGTGATGCTGCAGTTCATCGAGAAGGCTTCAGAGAAATTCTTAATTTATTTTAGCCTGGCTACTGTGTCCCATCTTATTTCAGACTCTGGAATGCTATAAAACACCAATAGGGCCGCATGCATGAAAACATAACGGTAACAGCTCACTACATCATGGAGACATGGATGCTTAAGTCCAGAGTGCTGTGTTTGTCTGTGTTGCCGGAGAGACATACAGCTGCTAATATTGCAGATCGTCTGACAGATATAATTAAGGAATAGGACATTCAAGTATTTTGCACTGTACATGGCAATGCTAGTTTTATTAACTTAGCCATGCTATGTGAAATGTTTTCCAAAGACGCGGGGTGCACCAGCAATGCGAGTTGTCAGGCACTTTCATCACTCAGCTGTGGCCACATGCACCCTGAAGGCATGGCAAGAACAGCTTGGCGTAAAATAAATAAACTCCAGATAGACCATCGGGCAAAGGATTGCTGTACAATCGGTACCTGCAGATGAAATCATTACCAAACAAAACGACAGAAATAATGTGTGGTGAGTTGTACGCATGGAAGTCTTTCATCTAGCCAGTGATTTTTAACATGAGCAACACTCTGAAAATTATCTGCAAGCATCTGACATGACAGCTACAAGAAACTTGAAAAACATAGTGCGATGCCAGTTAGAAACACGGTTCAAACCGATGACCTGACGGACTTTAATTCAAAGTGAGGACACTGAGGGTGAGCCCTGCCAGGCTTGAGAAGGATTTTGAGCAAATTCTTGGACTGCATTATAAAAGTGGAAAGAAAGCACACAACTGCACCAAAGCCGAGGAAGTAGGTGACTATTTATTAACACCGCACATTTCCACCATGGAGAACCCACTGCAGTGGTGGGGCCACAAGCAAGAAAGATTTCCCCTTATAAGCCAAGTCCAAAAGGTATGTGGCAGTACCAGCACTCCAAGCAAGAGGATTTTTTCTCTGGCTTGGAATACAATTACACAACAACAAGCCTACATCCATCTCATGTTGATGCCCTTATCTTTTTACATGCAAACCAGGATCAATAGACAAAACCTGTGGTTAAGGAGGACTATAAGGGCTACAGCGATGAGTAGGATATCTGGGTCGTGCGTGAGTTTATATCTTTCACAATTTACTGTATAAGCTATTTTAAGTCTCAGTGGTTTATATTTGTTTGTTTCTATTATAAACTAAGAAAACTTTGCTGTTTCTGATGGGTAAAATAGACACTTGAGATGCAGCAAAGATGCATAGTGCCTTAATTCAGCAAATGGCACTTTCTCCTTTTTACCCATTTACTCCTGCTTCAGAGGCAGATCTTTCACGTTTTACTAACAATTTATTGATCAATACTGAAATATTGATACCTCCAATTCCAGATCTTTATGCTCCAAAATCAAATCAAAATATCAATACTTTTGATACTTGTTCTTCTGCCAGGGTAAGTGTGTAATGTGTAAGCACAGCAGCACGCTGCTCAGTCAGTCAGTCACTCAGTTTCAGTCTGTAGACACAATGGCAGAGCGTAAACGGAGTCATGTGTTGAGCTTTTTCAGCTTATCAGCCAAGACGTGGTTTGTGATTTTTGTGGAAAAACGGTAAGGGCAAGACAGACATCTCTGGCAGAGTCCTTCGGTGCTGCAGGCACTATCCAGGTACAGAGGGAGAAAATGTGGAGCTTTAAGCAGCACTAACCACTGTTGCTGTTGGAGGTGTTCAAATCAATAAATTATGAAATAAGTAACGAAATAAATACATGCTTCAGTAAACAGCTGCACGAGTTCAGCTTGGAGTAATAATATGTGTATCACTGAAGATAATCTCACATAGGCAAAAAAGCCTAGAGTTATTCTGGTAAGGTTTCCTAAAGAATTGATCATTTAAAGTGAATTACATAGACTAGGTGTCATTAAATTAAACAGAGCAATTGCGATAAAACAGCCATGGTAAACTTAGAAAAATATATATTAGAAAAGACGGATAAAAAATAACATTTTATCTATAAAATATATATATTATTATTTACAATTATTCTAATTTGCTTTAACTGTTAAATTAATAGTTTAAATGTAAGTATTGACAAACTTGTGCAATTATTTTTGACATTTATTTAATTAAATATTTTACTGGCAATTTCAATTTGAGTCACCCAGTATTATATAACAGCGTGTGCAAGCAAGCGTTTGTATCCCCTTATAGCCTTATAGGCTATTTGGAGAGACTACATACATAGATGAATCTAAATAAGATTAAGCATTCAGTGCAGGGTAGCCCCATCATTTGTTTTACCCTGTGATTTTATATTGTTGTATACCTCAATATACTTCAAAGTATAAAATAAATAAATAAATGAATAAATTCCTCTGATGTCTTGTATTCTTTATGAAGCTATGATTTGAAATACATTACTTTTTTAGATTTACCAGACACATTAAGTATATTTGCACAAAGTATCGGTATCGGATTGATATCGCCGATACCAGCCTAAATATTACTCAGAAGTGGATCGGAAAGGAAATTGGTGGAATCTAACATTACTACCTCCTTTTGCATGTTTGTTTTAGTTTAAATCAGCTACACAGTATAATAAACTTAGAAACTGCAGCGCTACATTGTCACAGAAGCTGGAGATGCAGCAAAGATGAGGGGCACACTCCGCTGCTACAGTTAAACCACAAACGCAGGTTAGAACAGACTAAACTCTAATGGAAGTGAACTCACTGTGTCCATTGCTGAGACCTGAGTAATCTTGCAGTGTATTTCCTTCCAAACTCTCTAAAAATCCTCAACAGGACTAGCTCCTTAGTTTCTTTTCAACTGTACATTTAAACAAACACAAACACATTACTTATGTCCAGTGCATCTCTGTCTTAACAGTTGGTTCAGAACCTATACCTGTATAACCCGATATGTTGTCACAACACAAGTGTAACAATGGGACGCCTCTACACTTCTGTCACAGCTGTGTTTGTTGAGAATGATGTCACAAACACAGGACTGCTCTCACACAGGCCCTTTTTACTGGTTCTGGTTCCAAAGACAAACACACAATTTCTTCATGTCCGTTAGGCAATTGCAGCTCGCGTCTCATCAGCTTCTAGCATTTTTGTTGCTAGGGAAAATGTAGAGCGAACCTGAAAGACCTATTGCATGCAATTACCTAAAATGACCAGCAGGTGGCTCAAATGGACCAACAATGACAGCACATTGGTTTTGGTGGAATTCACTCACATTTTCATCTCTGTTACACCAGCATACAGATTAATCAGTTAATGAAGTTTACATCAGTCAAGTCCTTAACAACAATTAATCGATTATCGGTTAACCATGAACACTACCGCAAACTTTGTTTTGGAAGCACTGTTCCCATCTCCAGCTTATCATACGCAATCCAAAAATGCATCACAAAACTGTATTTGGAGAGAAGCGGGACTTAGTACTCACTTTCTCATAACTAACCTACATGCTGAGTGACAGGTAAATGACTTACGCGACTAGATTGTGCAGGTAGCATAAGAGAGGGAGGGGTCCTGCCTCAGCTGCGAGGCACTACGCTATACTCACAAGCGCTGTGCATCAGCCCAGCCCCTCCCGCTGCAGACTGAGACAGCTGCCAGTACAAAGCAACAGCGTGACCAGCTGCTTTTTTGTACTTTGGAACAACAAATCGTACCACCATACTTCAAATTGCATTGTAGGTCTGCAAAGGCAGGGATGAGCTGCTGTCTGAATGAAGCATGACGCTAACTGTTTAACCTGAGCTTATTTCCTAGGTCGAAGCTGGATTCTCGCCTATTGTTTTATTACACTCAGATATTTGTTGTATGCAGGCTGTTCTTCATCCTGTGACACAATGAGACTTATTAGATCAGGTTGAAAGTCAATTCAACATCCAATCTAACAACTAGAGGTCGACCAATTATCGCCGGGCCGATTATCGGTGCCGATATTTGGAATTTTGACGTATATCAGCATCAGCCTTTTTTTTTTTAATCCAGCTGGCCGATATCAAGAAATCAATTTAAAACTGGGTTATTTCGGTTCAGATGCAGCCGCGCCTCTCTCTCTCCCTCTCCCTTTCTCTCTCTCCTGCTGTCCTCACACACACACTGCGGAGAGGGAAAGTTTTCTCATGTGGAGAAGCTCCAGAGAGCAAACACATGTGTCAAAGGTAAACGCAGAAAACTCACCCCATATTGTAATAAACATCACAGTGCTCTACATCTCACAACTACTACTAATGTTACAGTGATCAGCAGAATAACGTAAGAGCGTATGGTGTCAAAATAACGACAAAACTCGACGAGCAGTTTATTTTAATTCACAAGCGTAAATAAGAACTCATAGTAGCACAATCTGAAAGCTACGCAAGAGAAAATAACACACAAATAACACACACGTGTGAAGTCCTCTAGTCCGTGCGTGAGGTTGTTCAAGCGCTCTCTCGCTGCTCTGCTGAGCGCTCGATGTGAGATTCTGCTCGTGTGAGAAGATTTTTCCTTCACACATTCTGCTCGTGCAAGGACAGATCTGCTCGCTTGCTCGTTCAAATTGTGCTACTGTGAGTTCTTATTTACGCTTGTGAATTAAAATAAACTGCTTGTCGAGTTTTGTTGTTATTTTGACGCCATAAGAGCGGAGTAAACATTAGCGGAAGCTCTGCTAGCTCGTAGTACCTCCCAACATGTCTGTGAATTACTTGAAAGAAGGCTGCTTATAATATCGATATGGAAACAGCCCGTGATAGTAAAATTTATGAGTGATTTATCTGAACTAAATGGTGGAACATTTTAAATACTGTGTGAGCTCATTAAAGCCCTAAAGGCTGTTTGTGTTCTGTCAGGAGTTTTATTGCACTCATAGCAACTACTATACTTTTTATGTAGCTTTTGTCATATTGATCATTAATAATGCAGCAACATAGTTTTGAATGACAGGGTCCCTGCTATCACATGGTAAAATATAAAACTTAATAATGAAATCAACTTTAGGCTTCCCAAATGCTGTAAAAAATTAAGCATCATGAGTTGAGCATGTGTCAGCATGTGGCCCCACCTTTAACACTTTCTCTAAGTGTTTGTATTATTCAACATTTTTACGCAAATTTTTACACTTTTACTTCAAATGAATATTAGCTCCAAACAGTGGCGTGCTTACCATTAGGCAAAGGTAGGCAAATGCCTAGGGCCCCCAACATGCAAGGGCCCCAACATTTTGGGTATTACTGGTCCGGTCTGCCGGGAATTTAAGCTAGTGCTATTATTAGCTCAGCTCGCCACAGCGGCGCACCTTAGGGTTACGAATGTAACCCAGGATCTATGATGTTCAGGTTACTGCTTGAATATGATGTGCTTCTGTTATATAGTATTACTGATTGTTCCTTTTGTATATGTTTCTTTCAGACCACACACACTTACACACACACTCTCGATCCATTAAACATTCTTAAGTCTATCTCCAGTCTTCCGATTCTGTGATTGGAATCAAGTGTCTAAATTGGCTGATCCAGCCAGCGTTACTCCTTTAGATTAATGTAGAGGTCCCTGCAATTTATTTTACAGTTAAAAAACACCTAAAAACAGAGACAGAGTGGTTGATCCACTCTGTGCTTGTGTTAGAACTGACAGTAACTGAAAAGAACAATAATGTTCCCACAATGTCAAATATTGAAGTAAATTTAATAGTATTAGTAAATTTACTCACTACTGTATTAAGAAAAAAACCCAACTTGATTCTGAAGTTGATCTGAGTGAGATCAAACCAGAAAAGAAGCCGAATATGTGTTTTTGTTATTGTGAAGTATTGCTGTATGACAATTGTGGAGGGGCTACACAATCTCTTAACCTCAAGGCCTTCTGGTACATTAAGGGAGACATGAGGAAGGGCCCCCTCAAAAGTTTGCCTAGGGCCCCAAATTTGCTAAGCCTGCCACTGGCTCCAAATATCGGTTATCAGCCTCCTTAACTAGTAATAATCGGTATCAGTCCTGAAAAACCCATATCGGTCGATCTCTACTAACAACTAACGTAAAGTACCCCAAAACATGTAATACAATACAAACCACAGAAATTCTAAAGAACACAACACAGCCATATGGCAAACAACCACAACAACCACGTCAGAATAATACTCACTGCAAACCAAACGTGCAGTGATGTGAGCACATGTACAATGAAGCCCCTTCTGCCTGTGTTGGCTCTGACATCACATGTGACATCAAGAGGAGCTCCGAGGGGATCCCTGTAGCCAGGCAAACAGCAGTGACTTTCAAAGACTTCTGCTCAACCACCTAATGACAGAAAAAGCTTTATCTGATGCACTTGGCCTAGAAATCATGCTATAAACAGACGAGACACTGAAGCAGGTTTTTTAGCAAGAGATGTGCATCAACAAACCTTTCCAGAGCAAGGAAATAATTTTACAGCAAACTAAGGTGGTAGCAGAGATAGTATACGAATAACGTGTTTTAAATGACACCTCCTCTTCACACAGCTTTTCTTCAGTTCCACAACGACCTCATCTAGCAAGCATGAATCTTTTACATCTTCACAGTTTGATTCATAATGATGCACTTTTATAATTCTTGGTTGTTGACCTTCTTAGATCTGAGGTGCTTCCAAAACCTCTATCCAAGTGAATCCTTGTGATGTAGAGTCAAATTCATGCAGTTTAGCACAAAACATAAAAAACACTGTTAGTGTTTATTATCTTCAGTAAAAAGTGCAAGACAACTTACAATATATAAAAGTGTCTTGAGTTAGGAGAGAAAAATAATGCTAGCACCACAGAAAGGAAACTCTTGCATGTTAAATATAAGCCCAGGAAGCTAACCCAGCCCTTATTAATGTCAGATTGGGCCTCTACTAAAAGTTGAGTTGGTAGGAGGGCCCCACTTATGCTGACCAACCCTTTCCTTTGTTGCTGGAGGAATCAGTGAGCTGCTTCCTTCTTAATACACTTCCTATCTCACCATGGCTCCCCCCTCAGGGCTTCTGCAGGATTCCAAAACACACACTGGCTCAGTCCCATGTAAGTGTCAAAGACATAACACACTCATAACTTCTCAAATCCTGCAAGGTAAAGATAATATCAAAAAAGCCCAGATGGACTATAATGGAAGCTCTCTCCAGAGACATAATAATTACAAAAGAAATGTGCTCTTGGAAATTTGCTGTGTCAAAATCAGTACACTATAATAAAATGACATATGTTCTCCATGTGTATGTATTTATTTCTTGCATGCTCTCCCCGGGAGGACTCCCCTGTAATCTACGTGGGATCTTTCTGTATAAATAAAAGGCTGAAAAAAACAGTACTGCAACAGGAAAACCAACAAAAAGTGAGCATAAAAAGACCCGTATCAGTAACAGTATTTTTTAAGTCAACACTACCACTGCACACATTTTCTAGATCAGTGAGCTACAAAGGCAGACGGAGTAGCGCTCTGCTTCACCTCTACCTCATCAGCGTGTCCAAAAAAACTTTAGGATAGGCTCAAGGCCTGGAGGTTTGGGAGCAGTCTTGGCCTCCAAAACCTCCAGGCCTACATGACTAGATGTCCTCAGTTAACAATTAGAACCTTGAATTAAAACTACAATAAGAGCCGTATAGAGTATAGCTTAGGTTATCAGATAAGGATACAGTGCAAACTTCTTTTAAAGTACAATATTTAATGCTTCATTTGAGACCAAGAAAGCTGTGGGATAGTAGCTGTTGAATTCTACTGATGAAGCTAAAGTGGGATTGACAGGTAAATTAAAGCGGTCAAGAAGTCAGCCTCACACTGCAAGCATACTGGAGTTGACTTAGAGAGAAGTGCATTTCAGTTGCCCATTTGGTCATGACCACAGCCCTGAAATACACCAGAGCCTGCAGCTTTTGTCCACTCCACGCACATAACATCCAGGGGAGAATCAGAACCAAACTTACCAAAGCCAGAATCAACATTTATATGCTATGTCCCCAAGTAAACACTCTTAGACCCAGCGCTAAACCCTGCACCTTACAGAGTCACTGGTCAGACAAAACTGAGGCGTGTGTCAGCTATAGCCTCCAACTCAACATTAGTCTGCTGTACGTATGGATGACCTATACGAGTGAAAATAACAACAGCCACAGCTGGATGTGAAGCACAGAGTGGGTGGTATGAGCTGACACATCGCTGAAAGCTAAACGCCAACAACGTGAAATTAATTAGTGTTAACGTGATCTGATGACAGAAGGAAATACGCAGAGTTTTACAGACACCCTCCATTTTTCTTGAGAATAAATGACGGCAGAGTGCGTGCTATGTTCGGAGTTTGGCCTCGTCTACAGCAGAACGGCGCGGAACAGGGCTAACGCTAGCTGTTAGCTCCCTCTGCAATCTTTAACCTTCAGCTGAAAGCACGGCATCAGCGAGTCAGCGAACACAAACATTGTCCTCCTGCACAGTTCACCTCTAATGCGGTCCTCGGTGCTTGAGTCCCCGCGGTGGAGGCGCAAACCGCGGCCATAGCGACATGGAGCCCTGCAGCGCTGAGGCACCGCTGGAACGCGATGCGCCTGAGTGGGTCTCTGCAGTTGCTCCCGCCCCGACCAACTGCCTCGGATGTTTAAGACTCCACGGTCCCACTTACGTCCACATATATGCGCGTTATTTACCTGCAAAAGAGCTGTGGCGTCGAGCCAAGTCATCGGCTGTTATCCCAGCCGCTGCTGTTGACAGACTGTGCGTGAGCCGCTGAGGACAGCCCCCCAGAGCAGCACACCCCACTGTACCAGATTGACTTCAGCTCCTCATGACTTGCTCTGAAAACTGCCCCCTTACATCTACAATTGAATGTTGTGAAATGTCTGTTCAGTCAGGGCTAAACAGTGCTGCTATTCAATAGTTTAGCTTCAAAATAACCTCTGCAGATTGCCTATCACCCGTGTAAATAAAAATACTTCATAACACATTGTTATTGACGTTCAAGTTGTCAGATGTTCATTAATAATATGAAATAAAAAGGGGAGTTTAAGTGTGTCAGAAACAGTCACAGAGCAAGTTATGGCTTTACTGTTGCTTAACCTAAACACACTTTAGTTTAGGTCATAGGCTGAGTTTGACTTTTTTTTTTTTTTTTTTTGACAATTTGGCAACACAGCTCTTACATATCAGGTATTTAACTTTTACACGAGTGCTCACAACTGAAATGCACTGAAAACAATATAGTCTGATAAAAAAAATAAATAAATAAAATACCAGTGTTTGTCTTATACTGTTATGTTTGAATTTCCATGCCTAGCCTTTTAATACACTTAGCATAAACAAATTTGTGTTAAATGGAAATTCATTCAGCTCAAAGCAATAACAGCAACAGTGTAGGCAAATCCGCAACTGAATAATAACCAGTGACCTTACTAATGCAGACTTGTTTATGTCCTGTATATGTCCAGTATCCTCTCATTAGATAAGTTTACTGTAGGTTGCCCTCAGTGAGAAGAAGCAAAAATAATTTCTCCGTATTCACACTCCGCTAAGTTTAGTTTATTCCTCCAACACAGACTGGTTTGTGCACAAATAACCATGTCTAAACTTTTGTGAACATTGACTTGCTGTACCTCATTTGAATCTTCAATTCTTCGATCCTCTGCCCAATCGATAAATCCATTTTACAGAAAGAGCGCTTAAAGCACCTTAGCATAATTATTGAGATTGTTGAAAGTCACCAGCATCATACACTTTGAATACATTTAGCAATGGTGACCCTTTACCTTCAGAGTAGTCCTGAAGTCATATTATAAATCAGTCATCGAAAATGTATATTCCTTTACTCCATAAGGGTAACTAAAGGTGTTTTCTTGATAAAATATCACCCAGACATTATGGCCTTACAGTAGTCTACAGTACAGTAAAAGTCATATCCATTACAGGCAAAAGTCAAATTAAAATGTGGATGTTAGGGGGATAATATGATTGAGATTTGTTTATTACAGTTGTTTTTATCTTATTGGATTACTGTTTTTGGAATTGCTTTTTTTTTTTTTTTTTTTTTACTTATTTTTGTGTATTATGTGTATTTATCTTTCAAGTGACATATTTCAGCCACCCTGCAAACTCCGCCAATAGTTAGGTTCAGTTTGTTTACATGTTAGCTCTCAGACATTAGTAGTCAGAGGGTAAATAATTCTATTTAGCCTATATTTGAGGTTTCCATCATAAGGAGCTCAAAGTGTACCCAAAAAGTGTGCTGTACTGCATCACTTTGGGAATCCCTTCAGCTAGGGGTCTCAAGCAGGTCAAGTTTTGTGGTACACTTTGGGAGGAGCAGAGTTGATCACTGGCATGAGTTGATTGGATGACAGATCCCGAAAGCTAGCTAGCAGCTAGAAATAGCAAGAGATGTTTGCAGTTTTAAAAAGAGAGTTGTTTAATGAATTTAAACATTTTATTTATTGTCTACGCTGCATTAAACACAAGCATTCGTGCCTCAAATATCAATACCCTAAATAATAGAAAATTGGTGCAGCTCTATGAATTTAATGTTCAGAAAGAGTCAAACAGTCAAATGTTTACTGTAATAATATATAACAATGTTGAATGTTCCACTATGAAAATTAACCATTGTTTTACTACGAATAAATCAAAAAATCATGATTCTTGAAGCAATGGTAATCACAAATTAACTTGGTTTTGTTACTTCAAATAATGATTTATGAAGCAGTATTCAGATAATATTTATTTGGTAATAAAATCCGACCAAAGCAAATAATAATGATAATAAATGTAAATAATAAAGCAATAATGATTGTTTCATTTATAATAATCATTTGGTTTCATTGAATAAGTGTTAAAATACATAATGTAATGCTAAGTAAACCGTGTACATTACATATTATAAATGCCTGCAAACGGCACCAAAAGCCTGGTTATTGCTGTTGTTACAATTACAGGACATCAAATCCTTGTTCAACATTGACCAAACATTTGATTTAAATATTCACTTTGTAACGGGGGTGGTTTGGACCCAAAAGCAGTACACCAGAGAATGGGAACAGTTGGTAATGACCTTTATTGTCACAATAGCAGACAACGAGCCGAGCAGTAAGAGTCACTACGGAGTACAGGTCTCTCTTCAGGCCTAGTCTCTATAGCACGGGGAAGGGGGAAGGGGGAAGGAACGAGTTCGGTTCCCTGGCCGCGTGAATGAAAGAGAAGAGCTTACTGTGGTCGCCGAAGCCGTAGCGAGGAGTCCGCAGCCCGTAGAGTCAGTAAAACTCATCCGAGAAGTCCCTCTCAGCCTCCTCCATCTCAAGCCCCCCTGCGGATGGCCCCTCTCCCTCTTCTATCTCGGAGGATGAGGAGGAGGACCGAGTCCCAACATTGACGCCCCCATCAGCAGTGGAGCCCCTGGAGGGCTGATCAGGGTGGCAGTGATGAAACTCACGGACGAGCTGAGCATCCAGGATGTGACGAGCGGGGACCCACGACCTCTCCTCCGGACCGTATCCCTCCCAGTCGACTAAGTATTGAAGACCCCTCTCACGGCGCAGAGAGCGCAGCAGGCGGTGGACCGTGAAGGCGGGGGCCCCGTCGATGATCTCGAGGAGGAAGTGGTGGTCGAGAGGCAGGCATGAGCGGGCTCTCCCGAAAAGGCTTGACCTTCGAGACGTGGAAGGTCAGGTGGATCCGCATGGAACGGGGCAGCTGTAGCCTGACCGCCACAGGGTTGATAATCTTCGTGATGGGAAACGGTCCGATGAACTTGGGGGCCAGTTTCCTGGACTCCACCCTCAGTGGCAGGTCCCGGGTTGACAACCACACCTTCTGGCCCACCTGGTAAGGGGGAGCCTGGGAGCGACGTCGGTTGGCAGGTGTTGAGTACCGGTCCGCAGCTCGAGTGAGCACTGACCTGGCCTGGGCCCAGGTCTGGCGGCAGGTGGATGAAGGCCTCAACAGACGGGCAGGAGGCTTCTTTTTCCAGGGCCGGAAACAACGGTGGCTGGAAGCCGTAGGCGCATTGGAAGGGAGAGAGTCCTGTGGCGGAGCTCTTCAGCGTATTGTGGGCGTATTCGACCCACAACAGCTGCTTGGACCAGGTCGAGGGGAGCTTGGATGCCATACAGTGGAGCGCTGTCTCCATCTCCTGGTTGAGCCTCCCAGACTGGCCGTTGGATTGGGGATGGAACCCGGAGGACAGACTGGTGGAGGCTCCTAGTAGTCAACAGAACTCCCGCCAGAATATTGAGGTGAATTGGGGACCTCGATCAGACACCACATCAGATGAGAGGCCGTGAAGCCGAAAAACATGCTGCAGGACCAGTTCAGCAGTTTCCTTGGCCGAAGGGAGCTTGGGGAGTTGAACAAAATGCGCCATTTTGCTGAACCGGTCCACCACCGTCAAGATGGTGGTGTATTCCCCTGACAGTGGTAGACCGGTTACAAAGTCCAGTGAAATGTGAGACCAGGATCGATGAGGCACAGGCAGAGGTTGCAGGAACCCGGCAGGGGCCCGGCGGGGAGCCTTATGTTGGTTGCAGACTGGGCAGGCATTAACAAACTCCCTGGTGTCTTCCTCAAGCGTGGGCCACCAGAACCGTCGCTGCAGGACCTCCTTCGTTCGCTGGATTCCGGGGTGACAGGTGAGCCGGGAAACTGTGGGCCCACTGCAGGACGTCTGACCTCAAGTCTTGAGGAACGAACAGCTTGTCCTGGGGTCCTGTCCCTGTGGGCCCCGGTTGGTTTACCAGGGCAGCCTTCACCTGCTCCTCCACCCCCCAGGTGAGTGTGGGTAGCAGGTGTGTACCAGGAAGAATAGTGTCCGAACTACAGGTGCTCTCCTCACCGACCAAGAACTGGCGTGACAGGGAGTCAGGTTTTACATTGCGGGAACCTGGCATATGAGATGGCGGTATGAGAGGGAAAAATTAAACCTGGTGAAAAACAGTGCCCACCGGGCCTGACGAGAGTTCAGTCTCTTAGCAGAGCGGATGTATTCCAGGTTCTTGTGGTCGGTCCACACCAGGAAGGGCTGCTTGGTTCCCTCCAACCAGTGGCGCCACTCCTCCAGCGCCAACTTCACCGCCAACAGCTCCCGGTTACCAATGTCATAATTTCTCTCTGCGGGTGACAGACGGGTGGAGAAGAAGGTGCAGGGGTGCAACTTCTGGTCCTCAACAGATCGCTGGGAGAGGACCGCTCCCACTCACACATCTGAGGCGTCCACTTCCACCACAAATTGTCTATCCGGGTCAGGGACCAAGAATGGGGGCCGAACTGAATCGGCCCTTCAGGTGCTGGAACGCCTCCTCGGCGGCTTGAGTCCAGCAGAAGGGTACCTTGGAGGAGGTGAAGGCGGTGAGAGGGGTGGCCACGGTGCTGTACCCCCGAATGAACCGTCGATAGAAATTGGCAAACCCCAGGAACCGCTGCAGCTGCTTACGAGAGTTGGGGACGGGCCAGGTGGCGACAGCAGAGACCTTAGTAGGGTCCATCTCCATGCGGTTCTGGCCGATGATGTACCCCAGGAAAGGGACAGAGGAGGCATGGAACTCACACTTCTCCGCCTTCACAAACAGGGAGTTCTCAAGCAGGCGTTGCAGCACAGACTGGACATGAATTATGTGTTCCTGCTTGGTCCAAGAGAAGATCAGGATGTCATCCAGGTACACGAAGACAAACTTATTAAGCATGTCTCTCAGTACGTCGTTGATGAGGGCCTGAAACATGGCCGGGGCATTGGTGAGGCCGAAGGGCATCACCAAATATTCATAATGTCCGGTGGGTGTGTTGAAGGCTGTCTTCCATTCATCGCCTTCCCAGATACGGACCAAATGGTAGGCATTACGGAGGTCCAGCTTGGTGAAGATGGTGGCTCCCTGTAACAGCTCAAAAGCAGAGGCGATGAGGAAAAGAGGGTAGCGATTCTTCACAGTGATGTAATTCAGGCCCCTGTAATCTATGCAGGGCCTCAACGAGCCATCCTTCTTATCAACGAAGAAGAACCCCGCCCCGGCGGGTGACGAAGAAGGACGGATGAGCCCGGCAGCCAAGGCATCACTGATGTAGGCCTCCATGGCCTCCCTTTCCGGCGCCGACAGGGAGTAGAGGTGCCCCTTAGGAGGTGTGGTGCCGGGCAGGAGGTCGATGGTACAGTCGTAGGGCCGGTGGGGAGGCAGAGAAGTGGCCCTCGCCTTACTGAACACCTCACAGAAGTCGTAGTAGTTGGTGGGCACCTTGGACAGGTCGGAGGCTGAACAGGTACTGGAGGCTGGTGGGCGCGTGACCGCCTCCCTGAGGCAGACCTGATGACAGGAGGGGCTCCACCCCAGGATGGACCCCGTAGACCAGTCAATGTGGGGGTTATGGCGGCGAAGCCAGGGGTAGCCGAGGATCAACGGAAGGTTGGGAGACTTCAAGACGTGAAACTGAATAGTCTCATAATGGGTGGCGGAAAGGAGCATGGGAATGGGCGTGGTCTGATGGGTGTCCCCAGGTGATGACCGTCTAGAGCGCTGGCCGGCACCGGGCTGGACAAAGGGACCTGATCGATGTCCAGTTGGCGGACCAGCTCCTTGTCTATCAGGTTGACGTCCGCCCCAGAGTCTATGAAAGTGGCGAGGGTATGAGAGCCCCCTGCCAACAGGAGTTGGACGTGAAATAAGGGTCTCGAGTTAGGGGCAAAGTCCCGGATCCGGCTCAGCACGATGCCCCTCTTCACTGCTGAGCCCTCCCTTTTAACGGACAGCGGGAAACAAAGTGTCCGGCCTGGCCGCAGTAGAGGCAGAGATTCCCTCGGCGTCGTCTTTCCCGCTCCTCGGGCGTCAGGCTGGTGCGCCCCACCTGCATGGGTTCCCCCTCCCTGGGAGTGGGTTCTGAAAGAGGATCGGGGGCAGCTGGCGACCCACGCAGACGGGTGGACATCCGATGCTCAACTCCCTCCCGGCGCAGCTCTCTTCTCCTCGCCTGAATGCGCCTGTCCAGCCTGGACGTCAGCTCAATCAACCTGTCGAGGGAAGCCGGGAGGTCGAACGAGACCAGCTCATCCTTAATGTAAGGTGCTAGTCCGTTGAGGAACGCATCACACTGAGCCGCGGAGTTCCAGTTGCTGAGCCGGGCCTGTGTGCAGAAGTTGATAGCGTAGTCGGCTACTGTCCGATTCCCCTGTCTCTGGCTCATGAGTCCCCCACTGGCATCTGGACCCAGAGAAACAGGACCAAAAACCTTACGAAGCTCCTCCGTGAAGGCCTGGAATGAAGAGCAGGCTGGCGTGCCCCTCTCCCACTCTGCTGTTCCCCACAGACGTGCCCTGCCAGAGAGGTGGTTGATGGCGAAGGCAACCCTCGCTGTCTCAGAAGCGAAGGTATGGGGCTGCAGGGCAAACAGGATGGAGCAGTTGGTCAGGAATGGATTGCAGCCCTCTGGATCCCCAGAATAGCGCTCTGGCGCCCCCACCAGGGGCTCTGGTGCAGTACTGGCAGGTAAAACCGGGGCTGGAGCCGGAGGGGCTGGCGCCGAGGTGGAAACGGCTTGCTGAGACACAGTGGCCGCTAACTGTTGTACCTGGGTGGCTACTGAGGTTAGCGCCCGCTCCAGAGCCGAAGCAGACTGTCGAGCCTCCGCCGCGTTGGAGGCCAGCTGGGCCTCGTGTTGTTGCAGCGCTCCCTCTACCCAAGCTAAGAAAGCCTGGGGAGAGGTGGTGTCTGTTGGGTCCATATTTGGCCAGATGGTTCTGTAACGGGGGTGGTTTGGACCCAAAAGCAGTACACCAGAGAATGGGAACAGTTGGTAATGACCTTTATTGTCGCAATAGCAGACAACGAGCCGAGCAGTAAGAGTCACTACGGAGTACAGGTCTCTCTTCAGGCCGAAAGCCCGCACACAGTCTCTATACACACAGGGAAGGGGGAAGGAATGAGTTCGGTTCCCCGGCCGCGTGGAGTGAAAGAGAAGAGCTTACTGTGGTCGCCGAAGCCGTAGCGAGGAGTCCGCAGCCCATAGAGTCCGCCGGCCGTGCGGAGGTGCAGTCGAGGGAAGAGCAGAGGCGTGGTCAGTGACAAGCGGGGGGGTCAAAACCGGAGTAGCCGTCCGAGGAAACAGAGGCGCCGATAAGGAGCAGGCAGGGGGTGAGTCGAGGCCAGGCGGAAGAGTCGTGACCGGGAGAGCAGGACGATGCCAAAGACGCCAAGGCAGAGCGCGTGGTCAGAGACGGAAAGCAGGTAGGTTTACTGGGAGGCAGGCGAGGAAAGCAGGTCGGGGACAGACGAGGTCAGCAACAGGAGATCAGGCAGGAGAAGAACGCTGGAGAGTCGTGCATAATGCAGAGAAAACAATCTGGCAGAGTGTGAGTGAACAGGTGAGGCTTACATACCGGGCTGATTAGCAGATGAGCTGCAGCTGCAGCAGCGGGTGAACGAGGAAGGGTGAACCTGTGGGAGTGGCTGGCAGGTAGAGAGCCAAGGAAGATAACAGCTGTGACACACTTAGGGTGTTTCTCAATGTCAAGGCGCCTTGCCTTCGAAGCCACTTCCTTCGAAGCCACTTCCTCCGAAGCCAAGGCTAGTGTCCTTCCTTGGTTCAAATTAACACCAAATGGAACAGGCTTCCAAGTGAACGAGCCGCGTCATCGAAAAGTCCCGCCTTCTACGTACACCTTCTGTTTACATTCACACCCACAGGAGGAAAGACTACAGTGGAAAGCCCAAGATAGAAAAATTGCTTTTTATTTGACATTTTATGAAAATAAATGTGTAACGCGAGAAGGAGCAGAGGCACCTTGTGGCTCGTTACCGTCGGAGGTTGTAGCGCCTGTGAAGGTACGTAAATGTGCTGTTAATAAAGCTAATTAGCCTCACAAGCAGTGTTGGGCAAGTTACTCAAAAATTGTAATACATTATATATTACTAGTTACTGTAAATAAAACCTAATATATTTATATTACAATATTACTGTCTCTGAAATGTAATGAGTTACATTACTTTCAAGTTACTTTCACCAAAATGAAGACAGATTTTAGTGTAGCCTATGTTCTAGTGATAAAACATGACAATCTTTTTCTTAATGTTTTTTTTTTAATTCTCAATTCAGTTCAAGTTAATTCAATTCAAGCATATTGAGGGCATCTTCTTGAACATAGCCTATGCAATAGAATCAAAACATCATCCAGCAACAAAGTTCCTTCATAAATATTCACAAGTAAACAGTTTACAAAATGAGGGTCTCTTTAAATAAACAGGTACAAGATATAATAATGAGGCCTACAAGGTATTATAACTTAAAATGAGACCTACAAGGTTTAATAACTTAAAATGATCAATTATATTAACCAACTGCAAAAGATAACTGAACATTTAAAGATAAAAATTAAAAAAATAACTGTTGCTGCCAAACATACAAAACTAAACTGTTTTAGTCTATGTAGTGTTCTCTGGTATTACTATTCACTATTCATTTGACTAAAATATCTGTTGAAGCGCATTAAAAGAAGGCGCTGAAACCGTGCATCACCAAGACGATTGCGTTTGGGGGTGAGCACCAAACTCCCAAGACTAAAAAGTCTTTCAACTGGTGCACTGGATGGTGTTGGGGCATTATAGCAGAGTGCAATTGTTTTTATTCTTGGGAACTGGTGCAGACTTTCCAT
Organism: Rhyacichthys aspro; assembly: GCA_036850595.1. Lineage (NCBI taxonomy): Eukaryota > Metazoa > Chordata > Actinopteri > Gobiiformes > Rhyacichthyidae > Rhyacichthys > Rhyacichthys aspro. The sequence continues at coordinate 176,862 of CM072167.1, read as the reverse complement.
TGAAGGGGGAGAGTTGAGATAGGACATAACCTCTGTTTCCACTGAAATAGGTGCATCAGCTGAACTGGGCTCCACATCAAACGAAAAAAAGTCCTCTTCATTGGAGGTGTCAGCAGGTTGTGGGATATTAGGGGCTGGAGGCTCTTCAGATGAGCGGCACTCTGTTGTGAGAAGGTATTTGATGTGGTCTCTTCGAACAGCATCCTTTAGCCACCTCAACTTAAACTTCGGTAGTGATACAGCTGCAAGTAGGGCTTCTTTAGAGTCAATAATAGTAGCAAACCGGGTTTTGATTGCCCCCACAATAACTTCAGGTAAGCCAGTTGTCATTTGAGAAAGACCTGTTTTTGTTGCCATTGTTTTGTCAATAAGAACTTCTAGAGTTGGCTGAAGAGTTCCATAAAAACAGGTGTCCTCACCCTGCAGAATGTCAAGTGCCACAGTGAATGGCTTGAGAATTGTGCAGTACTCTCTGAGAAAAATATATTCTCTTTCATTCATGCATTTAATGTGTAACTGCGAGCAGACATTATTTATGTCAGTGAGTGACATTTCTGTTATTCGTGCAAAGGCATTATAAAATGAGTTCCAACGTGTAACAGTGGGAACAATCAACTTTCTATCAGTGACTCCTTCCAAACACTCTGATGCAACAGTGGAGCGACTGGCCTTTGTCCACATTGCAGAACATTTGGCTGTAGCACTGCGATACACAGCCCTTGACTCAGGATTTGATGCTAGCCATGATTCAACCTCATTGTTTGCAATTAGGTTAAGTGTATGAGCTGCGCATCTGTGGTGTGGTGGCAGTACACAAAGACCATGCTGGGCATCATCATCATTATTAGCTGCAAGCACACTTTGAAGGTCTGTAAAAGTCACCTCACTATTGCCCTCTATTTCCTCCTCATCTTCAGATTCTATTTGCTGCTGATACTCCCTGAATGCCTTCACAAAATTACTACCGTTGTCTGTCACACATGCCACAACTTTATCCTTGGTCAGTCCGTATTGAGAAAAAATTTGCTCTAGCTCTGATGCAATTGCATTGTAGGTGTGTCGCCCCCTGAATCTTTTACAAGCGATTGCAGCCTTCTTTCGTTTTAAAGTTTCTGCGTCGACCCAGTGCACAGTCACTCCCAAGAAGCTTTTGTTGTTGGCACTCCAGATATCTGCTGTTGTTGATACATACTGCTGGGCTTCAATCACATTCTTCAGCTCCTTCTCCATGAGTGCATAAGCCTTGTCCAACTCTTTGGCGAATGTCTTTCTATCTGGAAGTGCATGCTGAAAAAAAAAAAAGAAGAATGTTTTTTAATTATTTTTTTAACCACACTGAACACTGACATGCATACATATGTGTATGCACATATTTATTAATTATTGTATTAATCTATTGCATTTTAAACTATTAAACTATGAATTTATTAATTTAAAATTTCCCTTTAAATGTGACCTAAAGAGACAACTCAAATGTAGTTACATTTTTCTTCTTTTTACTGTCGTTAAACAATTGCCATTCTTAACAAATTAATTACATTTGATTCTGAGCCTCAATTTCATTACACAGGGCTGTGACAAAATGTAATATTTAATTTCTAAACTAGCGTATTGTTTGTAAAGAGCTGTAGCATGCCTATGTGTGCTTAAAACTGGCCATATTGTCTATACTACTCTCATGATATTAGTGGAACTAATATAATACAAAGTTTAATAGTGCAGGATAACTCACACTACACTGTTCATGGCCAGTCAGCTACCAGAAGCACCACAGAGGCAAAACAACCTCTTTCTCAGTTTTTTATAATTTGCTAAGTTTCAACAGACAGAAGTAAACTGATTTGACGTTAGCAGTGGCAGTAGCCACAATAAACAACGACACGGCGTAAAGAGCAACAAAAACAAAAACAAAAAAACGCGAATAATCAAATGAAATTTATCTACCACCAGCCCAACAACATAATTAGTTTATTTAACTGTTTACAACATCAACCAGACTTTTTCAGTTTATTATCTTACCTTGTGATCACTGGCTTTGATTGGGATTGCGCTGACAAGTTTTTTAAAAGCTGTCGATTCCACAGTTGACAAAGGCAGCATGTCTTCTACAATATACTCCGCTACCATACTTCTTACTTGTCGAACTTCTAGTTGCTTGGCTTGTCGGGAGAAATTTAACTTTTGTTGCTTCATTGTGTTGTCAGGACCCTCGTCGAAATATTTTCTCTTCGTCACTTCGGGGACTTTCTCCGTTAGCTTGGAGTTAGCATGGCACCGCTCCAGATGCTTTTTTAAGTTGCTTGTACTAACCCTTGATGTTGAGAGTTCCTTTGAAGAAGCGCAAAGTTTGCACTTGACTATTATATTCTTGTCCTTTTCTCTGACAAATTGAAAATAATGGGAATAGGTCCATCTCGCAAATGTAGAATTCACCTCAGCAGTCATCATTCACCCATACACAGTAGATTAGCTAGCTTACTGAAATTTACTGCGCGCCACAGATCTTCTTCTTCTGCATTTGTTGGTCACTCGGATTTTTTTCTGGTGGTGTAAATGTTGGCCATTTTAAGCTAAATGTATATGTAGTGCACGTTACTGAGATTGTAACGGGTAATATACTATGTAACTTTTTATTTGTAATGCGTTATATTACTACGTTACATCAAAAAATAATATACTACTGTAACTCGTTACAAAAGTAATGCGTTACTCCCAACCCTGCTCACAAGCTAGCGCCTGTCAGCTGCAGAACTCAGCATAATACCAGGCTCTGTGACAGCTACAATACTTGTCTTGGCTTTGTCAATAATAATGACCATAATAATAGTTTAATGATCAATAATAATGCAGTCCTCTGAAACAGATCTCACTTCTCATGTATGATTTCATTTACCATTTACTTTAAGTATCTTTTGTTTTACAGTAAGTTTATTTTAAAGAATATATCAGATCAATGAACAATAAACCCTACTTCTTTCTCTGTTGCTCAGGTCTCCTATTACTTGATTTGTAAGTGTCCTGCGGCATTTCTTTCATGGGGAAGACATCAGAACAGAGGGACATTCAACGTTGTGTTTTATATGTTTCATGTTTGTATACCTCATTTGAGTATATTTATATGTGAATTTGCATTAAATTATCAAATTACTGAATTTTGCGTGCAACTGTTCTTTACACATCACACAACAACTTTATTAGTTTTATTAGCAAAATACAAACAGAATAAAAGCCAGATATTATAAGGTAATTGAAGTAGATTTATTTCAACAAATACAAATGAAAATATATGCCCAGCTGCTGGTAAAGCGGTCCTTGGTGGATACATGAGTTGATGAACGTTAATTCTCCGTTAATTCCTTCGTCCCTGCAAAACTGCAAAATGAAAATATTCCTTTTTGTATTGGTTAAGGTTATGATTCTCTTATGAAATGAACGAGATAAAATAAAATGAAAACAGACTTTTTTAAAAAGCTTAATAAACACTCGTAATTTAACTTTTCACTGTACAGAGGGGGGCGGCACCTGCTAGCTACCGAAGCTACTAGCAGCGATAAATGACCACGCTAAAAATAGCTCAAAACTGCTTTTTATGCAACAGGGTGAAAGTACTATTTAAATACCAAAATTTCAATTATAAATATTAAAGTTATACTTACTTCTAAACTTAAAATCTGTGTTAGAAAGTGCCGCTTCTTTGCCCCGCTATTTTTTTAAATAAGCGGCGCGGTGCATTATGGGCAATCTTCGGACGGCGAAGGCACCGAAGGAACCACAGATGTATCCTTGGTATTCTGGCCAAACGGAGGACACATGCCTTGGTAGGCGGTGAACATTGGAACACGCCTTCGGCAGCAGGTGATGACGTGGATGCCTTCCCCAGCGCCTTCGAAGGCAAGGTGCCTTGACTTTGAGAAACACCCTTAATCTTTGATTTTTGGCCACTTTTTGGTGATGGTGAAAATGCTACAGCCTATATAGTTTCTTCTCCAAATTTATGTAGACATCACAAGCCTTACAAAAATTAACCATGGTTTTATGGGTTAGGGTTTTTTTTTTTTTTTTACATCTAATTCTGCTTAGGGCACCCATTTGGTCAGCAGTGGCGCTGTTTAGTCACACACTGGTGGTGGTAAGGTACCTCTGTACTACAGAAGTACATCCAATCAAAACTTGGTTTTGATTGGATGAAGGACTGACTAGTATGTACGCTTAGCATGAGGTTTCTTTAACCAATCATAGCAAAGATATGACGTGCCACTCTTTGTGCTTCTTTCATAGAACAAATACTCTCTACTTCTGATAAAACTGTTTCGATAGCAGCGTCAACGCTAACGTCTTTCGTCGTAGCCATGTTAATAAAGAGGAGAACAGAGCGCTTGTTGCTTTCTTCAAATTAAAAACCCGCCTCTACCTGTTAGTGCTGCAACATCATTGGTCAAAAGAGTCCGGTGAGTCCACAGTTCGCGACTCAAGCGGTTTGGTTTTACAAGAGTTTTGGAAACTCCCAAATCTCGCGAGAATCCAGCTGCAGCGCAAGGTTAGCCCTTAGGAAGAGACAAAGACAAAGACTTGGCAGCCATACTATGTCCATGGCCTCTCCGACCAGCACCAAACATTCTCACACCTTCTTACACCAGTGCCACAGACATGTTTTTTGTTATGTTTTTGTTTGTTTCCTTTTTTTTGTTTGTTTTTGTTTTTTTGTTTTGTTATATTTACATCTCCCAGTGTGGAGAAGTGTGGTCTTGTGTATTTGCAATGTTTTTCTTTCTGTCTTTGCCTCTTGTGTCCATTTCATGTATGTTATATGTCATTATATCTATGGAAAATAATAAAAAGATCATTTTTGAAAAAGTTTCTAAAAGTCTGTTTCTATATATGTTTTAGCAGCCGTTCGATGATGTCCTCTTGGAAGGGTTACTGTACACTGTAAAAAGACATTTTAAGGGTAGTAGATTCAAGCCACTCAAAAAGTTTATTGTTTGGCTAGTAATTTTAGATAATGCCTTTACACACAATATAAAAGATAGACTGTACCTATGTTATCCCTCTTTTTTTAACCAGTCAATAACAGTTCCTAAAGATGCATAGTGAAGTTTACCCCAATATATTGAATTAATGTGTTCGGTGCCTGATTGGCTTCTTTCCTCTAGTGCCGCCTTTCTGTTGAAATTCTAACTCTCTGATAAGTTAAGCTTGTTTATGCTTGAATGTGATTGGTTGGAGGTCTGCGTTACTGTGCTGTATTGGTACAGGTCTGTATAAAAACTAATTGCATCTTTTACGAAATTATTACTGTATATTCAAGCAAAAACACATACACAGAAAGATACATGGGCTAAATCTTTTTAAATCCACTACATTAATCCTGTCTCTGTTTCCCATTCTTTGTGGTATTTCTTCCTGTATTTTCCCCATTTACCTGACATTTTTACACACTGCCTCCACACGCGCATACACACGACTCCACTACCACGAGATCATGTGGGCGTAACTCACAGAACATAACTGACAGTACATCAATGGCACTCTGAATCATGTTTTCCCTGACAGGGCTGCGGGCGCAAGTCTTCATTGCCAGGTTTCAAGACAAACTGATAAACAGTATTTTCATTTTTTTGGTAATCTACAAACATCTATGCAAACAGAAAAGTATGCTCTGTAAGTTGCAAACCAAATGTATTTTCAAAATAGCCCAATTGTGCAGGAAAACCGCGACCCTGGCAACACTTATCAACATGGATGAATGCAACTTGAAATAATTGCTAATTAATTTCTTAGTGTGCAGTTTGTTTGTACTTCAACTATTGGTCAGAGTATATCCTGTACCCTGCCCCTTCCCATTGTTGGTCTGATAAGGTTATACCTAGCTCAAGTTCCCAAGCTCTCCTAACTTTAGCCAGTGAGTATGCATACAAATCCATAAGTTGCTTGTATGTTGTAATAAAACCATGCAATAAATAATCATGCTCAAATGTTTGGATGTTTTGGTATGTGTTGCTACTCGTTTGGAGTACATTCTGCTGGGCGAACAACATCTACAGCCGGCACGAGCTCCTAAAGATAGGACTATGGAGCGAACAAATAGTGACAGCCGCCTTTTCCGCTCCCAATGTTAGAGAATTTTGGATCTTTTGTAAGGTTGTGATGCCCTGAGCCTTGGGCTCTGTCAACAGATAGACTCAGACACCTGCAGGATAACATGTCTCCAACCTCGAGCCTTATCAGCTGAATAACAACTGAATAACAACTCTTTTGTTATTGTAGTGTTTGCATAATTGACCTTCTTTGAGGTTTTATAAGCTCTGACCAATGAAAGCATAGCCATGTTCAATGTTCAATACTATGCTGTGTTGACTGTTCAACTGTCTCCGGGCCTGTATTTGATGGTAATAAACTTCTTCTGCATAAGACATCCAGACTCTCTTCAGTCCTTTATGTGGTCCAATACTTTGAAGCTCTAAGGCAGTAACCCAATTCTCTTACACCCACGACATCCTGGTGGACATATCCAGGACCCTGGGCTCTCCATGGATTACCATCCCCGCGGGGAGGAGTCGCAGGGACAGAAGGCAAAAGTTGGGCTGTTGGGCTGGCATGCTGGTGAGGCTGCGTAAGAGCCCGAACAAGCCACTGCTCCCTACCATGTTTCTTGCCAACATAAGGTCCCTTGCAAACAAAATGGACGAACTGAGGCTTCAGGCGGAACAGGCTTGTCAAGGACTATTGCATTTTGTTTATCACAGAGACCTGGCTTCATTCATCCATACCAGCTATCGAGCTAGCAGGCCGCACTGTACACCGCCACGACAGGAGTAGGAACTCTGGTAAGAGCAAAGGAGGGGGGTTATGCATATACGTCAACAACAGCTGGTGCACTAACTCCAAGACTGTGAACAGACACATCATTTCCTGCTTCCCATCTACATTCGACAGCTACCAGTTTGCATACAGGGCAAACAGGTCCACAGAGGATGCCATCACCACCACTCTCCACTCTGCTCTATCCCGAGTATTTTTGAATGTGGCAAGACTCAGAGGAATAGTAAAAATCAGTTGTGTATAATGTGAAGAGGAATGGAGCAAGAATAGTGCCTTGAGGAGCCCCTGTGTTACTAATAACAGTCTCAGAGACACAGTTCCTCAGCCTGACATACTGAGGTCTACCTGTCAGGTAATCAGAGATCCACCTGATAAAGGATGAGTCCACCCTAGACTCATAAGTTTTTCACTAAGTAAAGCTGGTCTGATGACCCTACATGGTTCATCCAGGTGATAGTAGACCCTATGTAACAGATATAGTATAGCATCCTCAACACCAATATGTTGTAGGCAAACTGTAGAGGATCTAAAGCATGTTTAGTCTGTGATCTTAAGATTCTCATTAGCAACCTTTCAAATGTTTTCATAATATGAGAGGTAAGAGCTACTGGTCTATAATGATTTGGTTCAACTGGGCGCCCTACTTTAGGTACTGGTACTATACAGGATTTTTTCCACAAAGTAGGGACCCTACCTAATTGTAGACTCAGGTTAAAGAGCTTCTGCAAAGGCACACAGAGTTGACCAGCACATTCTTTAAGAAGTCGTGGACAGATACCATCTGGACCTGCAGCTTTACCAGGGAGCAAATTCCTCAGTCCCATCAGTACAACTGGTTCAGACACTGACAGAGTGGGTTGAACAAACATCTCTGGAGTAGGAGTGTTAGTGGAGGAACCTGGAGACGATGACATGGACAGAGGAGGAGCAGGAGAAGATGAAGGAGAAGAAGGAGTACTGATTGATGATGGGAATGGAAAATTTGAGAGTGGAGTCTCTGATGATGATGGAGGTGGAGAGGTTAATGGAGGAGAAGGTGTCAAAGCTACTGCGGTGAAGGAAGAGTAGAGCAGGCTCCTGTGTCAAACCTGTTGAAGAACCTGTTGAACTCATTGTCTCTTCCCTCATCTCCATCTATAGTCACAGAGTTCTTTCTCCTGTAGCCTGAGATGTTAGAGACTCCCTTCCACACTTCTCTAATGTTGTTGTCCAGCAGCTGCCTCTCCACCTTGTTTTTGTAGTCTTCCTTTGCTTGTTTTAAGCGCCTTTTGAGTAGTTTCTGGACATGTCTCACCCTGGCTTTGTCTCTACTTTTAAAGGCCTCCTTTTTCTGATTCAGAAGTGTCTTAATCTCACTTGTGATCCAAGGCTTGTTGTTAGGGAAGCAGCGGACTGGTTTTTTTGGATGGACATTTTCAGTACAGAAATTAACATAGTCTGTAAAACAGTCAGTCATTTCATCAATGTCCATATCATCATCAGTACATTCCAGTCTGTCCTCTCAAAACAGTCACCAGTGTCACCAGCCTCAGCTGTCCATTTTTGATAAGTCTTTCTGATAACTGGCTGTGTTAGGACACATGGCTTCTAACATGGCTGAAGAAGAACCAGGTTGTGGTCAGATTTTCCAACTGGAGGCAGGGCAGTAGGTATTCTATTCTCTCTTGTAGGACACTTAGCATACTGCATAAAGCCTGTCAGGTGTGAGCTGAGCGTGACATGGTTGAAATCACCTGATATGATGAAGAGGGCATCAGGATGCTGGGCCTGTAACCTGGAAAGAGCTCCACTGATGATGTCACAGGTAGTGTCTGGTACACTGGGGATGAGTCTGCCTTCCAGGACGAGGTGGAGCAGCTCTGTGTCTGGTGCGGGGACAACAAGCTGGTCCTCAACACCTCCAAGACCAAGGAGCTAGTAGTGGACTACAGGAGGAAAAAAACATTCATACATTGTGTGACCGATCACGATCGGCCGATCATGGCTATAAATAGTGTGATCGGTGCTCGGCAAAATGGCCGATCAGAAAAACCGATCAGAAAAACTGATCATGCGCATGCGCAGAACAAGCGAGTTTTGTTTAACGTTTATCCATAGAAACTGGAAAACCTTTACTAAATAAAGAAGAAATATGTATTTACACTTATTTAAGTCCTGCAACGTTGAGAGCTACCTGTGGATTGGCAGAGATTCTTTAATGGTTTATCCCCTTATCGATCCTGCCAAAAAACGCCTGAGATGTCGCTCAGAGTGGTTTGAGTTTCAAAACATGCGCGCGGCACTTAGGAGCGATAAAATAAGGTAATACTCTGATCAAAATGACGAAACTGCACTCTTTGGGGATTTGTGTATGCAATAACATGTGTTAGGTAGATATTTTTACTGCATTTGATTCTCTGAACACTAACAGAACAGGACCGTGTTTGTTGAATTGTTTTGTATGTTTGAGCCGCAGGAAGCGCCAGTAAGTTTCGGTTTTGATTTGTTTGTTTTTTTCGAAGGAAGCTTTAAGTGTTCGTAATGTTGATGCTGTGTCTAGAAAAGGTTTACATCGCTAAAAAGATAAGAATCTAAGCTTTCTAAGCTTTTTAAGAATCTGCATCATTGGAAAGCTTAGATTTAACCGAGCGGTTGTCTAAAACCAAGAAATGAATAAGTGACTATGGCCGCTGGAATGGTAACAGGTTAATTCAGTGGTTCATTTTTGTTTTATAGCATTCTTAATTTAGCCCTTAAATACACATTTAATGTGATCGGTATCGGCGATGATCAGTATCGGCCGATCACAATTTCGGTGATCGGTAATCGGTGATCGGCCTCATAAATCCTGATCGGAGCATCTCTAGTGGAGAGGGTGGCTGCCTTCAAGTTCCTGGGCATTACCATTGAGGAGGACCTGACCTGGAGCGGCAACACCACTGCTCTGGTGAAGAAGGCCCAGCACAGACTGTACTTCTTCAGACTTCTCAAGAAAAACAACCAGAGGGAGAAACTGCTGGTGTTCTTCTACCGCTGCTCCATAGAGAGCATCTTAACATACTGTGTCTGTATTTGGTTTTCCAGCTGCACAGCGGCAGACAGAAAAGCGCTCCAGTCACCACCACAGCCCAGAAGACCATCGGCCACCCTCCCATCCCTGGAAGAACTATACAGTTCCCGCTGCCTAAATAAAGTGAAAAAATATTATACAGGACTTTTAACAGTACGTTTATTTATTTATTTATTTATTTAGTTTTACCTGCACCAATAGTTTGCTTTTCAATTTCGTTGTACAATGTACAATGACAATAAAGTTATTCTGTTCTATTCTATTCTAAAACTTCATTCATTAATTCATTCATTTTCTACCGCTTAGTCCCGTTTGGGGTCACGGTTGGCTGGAGCCTATCCCAGCAGCTTTAGGCCTTAGGCGGGGTACACCCTGGACAATGGCCATTTCATCGCAGGGCTCAAAAACAATAAAATTCAAACTTGAATACAACACAAATACACACTACATACCCCGAGTACAATTTACTTACTCCCTCTCTTCCTGACAGAAACAATGCTGCACTGCACTGCTTTTGGTTGGAATTTCCAGCCAAAAAGTAACAAAAACAGCCATGTAAGTCTTTACTGCTTTCAGTGATAAAAAGAGGAGAGCTGAAAGGCAGAAAACCTTCAACTTCCTAAGGACCCGCATTTGTGTTCTCGACACTTCTCTCCTGATGCTTTTGAGTATTTTATTGTTTCCAGGTGTATTTTGAGTGACATCTTCATTATTGTTCTCTCTGCCAATGCACTCTGTTTCAAATTGAAAAAAAAAATTTTGTACATATATAGGCCGCACTTGTCTATAAGCCACAGGTGTCCACGTTGTAACGTGAGATATTTACACAGAAAGATGTTACACAGAAAGATTTTTTTAACTTTTAGCTTTTGTCGTCTTTTTGCATTGAGTCAGTTCTTCACGCTGTCGTCTCCAACGTCTCATCATCGATTCACTGATTACAAGCTCACGTGCAGCAGCTCTATTGACTTCTTCGACAGCCAGATCGATCGCCTTTAACTTCAAAGCTGCATCATCTGCATTTCTTTGTGTGATTTCCATGATAAGGGTGTGTGCATGAAGTGCAAAATGACTGATCTGGAGAATTTAGTGTGAGTGCATTTGATTTAATTCAAACAGTTTCATTGGTCCACTGTGACCTGTTGGGGAATTTCATTGGTCTGATGTGACAAGACTAAATGTATTGGTGGCATGAAGCTCATTAGCCCGTAAAAATCCATAAATTAGCCGCATCATTAATTAAGCCTCAGGGTTCAAAGCGTGTGAAAAAAGTAGCAGCTTATAGTCTGGAAATTACGGTATATTTTAATATTTAGGATCCATTGTTTTTGTGCATTAACAGCACACTGTTATTCTTTCAAATTTTCATATACATCAGAGATATCAGGTCTCAGTGTAAGAGAATTGGGTTACTGCATTAGAGCTAAGACGTATTGGAACAGAAGGAATAGATAAACTGCAGCAATTCTGGATGACTTAAGCAGGAGAAGTTTATTACCATCACATACAGGCCCAGGGGCAGTTGAACAGTCAACACAGTGTAGTATTGAACATTCAAGTCTGGCCATGCTTTCATAGAACTGAGATTATACTCAGAATGTCCTGGTGGGCCAGGTGGAAGATGCCAAATCAACCATGCGTCACTGACTATAAGCCTTTCGCCAGGCACCAGATCAGATTTCGTTTTAGAGAACTGTCAGCGTCTCAGCTGTCTATGTTCGTAGTGGCCAACAGATTTTTGTCTTGCTGTAAAAAAAAAAAAAATTTGAAAAAAGCCATCTACCATATGTAGATATGTATAAGGTTTTATAAGTCTTAATTCTGAGAATAATTCATTTAAACAATCCTGGGGCACCACTTGACTAAGTCAAGAACAAATTAATGGCCAACATTTAATTGATCTGAAGGGGAAGAACTTTTACCAAGTGTAAGAACCCATAAAATGGTAAAAACAACCTTACAAGGACATAAGATTAAATATGGTTTATAGAACAGGATAATATAATTAACAAGGGATGGACTTTGGTAATGAATAAAGGAAATAATACGAGGTATGAGTAACAACTTATACGACACGAGATAAAAGAGGTAGATTGAGGGGAGATGGAGTATCAATGAGGTAGCTTATTGTAACAAAAACGGGACTAGGTTTCAGTATTTAGCTACGGTTGAGCGAAAAGGACTGACTATTTTAAAGTAATAAAAGATAGCCGTATTTGTTAAAACGCCAATTCTATGTCAACTGTGTGGGCTTACTTTGGTCGGAGCGGAGGCAGGACGGGAGGCTGGGTTTCCAAGACGCCATTACCAGAGGGATGCTCCAGGGACGACGTCTAAAGGCCACTGGCATTGTTTGGGTCCTGAAATCCTTCAGACTGGCTCTACAACCGGGAACACAGGTCCACAGTGTGGTTCAGTTGGAGACCTTATGGCTTTGGTCTCCCAGTTAAAGTCTCTTGACACAGGCCCTTGGAGGTCAATGGATGGCATCAGGCGTAGGCTATCAAAAGTAATTCCACGCAGAAGGCAGGCTAGATTTGTAGTACAAAAATTAATCCTAAGTTTTGAATAATCGAGGTTCGACAGCAATTACTGTTCAAATTAGGCTTGGAGTAACTTCGGTAAAACAATGGACTGGAAAAGTGTATCCAAAGGAAAGAACTTAACAGTGGACAATTGAAAAGTAGCAGGATGCGCTCAGGTAACAAAACACACAAAACGTGTGGGCTGCGTTCCGTTACAAAACGTTCACCGCTTACAAAACGTTCACCGCTTAAAAAAAAAAAGAGCAGTGACAAGAAGAATCGACAAGAAACGAAAAAGAGAAGATAGCGAACAAAAGATATTGGCCGTTTTTATATTTCTCAGTGGGAAGTCGTAACGCAGGCGTAACTTTTGCTTTGGCGGGCTAATTTACCAAATTAGGTTAAACTACTGATATTCCACCACCTCACAACAAAGCAATGAGGAACAAGAAAGACATATGAACACATCAAACACAAACGTAGGATAAATGATCCTTAAAGAAAACTTAAGTCATATTAAATGCATGATTACATGTGATTATGTGTAAATTATATGCAGGTTAATAATACATATGACACTTTTATTAACTCATTTTATTAGGTTGTAGCGGACCGTAAATGAAGCAGTCTCACATCTGCTGGGATCCTGAAGACCAGTTAGATTGGAAGAAAATGTCATTATTGTCCCTTTTATTCCTTACATGAGTAGGTTTGTTCCAAGGTTTCCAGGATGTAATGACCGCTTTAACAGTGTCCTGTAGATGGAGGCAACTGAGTGTCTGTTACCTATCACAACTTGAAAGACTTTTCAAGTTGATTATCTCTTACTGGTCCATGGCTTCACAAACACTGGTATCTGAAATTTATGACTCCTCTGTGTGAAAACTGACATATTAACGACACCAGTTAATCAACATATTCCATTTGGTGGTTCGTTTTCACTTCTCCCCCTGAAGGTGAGAATCCGTTCAGACCTGGGGAGGCTGAATTTACATGATGCCTATTGGAGAACAGAATTTTTTAACTTGGAAAAGCAGTTCCAAAGCAAATTAATTCAGTTTCAAAATATAAATTCATTTTTAATTTGCTGCAATTAATTTACAAACCAATTACACTTTTTAAAATAAGTTTTTAATAAGCATTCATTTAACTTGAACAATTCAGATTCAGTTTGAGCGCTTCAGAGTGAAATATAACATTCCTTATTTAGTGGCACAAATATCAGCACATAAAAGTATTGCTAAAAACTACTTAAAAGTTAATTCATGTAATTTGTGTTAATAATAAAGCCATCTGTTAAAAAGCCTTAAACTCACTGAAGGCTCATGGCCAACAGAAACCTGGGAACAGAGCTGGCTTTAGGCATAGGCCATCTACGCGGTTGCCTAGGGCGCCATCTGTGGAGGGGGCGCCCAGCTGCACCCCTCAAAAAAATAAAAAAAATAAAATAAGTATATATTTTAAATAAATAACAAATGATTAAAAATAAAGTGAATGGTGTTATTTCTTCTTTGTACTCTAATATGACAAAAAAAAAAAAAAAAAATCCTTATGACTTCTGATTGACCTGGCCGGCCTGAACCTGACTGACACAGTTTACGGTGGAAGCGGGGGGATGGGCGTATTGTTGACGCGCATCACAGCAGCGTTCCCTAAATTGATGGATGTCACATCAACAAGTAATTTGACAAATTTTTATCATGAAAAGGCCGTCCAAGCCATCAGGTGCTGCTTTCAGAAAGCAGAGAAAAGAGGAGGAGGAAAAAAGGCCCAAAGTAGAGGTATGTATTTGTTTATTCTAACATTAAAAACTGCTGTTTAACTTTTCATTTGCACAAGCTACGAAGCTAGCGAAGTTGAAATAAACTATGTTATTTTGTAATTAAAGACAGTGAGTGTTGCTTCTGCAGAGAGGAGCTTCTCGAAACTGAAGCTTATAAAAATCTACCTCAGATCTACAATGTCTCCAGAGCGCCTCAATGGACTTGCTCTAAAGGTCCCATATTATGCTAAATCAACTTTTCTGAGCTTTTAACCATGTTCTAACGTTGTTTCTACCTCAAACACATACCCAAAGTTGTGTTTTGTTTCATTTGCACATGTTTGAGTAATTTATTTACTTTGAGCTACAGTCGCTCGCTTTCAACGAGCTGTTTCACGCAATGACGTCAATATGTGAAACAAACCACTCCTCTCCAGGAAGTGCTCCTCCACACTCCTCCAGCCCCTCTCTCCTGAACTGTCAACAAGTGTCGTGCTCTGCAGCTCAGACACACAGAGAAGCATCGCTGCTACTGTGTTAGCTTACTTACCGTCAATACTTTTACTTTACTTTCAATACACTACACAACAGCTACCTTAGGAGTCTCCAGGCAGAATACATTCTCAACTTCAGTAGGCATTGTACGGCCATTTCCACATGTGCACCTATGAACAGAAGCAGTTAACACGCGCTATGCTACAGGCTACACCATAGAAACATACACAATAAATAGTTTCTCATTTACCAAGTAGAAACGTCTTGTAGAAGCCTTCAAGGTCTTTGTGTTTGCTCATGTTCTTCGAACTCAGAGTCAGACTCAGGGTCAAAGATATATTACTCTCAAAGCCATTGCTGAAAAAGTTATTACTACGATGTACCGTCTGTTTCCAGCGCTAACTCTAGCGTGATGTCGTGAGTGGGCGGAGCCAACACGGGAGAGCTGAGCCTTAAAGTGACAGTGCCAAATCAGACAGTTCACTTTGGATACATGATGAGAGCTCATTCAAACCGCTTGCATAAGATAATTATTGTGTGTTTCATGTTGCAAAATGTGATATGGTAACCTAAATGTATCCAAAATACACTGTATAATAGTATAATATAGGACCTTTAATCAGCATAAATCGGGAGGTGCCTAGACAGGTATCATTTGATGAGACCATAGATGCTTTTGCTGCTAGGAAGTCCAGACATGTACAATTTTAATCTGACTTTGGACAAAAGTGCTACTTTATAGTTTTAATTTGGTATTGTTTGCACATTATGGCCATTGTTTAAAGGTCCTATATTATACTATTTTGAACATTATACGGTGTATTTTGGATACATTTAGGTTACCATATCACGTTTTGCAACATGAAACACACAATAATAATCTTATACAAGCGGTTTGGATGAGCTCTCATCATGAGTCCAAAGTGAACAGTCTGATTTGGCGCTGTCACTTTAAGGCTCAGCTCTCCCGTGTTGGCTCCGCCCATTCATGACGTCACGCTACAGCTACGAGCTCCCGCTGGAAACAGACTGAAGTAAACACGGTATATCGTAGTAATCACTTTTTCAGCAATGGTTTGAGAGTAACTGAGCCGTATATCTTCGACCCAGAGTCTGACTCTGAGTTCGAAGACACACTCAAAGATCTTGAAGGCTTCTACAAGACGTTTCTGCTTGGTAAATGAGAAACTATTTATTGTGTATGTTTCTATGGTGTAGCCCATAGCATAGCGCGTGTTAACTGCTTCTGTTTATAGGTGCACATGTGGAAATGGCTGTACAATGCCTACTGAAGTTGAGAATGTATTCTGCCTGGAGACTCCTAAGGTAGCTGTTGTGCAGTGTATTGAAAGAACTATAATAAAGAAGCATAGCAATATGTAGAGCTATGCAGTAATACTTGTGTGCATGTTGCTGACGGTAAGTAAGCTAACACAGTAGCAGCGATGCTTCTTTGTGCGTCTGAGCTGCAGAGCACGGCACTTGTTGACAGTGCAGGAGAGAGGGGCTGGAGGAATGTGGAGGAGCACTCCCTGGAGAGGAGTGGTTTTGGGTAAGCCCAATCTCGCCTAGGGCACCAAATTGGCTAGAGCCGGCTCTGCCTGGGAAGCACGTATTGCCTTACATTGGTGAATTGTATGTGCAGCAATGTAATACTCTGCCTTTGCTGCTAATTTGTGCTAGCCTACACCATTGAAAAGTATGTAAATAGATTTCAATCTGCGCTAGCCGCGAATGCTAACTCGCGCTAGCTACTCACTAATTAATTATCATTCAAAATGCCATTAGAAAGGCTTAAGCCAGGCAGTTTTACCTTCAGAGGAACGGCGTAACTAATTTGTGGGATCGATTTAACTATTTTGTAGAAACAAATGGAATGAAGTAGTATTTCATGGGAAGGATAAAAAAAAAATCTCACCTATGTCGTTAGGGGGGCTATAGACTATAGACTATAGACAAGTATTTTTATAGTATTAAAGTTATTGAATCCTGGCCTTTTCCAGGTTTTTGGTTGGATTCATAATTGAATTGGATAGTGGTAACTAGTGACCTAAATGGTTGTTGGACAGACTTCATACAGACTATAAAAGGACTGAATCTTATTTAATTTTTTTAGTCGTGCTCACTCTTGGTTATTGTTTTCAATGAATGTAAAACTTGGATCCATTTACAATATCAACAGTAAATTCGACTGCTTTCCCACACAGTGTTGATTGTTTCACTGTAGTTATTCTCCTCTTGGCTCCTACAAACCTGGATGATTCTGATTCGGCCCAACATTCCCATTTTACTGGTCCTAATGGTAAAGATAATTCGCAGTACTGTAGTTATAAAATGGTAATAAACAGTGTGTACGAGCTATAAAAGTGCTACACCTCCTGCAAGGACTGTTGCTGCACATTGCACATGAAATATCAGTTTATAGCAACATGTTAGTCTAATGACCATATCTTATTTTAACTTAAGATGCACCGCGATATTTAGGCAACCTGGTGCATAACTTTTGAGCTTTCAGAAGACATAAATCCTGTATTATTATGTTAATATAATAAAAGCGCTGTTGTTGTGTCCTGTAATGCCACTAGATGGCACATGCATGCATTTGACAATAGTAAGAAAAGCAGAGAAGTAAGATGGTGGACTATTGTACACACAGTACATGCTACTTTCGTCAGTTGTAAAGTGTTTGTATGTGCTTATGCTTTTATATAAAGTGTGTTCTTTCTACACCACACAAGTGTAAATACCTGTGCAAAAGAATTAAAATAACTGTGAGTTACTTTAGAAAAAATACAGGCCACAGCTTTACATATTTTTGAATATATATATTGAATTTTTTTTCACATTTGTCACACTTAACTGTTTCAGGTCATCAAACAAATTTAAGCATTAAAGAGAACTCAAGTAAACACAAAATGCATTTTCAAGGGATTATTTTATTTATCAAGGGAAAAAAAGCTATCTAAACCTACATGGCACTGTGTGAAAAAGGAGTTACTTTGAAATTGAAAAAGTGCATTTAGTGTCTTCTATAACATTTATGTGGTATGTTTGACACCCCTGATACAGCCACTATAAAAATGAGCTTTTAAAGCTTTTAAAACCTATGTTTTGCCTATGAACTTGGGAAGAAAAACGTGAAAGTTGGGTCAGCTATTCTAACTGCACTGTGGGCCAGTGGACCAAAACTGTCCTTTGCCAAACCTAAAATTAGGATTATTTTCAGAATGTCAGAGGAATCAGTGGTTAGTGAATAAATCTATCATACCTAGAACCTACATTCCTCAGTCTATCCAACAAGAAACCATTGTAAGCATTTTGTAGTGGCCAGTGGTTATGCTCCTGGAAAGAAACCAAACCAAACTCTAAAATGAAATTCCAGATGCATCTGTTCCCATTCACTATAGCCTTGATGATACGGGTGCTCATACAGTCTTTTCTATTGGTGACAAAAATTCTTTAATTTGCCTGTGATTGTTAAAATTATTTGTTTAATCAACAATGCTCTCATTGTAAAGTGAGAGACAACATTGTTGTAATTTTGCACTGTAGACTACAGGGCCTGGGAATTGACGTCACACATCCTGAATTTAGGCCGCTGGAAGCAATGTGCTACATCTGTATAATGAACCATAGTAATAAAATCTAAAGAAGAGAAGAGAAGCATTGGGCCCATTTCCAGGGCATTTTCCACTTCATCTGTGTAACATGTTGTCCCTCTAACACTAACAAATATGATTGATGTTAGCTTTTATTTAGCGACCAGCGTCATTGAGAAGAGCAGACTGGCAACTAGTGAGCTGCAGACATTCTAACAGTACTTTCCACAGTCTATAAACAATATACACTCCAATTAGCAATTGGCATTGGCTAATTAGCAGCTATGAGTCTAAATGACTCATGACATGAAGCTAAAGAGGCTAATGTCTTTGTGTCCTGTGGCACAAGCGCCATAAAACAACCATTCATTCTGCATTCTAGTCAGCTTGCGTTTATTGTCGTAATCATACAGCCCGTTATTAAAGAATCATTACATATACAATATCTGAACTGACACAGGGGTGCACGGTAGCAGAGTGGTTAGCACTCCCGCTTCACAGCAAGAAGGTCGTGAGTACGAAAACATTGTTGGCCGATTGTAGCCAACTCAAACATCATTGGCTAACGCTGGTCTTTCTGTGAGGAGTCTGCATGTCCTCCCCGTGTCACCGTGGGTTCTCTCCGGGATCTCCGGCTTCCTCCCACCGTCCAAAGACATGCATGTATAGGTGAATTGGTGACTCTAAAGTGCCCCTAGTGGATGAATGTGAGAGTGAATGGTTGTCTGTCAATGTACGTCTAAGTGTCAGCCCTGCGACGAACTGGCCACTGTCCAGGGTGTACCCCGCCTAAGGCCCAAAGCAGCTGGGATAGGCTCCAGCCACCCGCGACCCCACAAAGTGCGATAAGCAGTAGAAGATGAATGAATGAACTGACACACTCAAAAAGCGAGTCCCGCTGTTAACCCTGCATTCATATGTGAGAAGCGTGAACATTTGCTTCTGAATAAACAGATTTGTGTATAAGGCTGGCTTGGCTGGGGTCTAATGTGTAAATGAATGTCTAAGTCAACACAGATGTGAGGTGCTCCTGTCTGTGTAAGGTCTGTGCCCCCCAAAAATATCTGGTGAGCGGATTGAACTGGGGCTGGTTTGATCTAGCTGTAGATGTTGTTATTCCAAGGTAAGAAGGCTGTGGGAAGAGGGTGGTGCTCATCAACAGTGGATTATGTAAAGCCCTGACTTCTGAAGCAATGGCGTGAACAGCTGTCTGGTGTTGATGTTCAGCCCCACTTCCACCCTCATACTTGTGTTATGTGTCTGTGCAATGAAAACCCTTTGAAGAACCTACAACCTTTTTACAGCAGCTGAGGGTTAATTCTGCTGTTAGTGCAAATTGCTGTGGTGACTCTGCAGTCACTTAAGACAACTAACAATCACGAGAGAGATGTTCCTCTTACTTCTGGAACAGAGGGTTCACACTAAAACACATCCAACCTATGCTGATTATTTTCTTTCTGAGGGTAGTGCACATTGCTTCTGCAGTTGTTTTGCAAGCTTAAAAAGTATTATTTTAATTAAAAACAAAGCTATTATTTGATTTGCCTTTTGAGATTACATAGCAACAGAAAGAAGTGATTAAAATGTTATGGTCTATGATTTGACCCCCCATTGTTTTTCTTACTTAAACAATGTACATTAAAATGGAAATGTTGTGCAGTTCCTCTGTCAAAAGAGAGCTATACGTGCTGTGAAGATCACCACAAATACTACAGTTATGTATTACACACAGGGCTAGAACTAGAATGCTGGTTTAAAAGTGTGACTCGCCTTTTGACTTTGTGTTAATTGAGTTAATGTATACTGGGCGAAATCACAAAGTTGTCTCATGACACTTTACAACTAGAGCATTCTCTTTGTTTATTAAACAAATATTTTCAATTCAGTTGAAATTTATTTGTTTAGCCCAGGATCACAACAACAACTGCCTTGAAGGACTTCACAAAACAGACATTAAATATGCAAACAGGTTGAGCAGGACAACCAGGCCATGCAATAGATGTGTCCAGTAGAGTCACTGACAAATAGTCCATCATATGTAGAGGTGAATGAAAAATTGAATGTATGTATAAAATAAATATTGTATATAATATAGTATATCCTCGGGAACATCTCATCAGAGAGAGAGAGGAACTGCGGTCAGGAGGGGTCCATGGGTTGGGACAGGATCACAGATGGGCCACAGCTCAGGTCCAGTCATCACGCCCAGCCACGTTTCATCTTCAATGCCCTGGCTGATGGAAGGAGGTTTTCACTCAAAATCTCACGATACATGGCCCCATTCATTCTTTCCTTTACACGTACTTTAGTCGTCCTGGTCCCTTTACAGAAAAACAGCCCCAAAGCATGATGTTTCCACCCCCATGCTTCACAGTAGGTATGGTGTTCTTTGGATGCAACTCAGCATTCTCTCTCCTCCAAACACGACAAGTTGAGTTTTTACCAAAAAGTTCTATTTTGGTTTCATCTGACCATATGACATTCTCCCAATCCTCTTCTGGATTATCCAAATGCTCTCTAGCAAACTTCAGATGGGCCTGGACATGTACTGGCTTAAGCAGGGGGACACATCTGGCACTGCAGGATTTGAGTCCCTGGCGGCGTAGTGTGTTACTGATGGTAGCCTTTGTTACTTTGGTCCCAGCTCTCTGCAGGTCATTCACTAGGTCCCCCGTGTGGTTCTGGGATTTTTGCTCACCGTTCTTGTGATCATTTTGACCCCACGGGATGAGACCTAGCGTGGAGCCCCAGATCGAGGGAGATTATCACTGGTCTTGTATGTCTTCCATTTTCTAATAATTGCTCCCACAGTTGATTTCTTCACACCAAGCTGCTTACCTATTGCAGATTCAGTCTTCCTAGCCTGGTGCAGGTCTACAATTTTGTTTCTGGTGTCCTTTGACAGCTCTTTGGTCTTGGCCATAGTGGTGTTTGGAGTGTGGCTGTTTGAGGTTGTGGATAGGTGTCTTTTATACTGATAACAAGTTCAGGTGCCATTAATACAGGTAACGAGTGGAGGACAGAGAAGCCTTAAAGAAGTGGTTACAGGTCTGTGAGAGCCAGAAATCTTGCTTGTTTGTAGGTGACCAAATACTTATTTTACTGAGGAATTTACCAATTAATTCATTAGAAATCCTACAATGTGATTTCATGGGTTCTTTCCCCCCATTCTGTCTCTCATAGTTGAAGTGTACCTATGATGAAAATTACAGGCCTCTCTCATCTTTTTAAGTGGGAGAACTTGCACAATTGGTGGCTGACTAAATACTTTTTTGCCCCACTGTATTTTAATGATCCTCTGTTTTAGTGGAGCCACACTATGGAGAGCTTTCTGTGGATCAGTTTGTTGATACACATTGCTGTATCAACAAACTGATCTGTTGTGTTGGGACTGGGGCTGTGGGGGTATCTCTCCGGATTGACTGGAGAAATACTGGTTAATATTGGCTGAATTATTTTTTTAAACTTAGAAACAGTTTTATTAGATATATTCCTTTAAACTGAGGTTTGCAGGACGTGGATGCCAAACAATTCATAGTATGCGTGGTCCATTTTCATTTCCATTTTTCATTTATTTTAAATATTGCAAAACTTGTTACGCACTCCAAATGTGGTCCATTACTGCACAAAAATGTGAGTAATTTGTACATTTGCACTTTAGGTGTAAACTCGTATCATGTTGCATTATCCAGCTATCCGTGATGTGTTGTCGTGATGAAGTTGCACCTTAAATTGTGAGTTTCATTATTTATAGTTCACCATGGTTTTTATTTGCAAACTAATTCTATTTTTAACCATTTTAGAGTGGATGCTTCTAAGCCGCTGTGTATGTTTCTAAACATCAGTAATACAGATGTGAACATTTTAACAAAGGTATTTATATGTGACAATTATTCCAACTTGTAGATGGTTTGATGGGCAACTGATGTGATGTGTGTGTAATTTCAAATTTACTCCCAGCCTCAGTCAGTTTATTCTGACACCTGTGCTATATAGGCCTGGTATTACAATACCAATCACTACATAAGGTCCAAGGTGAGGTTGTGCCTATGAATTAGTTCATTTACATTTTGCACAAAACCAACAGAATCCAATAAGGCCATAAACGCAC
The DNA here is from genome assembly GCA_036850595.1 of Rhyacichthys aspro. Taxonomy (NCBI): domain Eukaryota; kingdom Metazoa; phylum Chordata; class Actinopteri; order Gobiiformes; family Rhyacichthyidae; genus Rhyacichthys; species Rhyacichthys aspro. Next base: position 154,499 of record CM072167.1, on the reverse strand, counting down.
TGCCCAAACTATCTCTGCTGTCATCAGCATGAATGTTAAAGTCCCCTACAATAATAATTTTGTCAGAGTCTTGAACTAAACGGGATAAAAAATCAGAGAATTCATTTAGAAACTCAGAATAAGTGCCGGGAGGACGGTAAATAATAACATCCAACTGGGATGAGAGATTGACAGCATAAGGCTTTCAAAAGAGCAACAGGACTGTTTCGGTCTCGGGCTCATTAATAAACTGGAGTGTGAGATTACTCCCACTCCTCCATCTCGGCCTGTGCTTCGAGGTGCGTGATAGTTTACATGATTAGGTGGGGTTGACTCATAATAACTAACAAATTCATCCTACTGAAGCCATGTTTCTGTTAACAACATTAAATCTATTTTATGATCACTAATTAAATTGTTAACTAATAGCGATTTTAAAGCAATAGACCTGAGATTTAGGAATCCACATTTGACTTCTTAATTGCATTACTCTGCATTTAAGTTAGGTGTGTTATTGGTTGATATTAAATGTTTGAGTTATAATGATGTCTGTGCACAACGGAATGTCTGTCTCTATGCATTGTGATGGTCCTAAAGAAGAAATAGAGAAGCGTGTTAGACTGCAACTCTGTGTCCTGGTCCCAACTCTGGGTTGTCACCCTAAACTATTTGCCAGATTTAGAGAAAGTAGAGCCACTCCATCCAAAGTAGCAAAGTAGGATGGATGCCGTCTCTACAAATGAGACCAGGTTTCCTCCAGAATGCCTTCGAAATGTCTCTAAAGCCCACAGATTTACCAGTTATTGTCCACAACGGACAGGCAGCAGGGTAACGGTTGCTTTGACACATAACAGTAAGTAAATAACATGACCCACATTTCGATTTAGGTAAAGGACCCATGCAGTCGACTATCAAATGCTCAAATGGCTCCGAGACTGCAGAAATTGGAGACAATGGAACGGGCTTTAACGTCTAATTAGGCTTAGCTGTTAGCTGACAAACATGACATCTTTATACAAGGCCAGAAAAAAGTTTTTAGAAGACAGTCATAAGTTTTCCTCATGCCACAATGACCGGACTCGTCATGGGCCACTTTCAACACAGCAGGGCGGAAGTTACATGGCACAACCACTTGAAAAATTGGGTTACCGACAAATCCAAAGTTCGGCATCCATTTTCTCACCAACAGCGAGTAATTTAGGAAGTAACCACACGCACAGTCGGCCGCCTCGGTCTCAGGACGTTACTTGAAAGGACTACAAAAAGCTCTTTCAAAGAGGAGTCAGCCTGCTGCTCTGCTACCAGCTCACTGCGAGACAAAGACATAGAAAGATCAGACAAAGGTAACGACAGTTTTTGTATACTTTTCCCCTCTTTACCAGACTCTGCGAGTGCCATGGCGTGAGTCACGGCACATGCTGTAAAGGCTTCGGGAAAGTCATGGCCACTCTCATCTGGCTGGGTCACCACCAGTGGCCCCAGTTGAGCTGCTGTCAGCAAAGTCACAGGAGAGGTGTCAGACCACACGCACGCTCCCGCTAGATCGTTACCGAGAATAACTGAAACACCTTATATTGGCAACGCTGGACACACGGCTAACGCAGTCTCACCACGGAACAATTCACAGTCTAACAGGACTTTATGCAATGGGACAAAAAGAACATTTAAACCCATTCCCCGAACTGGAACGCAAGTACCTGTTTCCGACTTATCAGACAGAGGCAAAACACCAGCTAGAATGAAAGAATCAAACGCCCCTTTCTGTCACTACCCAGCATAGACACAAAACCTTTTCTAATAAAAGGGAGGTATGAGTCCAGAGCCTCTGAACTAGCTTCTTTTATTTGCGATTTAACACGATTACGCACAAACCAGCACCCTTTTGGTTTAGCATGCGGGACCAAAATTTTAACAAATACTTTCCAATGCCTTTCAGCTTTCCAATGGCCGCGTTTGTGACAGTAGGCAAACAGGCAGTTTGTCCTGTAAACTAGGACAAATGTGCACAAGCCAAACACTTCACTTACCTTGGGCAGGAAATGCTGCTCCGCTCTCAAAAAACTCTGACGCACCAAAGAAAACCCAAACCGTGTCTCTTCAAACAAAGTGCATCTTTCCCGCTGTTAGCACACAAAGGAACATGCACTGAAGGATTCCCCTTTCTGGGAAAACCCCACCAAAACGTGAGCGTGACGTCACTCATGGCGCTCCTTCCTAAAAGTAGGTCAAATTCAATGTTATGCATGCGTCCAGAGCTACAAACTGCACCTATTACATGTCTCCCTCCCGCTAAATGAGGCAGGGCTGTAACTCAATATATGGCATGCTGACCAAGACAGCAGAGGAGAAGAGGCGAAGGGAGAAGCCATTGAGAACTCTTTGCCACTTCAAGCTAACAGACTAAGTAAATAGGTTTGTCGGGTGATGAATACGTTTGTTCAAATGGTTGCGCTTGATAGATCAAGTGCACCAAAAGATGCAAAAGACTGTGTAAATATGCAAACGATGAAATCAGAGCGCTTTAAATTAATCAGAATCAGAAAAGGTTTTATTGCCATTGTCAGTGAACAGAATTCACAAACTAGGAACTTGCTTTGGCGGTAAGGTGCAACATAGAACACAGAATAATATATATTAAAAATAGAACTATGATAAAATAAAATAAGGCATGCAAAAAAAAAGTGTGACCATTGACGGTACAAGAGCTGGACATAAGCAGTGTGACATCCCCAATTGCGTTATGCACCTCGAGTTTGAAGCTCTTTCAGGCGACATTTTTGGCTGTAATGGAGGTCACCATGTTGATTTTTTGGAGCCCAAAGTCCCAAATTTGGGCATCAGATGCCTGCTTGGGCAAACCCTGCAGATAGCAACTAAGTTCCACCGTGACCTGATCTAAACTTAGCATTGCTGCTCATTTATTGTCCCTGTGTTAGAGGTACCCTCTGGCTTCTGCTCAACTTTAGGTAAATTTAAATTTTACATGAAAATCTATGTTTTTTTATATTTTGCCACTTCACTTGTAGGTTAGCTATGTTTATTGAATTTGTAATACCTCTAAACTAACCTAGCTATAGTAATAATATAGCTATCTATAATATTAAACCTCATCTTAATTATAAACTGTATGTTGTACTGTGGTCCCTCGTTTATCGCGGGGGTTACGTTCCAAAAATAACCTGCAATAGCCGAAATCCGCGAAGTAGTCAGCTTTATTTTTTACAATTATTACAATTATTGCCTTGTTTTAAGGCTGTAAAACCCCTAACCACACAATTTATACACTTTTCTCAGACAGGCATTAACATTTTCTCACATTTCTCTCTTGTTTAAACACTCTCAAAGTTCAAACCTAGCATCTTCCTCTGCCTTTTGGGTGCGACCGCAGGTGCCTTTGTCGGTGCAGAACGTTTCATCGACATTGTGGGTTTTGTCTTGGATAAAACTTGCAAACATACAGCACTTCAAAGTCACACTGCTAGCGATCGAACATTTATGTGAATGTGGCAATCCAAACGCATTCTGTACTGTACAGAAGACAAGGCACGGAGGAGATTGATTGACAATGGTCTACAGTCCCTTAGCCAATCAGGATGCAGAACACAATGCGCGAGTTCTCCCTTAGCCAAACAGGACACAGAACAGAATGCTGTAAAAAAAAAAAAAAAAGCATGCAAAATTGCACTAAAAAAATCTGCGAAACAGCGAGGCGAAAGATGAACCGCGTTATAGTGAGGGACCACTGTATAGAAAAATCAGGTTATTGTTGCTGGAGTATCTTGTCACAACTGTCAGTATTGTTGAATATGAATTCACTGACACAAGGTTACTGTTCAAAGCTAGGGTCAATAGACATAACTTTATCTCTATCATATCTATATTAGGCATCTGTGGGTAGTATTAGTTTTCTTTACCTTATAATTGCATTTTAATACACACATTATTGCATACCTTACTTAAATAATTTAACAAATGGCTATTTAGACTTACATATATTAGTTAAACAAGTGTTGTATTGTTGAGACAGAGTAAATATGTGTTTAACCAGTTTTAATTTTTGGTTTTCAGTTAACTTACCATTGCTACTGCATGTCAAAGACCTCTAGAGCTTTATTATTTACTTTATTACTGGACTTTATTATTCTAATTCTATAAGAGACTCAAGAGACTAACAAAATAATGTATTTTATTATTTCTAATTTCTACAATAAAACCACTATAGTGACAAATAAATGATTTAAAGTTCATTTGTTGGGCTTTTATCTACTGTCATGTATTTAAAAGTTAATTTAAAAGTGAGCAAAAAACACTTTCTACAAGTTGGTTAATGACACTGCAGATTTAAGAGCTGGAATGCAGTTTAAATTTGCTGAAATTGAAATCTAGAAGCACGCAAAGAAATGGAGATTTGTCTGAGATTAAGTTTATTAAAAAGAAGCTGAAGTTGTAGATGGATCAGGATGCAAAGCCAGATGAGGCTGAGGCTGAGGCAGACGAGGCTGGGGGTATGTCAGCTGAACAGGAACAGAGAGGACCAGAAGAGGAGCAGCTGGAGACAGGTAACTGTTCTGGACCAAATTGTAAATTGTTTCATTAGAAACACATGTAAAACACTGTAAAAGAACTTTAAAGTTGACACATCTGCTTATAATGTCCCCCAAATAAATCTGCACTTTTTATAGTTTCTTTTACAGTGAGAACTTTACAATATTAAAAGTCTAGTTGTTTCAACCAAATTTAGATTATATTGGAAGTAGTGGCTCATAACTCCCCACAACCTTTGGGCACTGTCTCCTCACAGGTCATGCTGGGGATACCTTGGGTGCGGTCAAACCATCATGGACAGCAACCCAGGACAGAGGGAAGTTATCAAGTGAAAATTATTTTGTTAAATGTTGCAGATGACAGAAAGATGTCAAGTGTGTAATGTCCTTTTTTTTTGCTTCCTCATGAACTTCTGTACTCCCATGTCAGTCACCAAAGAGTGGACCCACAACACCTCTTTGCTCCAGCAATTTATCTTCATGAACAATGTACTTTACTTATCAGTTTGTGATGGAACACTTAATTTGAGACACTATGTAAAAGTAAGAAAGTTACAAAAAATTATTATAAAAAATAAATGCATGAATTATACACATTACCACTCAAAACATCCTTGGCTGATTGTGGCCAACTCAAACATCCTTGGCTAACCCTGGTCTTTCTTTGAGGAGTTTGCATGTCCTCCCGTGTCACCATGGGTTCTCTCCGGTACTCCGGCCTCCTCCCACCGCCCAAAGACATGCGTGTATAGGTTAATTGGCAACTCTAAAGTATCCCTAGTGATTGTCTGTCAATGTTCGTCTCTAAGTGTCAGCCCTGCAACGAACTGGCCACTGTCCAGGGTGTACCCTGCCTAAGGATAGGCTCCAGCCACCTGCGACCCCAAAACTGGACTAAGCGGTAGAAAATGAATGAATGAATACGTGAACTATACTATAACTACTACTATAACATTCTAATATAACTGGAAAACCCAGAAGGTCCAAATGCATTACTTTGTACAGTTCATGGTGCTCTCACTTCCGTCTGGATGGAGTCATTAGTGGATGGTTATATATTTTCCTCTTAATTGGTGTAGACATAGCCCTGGGACACTCTGGGAAAGGCTCCAGCAGTGAGCCTGTGAGACACACTCCTGTTTAGCATTCGGGCCTGGGCTGCTGCACAAATTAATGGATTTGTTATAGATTTGTAACAAGCAGATAAACCTTCATAGTATCTCCATATTATTCAAAATCACTTTTGCTTCTCCTGACAGGGTTCACGTTAGCCTGTATACATGCACTTCTGGAGTACACTGGTTCAGTCTTGCACTGGTGGTTGATTGTCAGGCTAAAAAAAGATTATATATTTTACTATGACAGCCTTATATTTATTAATTTTAGAGATTTTTAAATGTTCATTACAATATAGTGACACAAATATATACACAAAGCAAAGAATCTCAAATAAGACATGTCCAAACACAAACTCACTTTTGCCATTGCCTACATGGTAGCATCGTAGTGGAGTCCGAGTCACCAGTATTCTGTGTATCTTTTCAATGGAATTTCACTCTAAAGAATTATTATATCGTTAGTGAAAGCGCTAGACTTTTAATTCGTGTCACTGGGTCAGTCTGTCCACAGCCCTCACTACACTGTCCCCTCTACCAGCGCCAGCGCAGCTTGATTGCTGTGAGCTCACGGTCTTCCCGGCCAAGTGCATGTTATGCAGTCCAGCAGTGCTGTTGCAACACTACAGCTAAGTCCCATACTAACTAAGCTCCTAAATAAAGATAAAGCTGATGCTAAAAATCTATGTTAAAATGAAGCTATCCTTACTGATGCAATACTATGCTACTTACAATGCTACACTAACTAACTAGGCTATATAAAAAATTGAAATATCTATACAAATGGCTATGCTAACTAGACACTGATATATGCTATCCTAATCTCCTGACTCCTCGCTTCAGCAGTTTTGATGGAACAAGACGTTTTTATACCAGGGGTTTGAGCTGATTCCAAGGGCATGGTGAGCTGAGACCTAGGGGCAGAATTTAGTCGTGGTGGCAGTGCCATCCTATGTCACAGGTCACCCTCATATCCAATAGGAAAACTCAACAGCAGTAGCCACTGTTCAACCTGAGGAGGACAGCTTTCATATGGTTTTAAACCATATATTGTAGAGTTAAAATACTTTACACTCAAGTATCAAAACTTTTATTTGAATCAATGAATGGCACTAATAAAGCCCCATTCTTACAGATCATTAGCTAAAAAAAGTTGTTTTAGGGTTTGGTTACTCTTTAAATTAGAAAGCAGCTAAGAGCGGCAACAGCCTAGTGTCAGGCAAAGAACAAAATACGCTCACCGGATTTGAGGTCACAGGAGTATCTGGTTCTCAAACCATTTCAATGTAGAAGGATGATTATACAATGTATGTGAAATTATGACACTAAAGAATTCATATTTTTTAATGTTCATATTCATCCAGCATGCTGTGTGACAAAAATGTGTGTATTTTCTTCCTATGAAGAGTCAGAAATGTAGGACAATTGTAGCAAATCCTGCCTCGATTGTATGCAGCAGAGCAGTTAAATGACTAGGTAAACAAATGTATGCAACAAAGCTTTGTTATGAATGAATGAATTTATTTTGAGCCATTGCGAAACAAAAACATAGATTGTAGAACCTTGAATACTATGGAAATATATATATATATATATATATATATATATATATATATATATATATATATATATATATATATATATATATATACACACACTCATATATATGTATACACACATGCACACACACATACTTACATACATAAATAAATATATATACACACAAATTGCATACCTTACATAGAAAAAAAGAGAAACTATATCTATATCTATATATTACATCTTTATTATATATTAAAATTCTGTTACCCCCACCAGATTAGCCTAGATCTAGCCAATTTGATGCCCTAGGCGAGATTGGGATGTGCAAATGTCCTGAGAAAATACAGAGGTGCTATGTTTAAAACAACGCAAAACAGTGCTATGTAAAATAAGTAAATTTAAAAGACAACTGGTGGTTTAACTAAAATATTTGTTTCAAAAAGTTGTGCAATTGTGCTACTTGTTCTTATTAACAATGGCCCTGAATGTGTGAACAAGACCATGTAACAAAACAATAAACGTTCAGGTTTTGTGCAAATGTCTTAACAAAATAAAAAGGTGCCATGTTCAAAAACAATGCAAAACAGTGCAATGGTCCTTTTAAACAATGGCCATAATGTGCAAACAATACCAAATTAAAACTATAAAGTAGCACTTTTGTCCAAAGTCTGATTAAAATTGTACACGTCTGGACTTCCTAGCAGCAAAAGCATCTATGGTCTCATCAAATGATACCTGTCTAGACACCTCCCGATTTATGCTGATTAAAGCAAGTCCATTGAGGCGCTCTTGAGACATTGTAGATCTGAGGTAGGTTTTTATAAGCTTCAGTTTCGAGAAGCTCACACTCACTGTCTTTAATTACAAAGTAACACCGTAACAAGCAGTGGCTAGCTACGGTGTAGTTTATTTCAACTTCGCTAGCCTCGTAGCTTGTGCAAATGAAAAGTTAAACAGCAGTTTTTAATGTTAGAATAAACAACTACATACCTCTACTTTGGGCCTTTTTTCCTCTTCCTCTTTTCTCCGCTTTCTGAAAGCAGCACCTGATGGTTTGGACGGCCTTTTCATGATAAAAATTTGTCAAATTACTTGTTGATGTGACATCCATCAATTTAGGGACCGCTGCTGTGATGCGCGTCAACAATACGCCCATCCCCCCGTCAGTCAGGTTCAGGCTGGCCAGGTCAATCAGAAGTCATTAGGATTTTTTTATTTTTTCATATTAGAGTACAAAGAAGAAATAACACCATTCACTTTATTTTTAATCATTTGTTATTTATTTAAAATGGGGGTGCAGCTGGGCGCCCCCTCCAGCAGATGGCGCCCTAGGCAACTTGGCTCTGACCCCCACATTTATATACAGTGGTCCCTCGTTTATCACAGGGGTTACGTTCTAAAAGTAACCCGAAATCGGCGAAGTAGTCAGCTTTATTTTTTACAATTATTATATTATTTATTATAAGGCTGTAAAACCCCTCACCACACACTTTATACACTTTTCTCAGACAGGCATTAACATTTTCTCACTATTCTCTCTTGTTTAAACACTCTCAAAGTTCAAAACTTAGAATCTTCCTCTGCCTTTTTGGTGTGACCGCAGGCGCCTTTGTCGGTGCAGAAGGTTTCGATGACATTGTGGGTTTTGTCAGGGAGAAAACTTGCAAACATACAGCACTTCAGAGTCACACTGCTAGCGATCAAACATTTATGTAAATTTGGCAAGCCGAACGCATTCTGTACTGTACAGGAGACACGGCACGGAGGAGATTGATTGACAATGGTCGACAGTCCCTTAGCCAATCAGGACGCAGAACACAATGCGCGAGTTCTCCCTTAGCCAATCAGGGCGCAGAACACAATGCGCGTTCATACGCTGTAAAAAAAAAAGCATGCAAAAGTGCACTAAAAAAAAAATCCGCGAAACAGCGAGGCCGCGAAAGGTGAACCGCGTTATAGCGAGGGACCACTGTACACATATAATACCCACTCGAAAGGGAGTGGAAATAAGTAGAACTTATTTGCTCCCAGCCCCAATTCATTCCCATATATTACACCATATGGTTGCCATTATCTGTTAATAATTATATACAAAATACCCAACTACCTTAAGACCATTTTAATAATAAAATAATCTAATATAATAATCCTCAGTTAGTTATTATAAATACATGGTATCATAAATACCTGGTATTTATAATAACTAATACCGATAGACTATTATATTATTAAATCACAATTTAATAATTAAAAAGTAATTACAATAATAATAACTATGATGATAATAATAATAATCTCTACTACCATCACAATAAAAATACATCATCACCAATGCTAACTAATAACTAAAATAAGAGTGAAATTTCTTGTTGTAAATTACATTAAAGTGTCACGTATTTCATGTATATGGGATTACCACTCCCCCAGCTCAAGAGGGAAAATTTCAACAAGACAGAGGACCCATCTTGTCTTCTTTTTGTCGGGACCTCCAGAGCTTTTTAAAAGGTAAAATATCATAAAAAGATACTTAAATAACGGCTAGAGTTAGAATGCACTCAGTGTAGATGCATGTTTTGGTTGACTGGAGTGTTTTTAATTTTTCTCCACCGTCAAGAACATGAACAGGCTCACATTAACAGTCAAGGTTAATGTCAAGGTTAGCTAACATTCGTTGCAAATAACTGCCATGAGGATAATTCATTCTAAATGTAGAAAATTCATCCAAATATTGTGCTCATGAACTCTGTGTTAATGCCGACATGCCAGTGGGGGAGCAATGTTCAAAACGGCACCATGTTGAGGCATGTCTGCTGCTGTTTTACCTGGAAAAACTGCATCAGAATATATATATATATATATATATATATATATATATATATATATATATATATATATATTCGCCAATTGCGAAAGTAAGCTTTTTAAATGTGTTTTTAGCAACAATTGAACCTGACAAATAAAATCGTTCTAACCCTAAACATCTTATATATTGGACATTTGCTGAAATTGCACAATTATGTCCATCTTTTAGGAGATTTGTCAAACTTTGTCACACTGACCTCCAGTCGTCCATGACTCCAATGGTGGAAGTTAAACTAAACGTGAGTAGTACTTGCACTTTTACCATTTATCTATTATTAAACAAATTTTACTTTTGTAACCTTTTAGTCATGGATGTTCTCTAATGTAGGATGTTTGTTTTTAGGACTGGTTCGTTGTGCTATGTTTTTACCCGTCACTGTTTTTTTATCCCACTCTTTTAACTCTTTATTGGTTTTATTTATTAAACATTTTATTGGGCCCTTGTACTCTAGTCATTTGGCACTTTAGTACATACTGGTTGTGTGCGATAGTTTTATTCAAATTATTATCCGGTGCTGTTACTTTTAAGACTTGGTTTTATTTTGCAGTGTTACCCCTTTTATTTGTGTGTTTAGTGTGGGAACATTTGTGTTTTTATTTGTTTGAGGATTTTATAATAGTACTGGTTTTAATTTGTTAATTCATGTCACTATTGCCTTTTATTTGCACTAAGTGCCTTGTGTCAACTGAATAAATTTACAAAACTTAATCACAGCCTCTTCCAGTTTATTCTGGAGACCTGGTTTTAATTGTATATATATATATATATATATATATATATATATATATATATATATATATATATATATATATATATATATATATATATATATATATATATATAATATATAATTATATGTATGTATGTTAGCATTGTGTTTGTGTACACTGAAAATGCTGTTGACTTGAGCAGGAGAGTATATTGTGCTCCCATTAGCTACAAGGTTTCTGCTGAGCACTGTAGTTTGCAATCCCTGAATCTTGACTGCCTTGACAAAAAAAGAAAAACACGTTGACATTTTACCTGTTACAGCTCCTAGAAGGTCAGCATATTTTATATAAATAATTGTTAAATAAGTAAAGCTAATAAAATCAAATATTATCATTAAAAAGAAAAAGGATATGCTGATATGAATTGGTACACTTATTCCATGTGTTTTATTTCAATACATTTAAATGGCCAAAGCATTGCACACGGGGCTGCCACTGTCCTCAGTTCTCAGACCAACCGTGACCATTCTCAGTAGTGCTCATTAACAGTATAAAGGGCTGGACATAGCAAGCCCCCGCTTCCGGGTTTGAAGCTAATACGAAAGTAGGGGTAGGCTCCATCAAGCCTGGCTCCCATTGACTATCATTCAAAAATCAGCGCCAATTACAAAGTCACTATTTTTGTCACAGTCATCATTCTAACTATGCCATCTTTGTTTCAACACACTCTTTTATTCCCGTAATCGATATGTTGATATTTGCACCATAACTCAAGATATTAAGGTTAAAAACTGGCCAATCAGCGGCCTTCTTTCTGCCATATTGCTCCACCGGGGCGTAGATTGACACCTCTTGTCTAGTTTATCGTTGCTCTCCCTCGGGAGAAGATGCTGCTAGATATTTATGGACAAAATAGAGAGACTGTCGGAAGCCCGCTATTTTAACAGCCAGAGTTAATTTTATTTCTATGACCAAAGTTTGTAATTAGTTAGCCCATGTTATCCAAAGCTTTTTAGGCAATGAGGTGTCATTTTTTGTTAATTAGTTTGCTTGCTGCTATTCGTGAATGGAGATAATGTTTGCTGTTAGCTAGCTGTGTTTGGTTTGATTCAGCTCATACGACTTTTTCATCTACAAAACTGGTAAACTTTTATTAGCTAACTTTTATTATCAGGTGGCTGCTATAAAGGCCTATAAAGATGCTGGAGATACTAACATATCTAATGTTCAATTATGTTGATAACGGTTTAATACCCTTATACAGTTTGGTGTTTGTGATGTTAATAAACTATTTTTGTACTGATATAAATGTAACTTAAGTCAAATGAGAATAAATGTCTTTGACAGAATAATTAGTTTTTTGTTTGCAACCACGTAAAGGCCATATATTATTATTTTATTAATTATATTAAATGCAAAAAAAAAAAAAAAATAGTAGGCTCTCTTAATGTACTCTTCTAAGATCTGGTTAGTGTCATGATACAGCTAAAGACAGTAAATACATTTGACAAATGCTTATTTCATGAAAGTACATAATCCCCCTCTTTTTAAAATGTTACTCTCTACAGATATCTTACAGATAATGCTGTCAGGCTGAGGCTGATCAGAAGAAAGGCTCTGCTTGGTTGTGTGGTGACCACTTTGAAGAGGATATTCAGACACTTAAGGTTAGTAGGGTTTTTTTTTTACTCTGCAGTCATACATTTTTTATTATTTTTTTCCGTGGTTAGCAGTAATCACTTTCTTGCAGAGGTGGCTGGTCCCAACAGCAACACTTGTTCTAAACATACATTTTTACTTTCTCTGTCATTGCAGAGCCCCTCTACAGTTACCTCTCCAGCTGCTCTTCTGTCAGTCCAGAACAGTTACCTGTCCCCAGTTGCTCCTCTGTCGGTCCAGAACAGACCTGTCTGCAGCTTCTCCTCTTCTGGTCCTCTCTGCTATATATTATAGTTGTTTTTCAGCATGCTATAAGCAAGAAAGTTATTGTGGAAAAGGAACAGATAAAAAAAATACATGGTTTTGTTAGTCTCTTACGTCTTGAGTGTCTTATAGAATTTAAATAATAATAAAGTAGTGCTGCAAAGATGGAAAAGTTTCTTGAACTTCCAGGTTGCTCCAGAGGTCTTTGACATGCATTAGCAATGGTAAGTAAACTGAAAAGCAAAAAAACTCTGTCTCAACAATACAACACTTGTTTGTTTAATAATAATAATTAAAAATAATATATCTAAGTCTAAATAACCATTTGTTTGTTAAATTATTTAAGTATGGTACGCAATAATATGTCTAATAAAATGCAATTATAAGGTAAAGAAAACTAATACTAACCACAGATGCCTAATATGGATATGACAGAGAAAAGATATTTCTATTGACCATAGCATTGAACAGTAACCCTGTGTTGGTGAATTCATATTTAACACATTGACAGTTGTGACAAGAACTAACAGCCAATAAACTGATATTTCTATACAGCATACAGTTTATAATTAAGAGGATGTTTAATATTATAGATAGCTATATTATTACTATAGTTAGGTTCGTTTAGAGGTATTTTTTAACCATCTTGACAAATACGATAAACATAGATCAACAACAAGAACAAGCAAGCTTCTGATTGGCTCATTGGTTACCATGCGAACGCGCACACAACTCAATATACCCAAATTTTGGACTTCTGGCTCCAAAAAAATCATAATGGTGATCCACACAATGGCCAAAAATGGTGCCTTCAAACTCGCGTAATGCGTAACGCAATGGGTGACGTCACACTGATGTCCAGCCCTTTTTACCGTCAGTGGTAGTGCTGAGAGAGTCATGTAAGTAATGAGCCATGGATCAGTTTCACTAATATCAGACTGTCATTATAAAAAGAATCTTGAAAAAAAAGAGGCTTGTTTTTTTTATTTTGTTAATGTTTTTCAGAGACGTCCATGTCAGATTTTGCCTTAGTAAAAATGACGGCATTGTCTGCATATAACTGGGTATTGATGTATTGGCAGAGATTTGGTAAATCATCGATATATAATGAAAATAAAATAGGTAAAAGTATGGAACCTTGAGGAACTCCGACATGACACCCAGAATAAGGGGATTTGATACCACTGACAAACACACAGTGGGTTCGATTTGACAAGTATGATTTCATCCATAAAAGAGGTTGTTCTGAAAATTTTAATTTTGTTAACCTAGACAACAATATACAGTGGTCAACTGTATCAAACGCCCTTTTTAAATTAAGAAAAACAGCACCAGCAAGAGGACATGAATCATGTTTAACTTTTTCTAAAAAAAAAGATTTATTGCTGTTTCCCTACAATGATAGCACGAAAATCAAATTGCATAGGATGCAGAGAATTTGAACCTTTACTTAATGAACAATCAATTGTTTAGCTACCCACTTTTCAAAAATTTTCAATATAACAGGTAATATACTGATTGTCTGGTAATTCTTAACTTCAGCTTTATTCCCTAATTTAAAAATTGGAGTAATCGTGGCCACTTTCCATGCTGTGGGAACAGCAGAAATATATATATATATATATATATATATATATATATATATATATATATATATATATTATAATATATATATATAAACAGAATGTTTTTTTTCTAACCCCTGAATATATGGAAGCTATCTAAAATATTACAAATTAATAGAAATAATGTTACAATGACATAATTCTCTACAAGTGTGCACAAAAACAAAAGGTCTGACTGAACTGACCCAAAAACTGACTAAAAAACAGGTTTAATGTTATGCTGGTTGGGATGTCTCAAGACGCTGTTGTGGGTCCGGTCAGAACACCAATGTAGACTCTTGTATAGTTCAGTTATTTATTCAAATAATTTTCCACAGGGTTGTGGGTGTGGTTGTGGTTTCTACAGAAAAACACAAATAAACCCAAAGGTAAATAACTAAACAGCAAGCACAAAACACATCCTAAATATGGCTATGGCCACGCTTTGGCATGCGTTCAGAGCATGTCTCCGCACCAACAACACTCAACTTTACAACAAACTAATACAATGGCATGCAAACACACTTACATTGATTTAACGCACAAACTTCAACATGGGATATTGGAAACTACTATGAACTGTCACTGAAGTTACTAAACTGAACTTGGAGCATATTTATTAGTCACTCGGTAACGTCCTTTTCTCTCCACTCGCTCAAGCACCGGCAGCTGCTGACTCCACCCCTTCTTAAAGGAGACTGTGCTGTGCTGTGAAAGCAGCCTTTTCAACAGCCGCCCCCGAATTCACTTGTTAATTCGTACAACTGAAAAAGGCTGTGGTGAAGTGGTCAGTCCTCTTCCGGAAGGGCTGGCAGGCTGATAAGCCTGGCCACTGGTCGCACAAAGGCCCTTCTACTCACCGTCACTTCTGCAGATCTGACCCAGTTGTCTGGACCTGGAAAAACTTACCTTTCCCACAGGCCAGAGGGACCGTGACAGCTGGTTTTCCACAATCATAACCACGTCCCCCACCTGCAGGTTAGCCGATTCAGTTCGCCACTTCTGGAGGGCTTGGAGTCCAGGTAAGTGGTACTTGAGGAAGTGATTCCAAAATTGGTCAGTGAGCACTTGGCTATGCCGCCATCTTCTTCGTCCCGGACCTTCATAGATGACCTGGGGCAACAAGGCGTCCTGCCGCCCCATGAGGAGACAGTTGGGGGTGACAGGATCAGGGTCTGCAATGTGTGATGACGTGTAGCCCAGGGGTTTTGAATTGAGGATCCCCTCAACTTCAATCAGAAGTGTGCGTAACACCTCTTCATTGATGCTTTGGTCTCCGATGATGACTTGAAGAGCGGACTTGAGGGACCGCATCTCTCGTTCCCAACAACCTCCGAAATGCGGTGATCCAGTAGCCTGGCCAGCCAGACCGACTTTCTCATTGTATTACATACAGAGAAAGTTAGTCTGGAATCGATCGATCTGCCTCCGATTTCTCTCCGGCACTTTCTTTCCGACCAATCGTAGCGAGGGAGGCGGGATTTTGTTTCGCGTCATATTGAGCGCGAGAAAACAGTAGCAGGTTTCGGTAGCTTACAACGATCGAAATAAGCACTAAACTCGATATTACACCCCGTGTCCTCAGGTTTTTCTGACAAAAACAACAGAAGACATTCACCGTCACCGAAGCATCTTCTCTCTCGAGCCACGCTAGTGTACGCTGTGGTTTGTTGACAACTAGAATAAGTTTCGCTTTCCTTACGTCACATCCGTGGCTTCTCTGATTGGTTCACTCAGCGAGCGTTAGTTCTGCCCATGCTCCTGCCTTGAAATCCTGTTTAAATCCATCGATCCCAGACTAACTTTCTCTCTATGTAATACAAAGAGAAAGTCGGTCTGGCTGGCCAGGCTAGTGATCCAGGAGGGTTAAAGGAAAACTTGATCTGCTGGGTAGCTAGTTGCTCTTGAAGGTTAGGGTGGAGGGCATTGAATGTCTCTTGCAGCTCTCGTTCTCCTCCTCGGAAGTTTGTCCCCTGGTCACAGAGGATCTCCTTGGGCTTCCCC
Organism: Rhyacichthys aspro; assembly: GCA_036850595.1. Taxonomy (NCBI): domain Eukaryota; kingdom Metazoa; phylum Chordata; class Actinopteri; order Gobiiformes; family Rhyacichthyidae; genus Rhyacichthys; species Rhyacichthys aspro. The sequence goes on along the minus strand of CM072167.1, from coordinate 138,215 downwards.
CGTCTGGCTATGAAGCACCTTAATGCCATCAGGAATGCATCTGTGTCCATACTAGGGAGGAGGTCTATATGTACTGCTCTGGTTGTCATGCATTTAAACAATATCCCCCACCTCTTTTCATTTCTGCGTCCAATCTTAATGATATAGGGCCCAAAGCAATCCACAACCGTGGAATAAAACGCAGGCTTAAAGAGGCGGAGTCTAGCTGGAGGGAGATCAGCCATTCTTGGTGAATTCGGGCGACCCCTCCACCTTTTGCATTCGGCGCAGATTTTCTGGTGGCGCCGGATAGCTTCACGTCTGCTGGAGCTTGTCATCATAGTGATTTATGATGAGTTGGGTCAGGGGGTGACGTGGGTCAAGCACAATGGGGTGTACTTCCTGTACTACAAGGTCAGGATGGCGGCGCAGGCGGCCTCCGACACAGATCAGCCCTACCGCCTCATTGTACTCAAGAGCTAGTAAAAGACGATGACAAGATTTAGCAACTGGTTTGCCGGCCTTTAACTGTGTTACCTCATCAGGAAATGAGTCTCTTTGGGCCTGCCGCAGGGCTTTGAGTTCAGCAGCAGCGTAAGAATCAGCAGTTAAAGGGGTAACTGGACCCACCACCCCATGCAACATACGCGCTGTAGCTTCTAAGTAGCTGTCCAAAGTCTGGTGCTGATTTGGATTTGGCACAGTAGAAGCAGTGCATGTAGTGAGGACAACAACCTGACATTTGAGCTCATTTTCCGGCTAGTGAGCCGGAAAATGGGATAAAGGGGGTGGATCAGGCCATTTATTATGGGCGAGCTTTATGAATGCAGGGCCTTGAGTCCATCTATTGCCTTTACTAATGTCTTGTAGTGTAAGGCCACGTGTAATATCGTCCGCAGGGTTGTCCTTTGAGGGCACATATCTCCATGAAGCCGATTCAGTCAGCCCTTGTATTTCTGCCACTCTGGTGCCCACAAAGACCTTGTAGCGGCATGAATCTGAACCCAGCCAGGTCAAGACAGTGACAGAGTCAGACCATAAGGTGCAGCTGTTGATGGGAAGGGTCAGCTATGTGCTAATGACTTTGTAGAGCTGAACACCTGTTAGAGCAGCACACAGTTCTAGGCGGGGAACTGACTGCTGCTTCTTGGGGGCCACCCGTGAGCGCGCTGCGAGGAAAGCCACTGCTACCTCCCCCTCTGTGTTTTCAGTCCTTAAATAACTCACTGCCCCGTATGCTTGTTCTGAAGCGTCACAAAACACATGCACTTCTCTTACACAGTTGGATTGATCCATACCTGGGCTGGTGTAGCATCTGGGGAGTGTTACTTTAGGCAGGTGTTCAATCTCAGATTCCCATGTGTGCCATTGTTATAACAGCTCCTATGGGAGCTGGGGGTCATCCCAGTCCCTTTTCTTCTCCCATAGGTGGCGCACAATGACTTTAGCTCAAGTGGTATAGGGCACAATGTAACCAAGAGGATCATACTGGCTGGCTAAAACTCTGTATATGTTCCTCATTGTAGCCACTGAGCATTCCTCTGGTCTGTGCTTGTAAGTAAGAGTGTCAGACTCACAATTCCAGTGTAGTCCCAGAGCTGGCTCCTGGATGTTAACTTGTCCCTGGCTTAGCCATACCTTACAGCTGCTTGACTTGATCTCTTGTGGGAGGTGGCTGATAATGCTGGGATCATTACTTGCCCACTGCCTCAGGTCGAATCCCGCTTCCGCCAGGAGATGGCACAGTTTGTCTACCAGAGTCTTTGCTGCTGCTGGGGAGGTGAGACTCTGCAAACAATTGTCCACATAGAAGGACTTGTTGATGGCAGTATTGACATCTTACCCTGGCTGGCTGTGATCTGTGACATGTTTCTGTAATGCAAATGTTGCACAGCAGGGACTGCAAGTGGTTCCAAAAGGAAGTACCTGCCACTCGTATACATCTGGTGAATTGTCCCTCTTCATGTCTCGCCATAGGAACCGCAATAATGGTCTGTCTGCAGGGAGGAGCCTCACTTGGTGGAACATGCCACGGATATCACTGCTGAAGGCTATGGCATGCTCTCTGAAGCGTAATAACACCGCGAGCAGAAAAGGGTGGGACCTGGGAGGAGGAGCTTGTTGAGGTTGTGGCCTTGGTATTGGAAGGAGCAGTTGTACACCACTCTACTCTTCCCATTGTGTTGTACCATGTGGTGGGGTATATACCAAGCTTCTGTGGTGGTCTCTACCTCCTGGGGTGTCAGCTTCATAACATAACCAGCCTCTACCAGCTTGTCAATCTCCATCTGGTAGACAGCAGCTTAGGGGTTTTAGCTAGTCTCTTTTCTGTGCCTCTAAGGTGTGGCAGCATGGCCACACAGGACTGGGTCCTGAACAAAGTTATAAAAAGGTAAAACTGGTCCAGTCTAAGGTGGGAGGGCCCTTATCTAGTCCTGCTCACCACCCCCACAGCACTTAAAAAAAGCTGAGAGAGCCACCTGGATCCACCTGACTCACTGTAAAAAGATACCTGTGTTGTCCAAAGGGACAGACTAAGACCCTGATGCTGGGGACTGATAGACCAGGGTGGCTAGGGGAAGTCAGGGCTACAGAGGGGGCCTGATTCAAGCCTTAGCAGGTCGTCTCATCCCCAGTGAAGAATTACGATCCTAGTCACTTAGAGGGAAGACAGTCTCTGGATCAGTGGCTGAGGATGTCCCCTAGGAGACACACTAACATGAAATTTATATGACCATGGCACCCATTTAGACTTCCAGGGTTCTGTGGACTGCGAGGCACACTGTGTATACTGATTGTTATAACAGTGCTCATAGTGGTGCCTCTCCTTTTATGGTTTAAGTGGCCAGAAGCTGCTAAAACAAATGTAACAAGAACTACATGGACGGGTGACAAATTGCTGCTGCACTGCTCAAAGGCACAACCTCCTACTCGTTCCCTGAAAACCATCAGAGAAGATCTATTGGAGCAAGAATGCCCTACAAATTGGAAGTCTATTCTGATTATTGTTGTAACTGCAGTTGGCACTATCTTCCTGATCCTGATTACCCTGCTGTATAGTGCCCATGGTGTCTGGAACAACTGAACCGAGAAGCTGGGTCTCCCCACTCAGTATTAAAACTATAACGAAAGAGAGAGCTACAGTGTGGCATGTGTGGCTTTTCAGGTCACGCGGCTTCCGCCTTGCCGGGTTTTATGGTCTTGCCTCACCGGTCTGGCCAATCCGGAGCTACGGAGGAAACAACATATTAAGCACAATATTAACAGATGTCCACGCAAGGCACGCGTAACAGTGGAGTTATGTAATGGTTCCTTTTGTATTAGTTTGTTGACCATCTTTTAAAGTAGCAGGGAAGGTATGTGCACACTTACACCTCACTATGAACTATGAACTCTGTATGGCCCTAAAGCTCTGGGGTATTTTCCACTTTTCTAAAATAAAGCGGCTCAGCTGCACTCCTGTGATCAACAACTTCCTAATACAGTAAAGTCTCACGGGAAACTTACTCCTCAACAGTACGACGATAGCTTGAGTACAGGGGACTTTGTTGTGTATTCTGTATGACAGCCCATGGCCATAAATTACGTTGAATTTAATTTACTGATTTACTTATGATCTTTTAAATGTATGCTTTTTTTCATACGTTAAAAAAGCAACACTAGAGCACTTAGGCTTTACCAAAGGCATACCAAAATTATTTCTGATTACATTTTTTAAGCTGTTGAATAACACTTTTATTTTGACAGGAACACTGCACTTAGACTTAAATCAAATGCTTATTTAAGACATCACTTGAACTTGCAGATGTGTTTATTGTCCCTGCAAAACGGCAATGAATGAGAGCATGGGATTCACAGAAACTGGTGGAATTCCCGGAGTCTGACACTGTCAGGCTGCAGTCTCCTCACTGTGAGCACTGTTCATATTTGATTTTCCCGTCAGTTTTGGTCTTGGGCTCAAAACATTTGGGGCTTAAGCCAGGTATAGTATAAAATTGTGTTTTATATTAAATTGCACCTCTTGTTATTGTGCATTCAATCCTAAGCTAATCTTACAGTATAATACACAGGTTGCTATTGTTGGGGAATTTTAGATTTACTTTACTTAACTATATAGTGTCTTTAACCTCAGTTGGGCCTGTCTATTCATTTAGGCACACCCTGTTAGAGATAGTAGAGGCCTTCCCTCAGCACCAAGGTCGTAGATGCAGTGTCTTTGCTTTTGTTTCAGCTCAGACAGGTTCTCCAAGTCTAGACTCTATTGGAAAACACTCTGGCATTGAATAGTCCAATACTCCCGAAGCATACTGTTGAATAGTATATTCAATACTACACTGTGTTGAGTGTCAACTGTCTTTGGGTCCTGTGTTGATTGTCATCTAATAACAAGTAAAGATATTGTTGCTCATGTAAGGGTGAAATGAGAGCAAAAATTGTATAATATATAATTTAAACATACAGCTGCTGAGTGTCAGGTGTGTGCTAGGAGTGTTGTGTCTATATGTCATGTTGTGTTGCTCTTGGTTCCAAATATACACAGCAAATTTGAGGGGTAGAAAAAACAAGGGTTAAACAAAAAAGTTTCAAGGTGTAACAAAATGGGAGTTTATTTCTTGTTTATGCGAGCGCATTTTGTTACAGTATACCCCTGCGTGGTGTAATATTTTGGTGTTCATTAAGTGGGTGTTCAAGAGTGTCCTCTAGCACTTTCCAGGAGTAAATGAAAAATTATTTATTGACTAAATGTGGATTTAGACTGGTATGTAAAACTACAATTTTATGATACTCCGCATAGTTTTATTGCACTATAATGTTTTTTGTATTTATTATAATGTTAATTATTACTAAGTTTTGAACAACTCATTGTCTACATACACGTGTTTGCTCTGTTTGCTCTGGCTCTTTGGCAGGCTTAGCTAGTTGGTGTTCGTAGGGCACAGAAGTAGGGCAGCGCTAAATCTTTTCCTTTCAGCTCAATGAGCGGCCCTCGTTAGCTTACTTCATGCTAGCAAAAAAGTGAGTGAAAGTGAGTCCTTGTTTTGTTCAGTCACTCATTTTCACGGCTTTGTTCCAAAGTGAAATGGCTTTAATGGTTTAACTTTAATGGTACTTGTTTATAGAACGTAGCGTTAATATTACTAAGCCTGATTGGCATTGTATATCCAAATGGGCTATCTGTGTGATTTAGATTTTTCCTGCTAGACTGACTGCCAAACATTTGTTCAATCCCTACAGAACAAACTTTTTCTATGGGTGCCAGTAGGAACATTAAATTGGATTAGAGATTGTTGCCTTACCAGAACCAAGCTTTTCAGAACCTTTAAAGAACTTATGCTTTATGGAACAGTCCCTGAGCTGGTCACACTTTGATGTAAAAATTACAACATTGATCTAGTTTGTGTTCACTTAAATCTGGCTAATTTTGGAGTTAACATTGTTGGACACCAGTACTGGGCTTTGGTTTACTGGTTGTCTGTGAATTTATATTAAAGGCTAAACATTTTGGGCATCTCATAGTGTATGTTGTAAATTCTGTGTTAAGTTTTAAAAGCTAAGCACTTATAGAAGGGTGTACAGTGAGCTCTGTGTAAAGCTTTAATGGGTGAATTCTGTGTTTGGTGACAGTTTTGAACGCAAACGTAATTGTTATTAAGACAGTGTGTACAAGAGTTAAAAATCTGTGGATTATCTGCAGTCATTACAGGCTGATGTGAAAACTTTGGTGGTTTTGCAGTTTTTGTTGTTTCAGTATTTGGTAGTCATAACAGTCTGTAGTGTGGAGTGGAGCGACATGGATTCTGCCCTCTTTTTAAAATAAGGCTGCAAGAGGCATAACAGGCGCTCTGTGAAGTGTTATTGCTTTGGGGAGGAGCCTATGAAGTCTCCTTAAAATCATTAATTTCTTGCTTATAGGTGCGGTTTAGTTGTGTACACATGAATACAACACGTGGTAAAACCTACCACGTTCCTTGTATGGCTCTTGCTACCACCATGGTAACTCAGAATTTGTCAATAAAAAGTGTTTAGAAATTTTCAAACAAACTTTAAGTAAATGGCTGTTTATATCATTGGATGCTGCAGTAGATCTTTATTAATCTGTCTGTTGTGGATTATCTGTTATGTGTTGTATGTTCTACTAAGTGTCTCATTTGGTAAATTTACTATGTGTTGGGCATTTACCACACATTCCACCACACAGTGTCTAGCTTAAGCCTTTAATGAACCAACTAATATTAGATCTAAAGATCATACACACATTTCTACACTTCATCATAGACATCAGCTTTAGTATTAGCTACAGTCTGTAGACTAGCCTCAACCAGACCAAAACCCTCTCCTGTCAAAAGCACACTCACACAAGTATTGGCCTTAGTGAGTATGTGGCTATTATTGTTGCAAAAAGATTTGTGCATGTGTAAATAGATTTGTCTGTAATATGATGTGTGCGTATCAGGTTTTGTATGTGCGTGTTAAGATTTGTGTGTGCGTATCAGGTTTTGTGTGTGCGTGTTACAATTTGTGTGTGCGTATCAGGTTTTGTGTGTACGTATCAGGTTTTGTGTGTGCGTATCAGGTTTTGTGTGTGCGTTTTGTGTTCGCTTTCTTCTCTTACAGTAAGTAAAGCGATTAGGTTGTTATTTTAGTTGTAATAAATCTGTAGTTTGTTTAACAGAATAGGTATACAGGTTAATACTTTATAAAAAAAAATCTAAAACAACCTAACCGCTTCACTTACTGTAAGCGAAGAACCCATAATTTTTGTGTTACTGTCCATCGTCCACCCTCGCACCAGTGTGCAGTCTCCATTGCAATCTCGGACGAGAGACTCTCCCTACTTTGAAGCAGAGGGCAGCTTATATCTCGCTGCTGCCATCTGCTGGCAGCTTAGTCAAGCGGTCAACCCTCAATAAGCTGTGGGGCAAAATCAAACTATTTTTTTTAGAGAGTGTCTTTATGAGACAGATAACGGCTATCTCTGTGTGTATTACTGCTAAACAGTTGCAAAATGGTTTTTGCTGCCAGCAGATCAGAATTTATTTTATGTGATATTTTAACAAAACTTTAGGTCTCAGAGTTAAACAGTATATTCTGCCTCCATTAACCACTACCGCCATCTGCTGGTTTACTGTTTCATCAACCAGTCCACAGCCTGTAAGTCTAACCTCAGGGCACACACAAAATCTGATACGCACACATCATATTACAGACAAATGTATTTACACACGCATAAATCTTTTTGCAACAATAATAGCCCCATAGTGAGTGTCAGCAGGACAAGGAAAACAAGGCAAAGTCAACAACTTACATGCATGTGAGGATAAGGAAAGGACCAGCATTAAGGAAGATGAGGAAGGTGGTTTCACTGATGTAAAAAAGAGCTGTAATAAAGTAAAGCTTGACTCGATCAAAAGTGGACAACACCCTATGTTTAGGTAATAGAATATGGACCCTCTACTCAATGAAAACATAAAAGCAAGGCTCTGCCTCTGCCCTATCACAAAAATTGTCACAGAGTTTAAGTCTGTGAACGATCAACCCCAACTTTTACTCTCACACCTCTCCTGAGTGTCCGCAGGATAAGGAAAGCAGGCAAAGGTAAAAAAAGGGTTAAAAACACAAAAAATGTAAGGAAGAGACAGGATAATAATAATAATAATAATAATAATAATAATAATAATAATAATAATATAGATCATACTAATCTCTTTGCAAACAGGATCTATAAAAGTTGTAAGTAACTGTTTATAGTGTGCAAAGAAAGTGCTGGAAGGTGTTACAATATAAAATTACATTATTTTGAAGACTTTTTGTTAAAAAAGTAGGAAGGCAGTTATTTAAAACTAATTTTGTTTTGTATCTATCTCAATTTAATTCAAAGTGTTTCTTGTCATGTGCACAGTATGGAAACAGGATTCCCTGTACAATGAAATTTGTTGACCTTTGCTGTCCACAATGAATGCCAAGCAGTGTAAAAATAGAAATAAAATAAAATCTTAAGTATAAAATAAATAAATAGGTCTAAATACAAATATACAAATTGACATAGAATCAAGGAGGGCAATTAAAAAGCAGTATCTTAGGGGAACAGAACTGTTCAAAATCAGTGAAGTGCAATATAAGCTGTATGTGCAATCGGCAATATATGTGCAAAGTGAGGTATATGTAAACAGTAGGTGGGAATGTCCAGCAGGTGGGAATGTCCACATGCTGGTAATATTTGGGGAATAAAGTCCGTAATTTGCACTGGTTAAAGTCTCCAGTGGTGTTAAAAACAGCATCAGGATGAGCCGTCTCCAGCGTGCTGATGACGTCATGGACCTTGCCGAATGCTGCTGTGGAGTTGGCTCGAGGCGGAATGTAAACAGAGGCCAAAAACACTGCTGCCAATTCCCTTGGTAGATAATTGGGACAGCACTTCAGTCTGTAAACAGTCTGTATATCTCCACACCACACATTGTTGACAAACACACGCATACCTCCTCCTTTACCGGAGGCTGCAGTCCAGTCTCTTGTATATGTATGTATGAAATGAGTCTCTGGCTGATCTGCAGATTCTGGGACTTTGTCAGAAAGCCAGGTCTCGGTGAAAATAACATAACAATAATAACCTGCTTATTTCCAGCGGTGGTCGGCTAGCTCGGGCTTTGAGCTGTCTCTGAAGCACTCTCCTGGGGTCAGCTGGCTCACTCAAGGTTGGTGCTTCGAGGACTTTGTGGTGGCAGTGGCTGGGGGAGCGAACAGTCAGTTGCAGCTCTGATGGTATAAAGCCAGTGAATTTAAAATTATGGTGTATATTGGCAACAGTACTTAGCAATTGTGCACTGCAAAATTGAAAACACACCAAATAGAAAGGCTGGCAGCTGTCTGCCTGTCTTGTGTCACATGCTTGGTGCAGCTGCTGGTATCTGTCCTGTGAAGTCCTTGAACACAACATAGCTGAAGATTTGCTAACAACTGTTGTCAGTCAAGAATTGTTGTTGTTAGTCAAGAAAATATCACAGTGTGACTATAATGACTTTAAACTTAAATCATGTTGGTGATCGATTGGTCACTGGAGAAGCACTATTGAGTTAGATTAAACTAAACCATGACCCTGACCATCATAACAACCTGCAAACAGAAGGATAAAAAAGGGAACATCTGTGCATGAGTTGCAGACAACAATAAACCTGGGGTTTTCACCCATTATGTGTATTTCATTATGATGTGGTATATTTTCAGAATTGATGCTGCTCTGATTGTTGTTTACAGGAACCAAAGAGCTCCAGTTTAAAGCTGATGCATGAGTAACATGTCATATTTCATATCTGTGTTCTCTGTCTCCCTCCTCTGCAGCTGATCTGTGAGTAAGAACTTTGTAACTGGGTGTAAAAAGGTCAATGGTCAACAAAACCCTGACGAAATGCCTACGGGAAAATGTTACGAGACAGCTGTAATTTTCTTTAATTGAACAATTCAAAATACAATACAATACTTTACTTTTACTTCAGTATCATAAAAAATATAAAAAACAAATAAAAATTAAAGCCACAAGCGGTGTCAAAGGCCCTCGCCTCCCTTGCGACCGCGGGGGGAACATTTCCTCGGGAAGACTACATGTCACTGTTATGGCAAAAAATGACTCGGGCGCGGATGAGTTTGTGAAATAAAGGCTTGCCAGTGTTTCTCGGCAGAGAAAGTTCCAACCATCCAGAGACAGAGTCACGGTGAGAATGAAGTTGGACCCTGTCTGTTGGTTCAAGACCAGTATTATAAAGCGGTAACATCAAACACAAAACAAATGATAGGTGGGGAGAAAACAATGGGGTTAAGGAAGTATGAAACAAAAGGAAAAGGAAAAGCTCATTACAAAGAGCTATTGGGGAGAAAAGGAAAAGGGAACTGTTGGGTAGGGGATATGCTAATTAACATTTATGTGCTAATTTGATTCACACTTAGATGTAAAATCATTCTTGAGTAGACCTAAACAGATTATGGCATTTGGCAAAAGTGAAACAGATTCAAATAATCTTATAACAAATGTTAGGTTTAACAATTCTATGAATGTATCAATGACTAAATTTCCATTACATCACCCCCCAACCGTGGAAGCAAATGTCCTTGACAGGACTTCATTTGCCTCACCTTGTAACCGTGGAGATAAATGTCCTGGGAAAGATTTCATTTTGTAATGTAAAGTGCTGGAGAGCCAGTTTTAAAGACAGTCCTATTATTTGAATATCACTGTGTTCAGGTCATTAATGTGCACAAACGCTTCATTGGGGCCAACCAAATCCAACAACTTTTGTGAATGTAACAGGAGATTTTGTCGTTCCCAAAATGGCCTCGTTACGAGCTCGCTGTGGCCCAGCCCGATACGATATCATAAATTTAGAGCCTTTTGGATAAAAACCCTGGGAGGAGAAGGTTTTTTGAATGAAGGGTGTGATTTTGAGCGTTATATGTTATGCCCAAAATGGTGAACTTCCTGTTTGTCAGGGGGCTAAGCCATAATAATATTTCTTGTTTGGCTCGATGTAAGGAATGTGTGTACAGTGGTCCCTCGTTTATCGCGGGGGTTACGTTCTAAAAATAACCCGCAATAGGCGAAATCCGCAAAGTAGTCAGCTTTATTTTTTACAATTATTATATATGTTTTAAGGCTGGAAAAACCTCTCACCACACACATTATACACTTTTCTCAGACAGGCATTAACATTTTCTCACATTTCTCTCTTGTTTAAACACTCTCAAAGTTCAAACCTTAGCATCTTCCTCCTCATTTTGGGTGCGACCACAGGTGCCTTTGTCGGTGCAGAACGTTTCGTCGACATTGTAGGTTTTGTCAGTGAGAAAACTTGCAAACATACAGCACTTCAGAGTCACACTGCTAGCGATCGAACATTTATGTAAATTTGGCAAGCCGAATGCAAAAAAAAAGCATGCAAAATTGCACAAAAAAAAATCTGCAAAACAGCGAGGCCGCGAAAGGTGAACCGCATTATAGCGAGGGACAAACTGTACCATATTTCATGATTTTACAGCAAAAAAAAAAGTACTTTCACTTCCCCATGGCTTAATGCAGTGGTGTCAAACTCAAAATGGTGAGGGGCCACTATAGTTAATCTGAATTCTTTCTGGGGCCAAAGATGATGACATTTGGAAGCTTTTATAAAAATTTGGATGCGAGATTTCATCTTCATTTAACTCTTTTAACATTAATTTCCTCGCTTATATGGAAACTGTTTGTAGTTTGCAGGTTTTTGTTGGACTTGAACAGGTTTAAGTCAGATTTGAACTGGTTTTAGATGGATATGAACAGGTATTAGTTTAATTTCAACAGGTTTTATTTATCTTTGTAGCAAAAATAAAATCCATTAAAACCTAGTGCCAAAAATATAACTTTCCAAATGTGCTGAAGGGCCACATAAAACATTGCAAAGGGCCGCATTTGGCCCCCGGGCCTTGAGTTTGACATGTGTGGCTTAATGTATTTCCACTTTTCCAGGGTGCACTGTTGAGCCCCCTTTTTATGGGTTTGAATGGCAGTGGCCAAAAAAACTATCACTCAACGGTCTTGAATTTTGGGTGACGTTTGGTGCGGTTTCAGTTTCGTTTAGGAGCTCAATTTAGTGTTCAATTTATGCTTCCCATTCATTTACATTACAAATTTCGAGCGTTCCCATGATAACACGGTTGTAGATAGGGGGTCATTGCAATTGCCTTTTTTTTCCAGCGTGACATAAGGGATGTGTGTACCAAATTTCATGTCTCTAGACCAAAGTAAATTTTTGGCCCCCATTATAAATTTGTAAGGAGCACTGGAGAGCCAGTTTTGAAGATAGCCCTGTCATTTGGATATCACTGTGTTCAGGTCATTAATGTGCACAAACACTTCATCGGGTCCAACGAAATCCAACAATGTTTGTGAAAGTTACAGGAGATTTTCTTTTTCCCAAAATGGCCCCCTCGTTAGGGGCTTGTTACGGTACACCCATTAAGATTTCAAAATAAAAATGGATCATTTTTGTTGGCACATGTGTTTAGATGATTCTGACCAAATTTGGAACCTTTTGGATGAAAACCCTACGACTAGAAAGATTTTGAATGAGGGGTGGGTTTTTGGGTGTTGCATGTTCCACCCAAAATGGCGGACTTCCTGTTCGTCAGGGGGCAAGCCATAATAATATTTTTTGTTTAGTTCCATGTAAGGAATGTGTGTACCAAATTTCGTGACTTAATGGCAAAAAAAATGGACTTTCATTTCCCATTGGCTTAATGTATTTCCACTTTTCCAGGGTGTGCTGTCGAGTCCCCTTTCTATGGATTTCAATGCCAGTGGCAAAAAATATATTTTTCAATGGTCTTGAATTTTGGTGAAGTTTGGTGCGGTTTCAGTTATGTTTAGGAGCTCAATTTAGTGTTCAATTTATGCCTTACATTCATTTACATTACATATTTTGTGTGTTCCCATGGTAACACGGTTGTAGATACGGGATGGTTGTCATTGGCTTTTTTGTTCAGCATCAAATACGGGATGCATGTACCAAATTTCGTTTCTTTACAACAAACTAAATTTTTGTCCCCCATTATAATTTTGTAGGGGGCGCTGGAGAGCCAGTTTTGAAAATAGCTCTATGAATTGCATATCATTGTGTTCAGGTCATTAATGTGCACAAATGCTTCATTGGGTCCAACCAAATCCAACAATGTTTGTGAAAGTTAGAGATTTTCTTTTTTCCAAAATGGCCTCCTTGTTAGGGGCTTGTCACAGCCACACCCATTAAAAAAAACAAAAAAAACTATTCGATAATTTTTGTTGGCTCATGTGTCCAGGTGATTCTGACCAAATTTGGAGCCTTTTGGATGAAAACCCTAGGACAAGGAGGATTTTGAATGAGGGGTGCGATTTTGGGCGTCGCATGTTCCAGCAAAAATGGCGGACTTCCTGTTTGTCAGTGGGCAAAGCCATAATAATATTTTTTGTTTGGTTCCATGTAAGGAATGTGTGTACCAAATTTCGTGACTTTAAAAGGTGCTTTGTAAAATAAAATTTCTGAAACAAGTTTTCCTATACTATATATGTTGTGCCATTGAATTAAAGCTGAATTGTCTTTGAAACATGAAACCTTTTGTGGCCCAAAAGATTCAGATTTTGAAGTGAGATGATTTTGTGTTAAAAGTTTTACTTGACTCATTGTGTCATGATTTAGTGGATGTCTTGTAGTTCTCTGTAGTCAGCCATAGAGTTATTCTTTTGTGTTATACTTGGTCTATGAAATATCAACATAGATGTTGTTGTAATATTGGAACTTTGTTTTTGGTTGAATGCAATGTCTTCTGGTTCACATTCTATCCATTCACTTTTCTGCCCTCATACTGGGTAAAAACAATGAAATAAAAAATAAAATAAAATAAAAAAGTTTACATTGACATTGTCTCCTTAATATCTAAGACATGTGTTATCAAAAGAGAGCAAGGGCACTAGCAACAAAATCATAGTTTATTAAAAATATAATCCTCTGACCAAGATAACCAAACATGACTCACCAAGTCAGCCAAAGCCAAGCCAAATGTCAATGCATTTTACTTAAATTAATGCTATTGAGAGTTTAACATGAATTTAGTCTTTAGTATTTGTAACCAATTATCTTGGCAGTGAGTTGCTGCAGTGTTTGAATCAAACCAGTTGAACATCATTTATAGTGGTTTCAATTTTCATTTTTTATAGCTGTAACATAAAGTAATGTATTAGTTTCTAAAGTGGTATAACCTGATGAATGGTGTTTTCAGGCTGTACTTTGAGAAATAATGCGAAAATTACTTCCTTTTGATTAAAAAGGCTTAAAACAATATTACTCCATAAATATAATATTATGTTATAGTCACTGTACTGACTATATTTAGTGAATATAGTCACTGAATATAGATGTTAGTCCTCTTTAGTACCTCTAAAAGTACTTTACTTCTTTTGGACTGTACAGCTGCAGACCCAACCAGTCTCATCACCACTCACAGTTACCACAGAAGACAGTCACAGTCCTCTATCAGCTCCAAGCACTAAACTGAACTGAAACTGCCTGGCAGTGGCACTGTTTTGTCTACTGAAAATTATCTGAGAACATGGCTGCCTGCTCTTTATTGTCTCTGAGAAGCATTGACTGAAGCACCCAAGACAAAGAAAGCATGTTTCTGACTGGTTTAAAGCTGCACTTTGTGGATTGGGCTCCTCCATACTATCCCCTTGTCAAATAGACTGAATCTATGCCACTACAACTACTGCTGCTGCTGCACAGATGTGATCACAACATGAACTGTCCTGCTCCTGGATGGTGTGGAGCAGAACCGGCTTTAGGCATAGGCCATCTAGGCGGTTGCCTAGGGTGCCATCTGCTGGAGGGGGAGCCCAGCTGCACCCCTCAAAAAAAAAAAAAAAAAAGGAATAAAATAAGTATATATTTTTAATAAATAACAAATAATTAAAAATAAAGTGAATGGTGTTATTTCTTCTTTGTACTCTAATATGAAAAAAAAAAAAAAAAATCCTAATGACTTCTGATTGACCTGGCCGGCCTGAACCTGACAGTCACAGTTTACGGTGGAAGCGGGGGGATGGGCGTATTGTTGATGCGCATCACAGCAGCGGTCCCTAAATTGATGGATGTCACATCAACAAGTAATTTGAGTAATTTTTTTTCAGAAAGCGGAGAAAAGAGGAGGAGAAAAAAGGCCCAAAGTAGAGGTATGTAGTTGTTTATTCTAACATTAAAAACTGCTGTTTAACTTTTCATTTGCACAAGCTACGAGGCTAGTGAAGTTGAAATAAACTACACCGTAGCTAGCCACCTCGTGTTACGGTGTTACTTTGTAATTAAAGACAGTGAGTGTTGCTTCAGCACACAGGAGCTTCTCGAAACTGAAGCTTATGAAAACCTACCTCAGATCTACAATGTCTCAAGAGCGCCTCAGTGGACTTGCTTTAATCAGCATAAATCGGGAGGTGTTTAGACATATATCATTTGATGAGACCATAGATGCTTTTGCTGCTAGGAAGACGTGTACAATTTTAATCAGACTTTGGACAAAAGTGCTACTTTATAGTTTTAATTTGGTATTGTTTGCACATTATGGCCATTGTTTAAAAGGACCATTGCACTGTTTTGTATTGTTTTTGAACATGGCACCTTTTTATTTTAAGACATTTGCACAAAACCTGAACGGTTTCAGTGGTTTAATTTATGTTAATTTATTTATTGTTTATATTGTTTATTGTTTTGTACATGGTCTTGTTTGCACATTCAGGGCCATTGTTAATAAGAACAAGTAGCACAATTGCACAACTTTTTGAAACAAATATTTTAGTTAAACCACCAGTTGTCTTTTAAATTTACTTATTTTACATAGCACTGTTTTGTGTTGTTTTAAACATAGCACCTCTGTATTTTCTCAGGACATTTGCACAAACCCTGAACAAGAACTTGATCTTTTATTTAAATTTTCTAGTTATTTCATTATCTTGGGGTCTTGTTCACGAGTGAGGGAAGGATGGAACGGGAGATTGACAGATGGATCGGTGCAGCTTCCGCAGTCATGCGGTCGATGTATCAGTCTGTCGTGGTAAAGAAAGAGCTGAGCTGCAAGGCTCTCGATTTACCGGTCAATCTACGTTCTTACTCTCACCTATGGTCGTGAGCTTTGGATCATGACCGAAAGGACAAGATCCCGGATACAAGTGGCCGAAATGAGTTTCCTCCGCAGGGTGGCTGGACGCTCCCTTAGAGATAGGATGAGGAGTTCAGTCACTCGGGAGGAGCTCAGAGTAGAGCCGCTGCTCCTCCATATCGGCCAGCTTAGGTGGCTCGGGCATCTGTTCAGGACGCCTCCTGGACGCCTTCCTGGGGAGGTGTTCCGGGCATGTCCCAATAGGAGGAGGCCCCGGGGCAGACCTAGGACACGCTGGAGAGACTATGTCTCTCGGATGGCCTGGAACTGCCTCGGTATTCCCCCAGAGGAGCTGGAGGAAGTGTCTGGGGAGAGGGAAGTCTGGGCGTCCCCCCAGACTGCTGCCCCCGCGACCCGGCCCCAGATAAGCGGAAGAAGATGGATGGATGGATAGTTATTTCATATTGTTATTTAATGTTGTATTATTGTGTGCCTAGGGCACCAAATTGGCTAGAGCTGGCTCTGGTGTGGAGGTCCAACTTTACAATTCTTAGTCCTCCTATAGCTGCGTTAGCAGCTGGATACTACAGAGCTAAATCAGCACAGTCAAATCAACCTCAAATAAGTTAATTTTAACATTTTTCTGGTGTTTATATGCGAAAATGTTCTCACCAGAAAATGTTAAATTCATTTTCCAGAGTTAAGTATTAACTCCCAAATTGGTGTTAATATATACTCGTATTTCTGAGTCAGACTTAACCCTTTTGGAGAGTAAACATTAACTCTTTCACGAGTTAAAAAGAAAAAATACTATTTTGGGTGTTGAATGTATATTTTAGCTTTTTTTTTTTTTTTAATTAATAGATATTAGATAAATAGGCAACTTTTAATGAAATGCATAACATTTATTTATAAGGTCAACAAAAAAAGCATATGACAATATGGTACAATGTAGAATAGACCATTATTATTGTTCTGGCTCTGCCATTAGTTTTGTTGTGTGCCCTGGCTCTTTAAGAGAAGCGGAAGTGAGTGTTCACACCATGCACTAAGAGCAGGGTGAGAGACGGCGGATTAGTTTGACCGCACAGACCGGAAAGTGTTGTGTTCTGTAGCTGTGTTAAGTTCTTAAAGGCATTCCCTGTGAGTATAACATTAAAAACAATGCTTGATTAATAATATGTATTAACGATGAATTCTTTATGTTTTTGATGTGGCAAAACAATTGTGATTTGTGAAAAAATGTGATTAGCATTTTAGCCTGTGTTTCGTGTGTGCTGATGCGCATGTGCTGTTTTTGTTTGTTGCAGTGTTACACCTGCCATATAAATATTAGTCCAAACATCTTGACGTCTGTGACTTCTTGTGTGGGGGTGTTTAACTAGCTGGATAGTGGACAAGGTTCCAGAGGCCAGTACAGTAAAAAGGGACACCTCCCGACGAACTACTGACTCCCAGGCTGCATGGTCATACGCTGTTTTCAGACCAGCACGACAGAAGCGGCATTATCAAGTCAGCGTAAAGACACAGTACATCAACACGAACAATGGAGACGACCGAACTCGAAGTTAGATCTACAGCTTCACGGACAAGCAGATCATCCGCCACAAGTGTGACATTAGCGGCTGCCACAGGCCAAAGCAGAAGCTGCCCAGACCAGAGCTGCATTTGCAAAAAAAGAAATAGAAATTAAACTGGAAAAAGCCAGATTAGAAGCAACACTCCACGCACTAGAGAAAGAAGGCGAAGCACAAGCTGCAGCTGCCGAAGCAGCAGTTATGGAGGCCGCTGCTGCAAGTTTAGAAATATCAGAGGAGCACCCAGTTCATCTGCCTTCAATGCAAAGTGCCCATGAGAGGACAGCCGAATACGTAAGAAAGCACAGTCAGTCCAGTGACGAAGATCAAGGTAAAATAAACACAGAGGACATTAAGCTAAAAGAAAGCAGGCACACAGTACAAATTAAGGAATCAGTTATGCAACAGGAAAATATGCCCATAGTCTCAAAACACTACCGGCCCCAAAGACCCCCAGAAAACAGTGACTTTAAGACAGAACAACGTTCACCTGAGAGCCAGGACAATCGGGCATACACACCAAACACCCAGCCAAATAGGGCTCATAATATTCCTTTGTATACAACGCCCTCTACTGTCCGCACTCAGTATTACTCACCTGCTCAATACCATTCTAGTGACACTAATGAACTTGCAAAATATCTGGTGAGGAGCCAGTTGTTAGCATCCGAGCTCACCAAGTTTGATGACAAACCGGAAAACTATTTATCCTGGAAATCGTCATTCATTAATGCTACTGAGAGTCTTGATTTCAAGGCTGGGGAAGAAATTGATCTCCTAATAAAATCACTGGGCCCGGATTCAGCCAACCATGCACGTCGCATTAAAGCAGTGAATATAGGTAAGCCATCTGTTGCATTACAACTTATCTGGGACAGGCTACAAGAGACCTATGGTTCACCAGAGGCCATAGAGGGCGCTCTCTTCGCAAAACTTGACCAGTTCCCCAAAATAGGACCAAAAGATCACCAAAAATGAAGAGAGCTAAGTGATTTACTGTTGGAAATAAATTCAGCAAAACAAGAGGGATACTTGCATGGACTGTCTTATCTCGATACTGCAAGGGGCATTGGTCCAATCGTGGAGAAGCTGCCGTATGGACTACAGGACAGATGGATGATGGAAGGCTCACGCTATAAACAGGAGTATAAAGTATCCTTTCCTCCTTTCACCTTCTTTTTGCAGTTTAAAGCACAAGCAAAGGCACACAATGACCCAAGCTTCAATATCCAGTCACTATCTATCAGTGGAATAAAAAAGGACAGGCTTGGAGAGAACCACAACAATAATCGCAGAATGGTGTCAGTGCATAAAACAAATGTAACAGCCACACCCAACAATGAACCAGACAAATGGTGCCCGGTGCATAACAAACCGCATGCACTACAACAATGCAGAGGCTTTAAGGAGAAACCTTTTCAAGAAAGAAAAAGGCTGTTGAAGCAACACAATATATGCTACAAGTGCTGTGCATCTAACAAACATGTGGCTCGTAACTGTGAAGCAGCGGTAAAATGTTCTGAATGCGACTCTGATAGGCATCCTACTGCCTTACATCCAGATTCACCCTCTCCTCCCAAGTCCTCCCTACCTCCAGTAGATCACGGCGGGGAGAAAGAGATGGGGCAGGAGAAAACAGTCGTCACAAGTTGCACTGATGTATGTGGGGAGGCATTTTCTGGAAAGTCATGTTCCAAAATATGCCTGGTCAATGTTTACCCAACAAATGATCACAGTAAGAGCAAAAGAATGTACGCCATGCTGGATGACCAGAGTAACTTGTCATTGGCACGCTCTGAGTTTTTCGACATGTTCAAAGTTGACAGCCTCGCAGCACCATACACCCTGCAGACCTGTGCTGGTGTAGGTCTCACAGCTGGTCGTAGAGCCTATGGTTATGTCGTAGAGTCCATAGACGGCGCCCCCGCAATATCACTGCCAATGTTGATTGAGTGCAACATGATACCAAACAAAAGGGATGAAATTCCTACTCCAGCCGCTGCACAAGGTCATCCCCACCTTGAACGTATTGCACACAAAATACCACCACTAGAGGTCAGTGCTGAAATCCTGCTATTAATTGGAAGGGATCGCCAGCTGTCTGTAAGTCGCACAAACATGAAACAAAATGCAAACAATGTATGCTTGGAAAGTGATGTTTTCTGTCAGACCAAAAATGACAACAAGCTCGCACCTTCAATGGAGGATCTGTTATTCCTCAAAATTATGGACAATGAGTTCACACAGGATGAGGCAAAGAGCTGGGTGGCCCCGCTACCCTTTCGTCAGCCAAGGAAGATACTGCCAAACAATCGCCAGTATGCTGTTAGTCGCCTCAAATCACTGCAACGCACGCTCGACAAAAACCCTGAAATGCAGTCCCACTTTATAGACTTTATGCAAAAGATGTTGGATAACAGACACGCTGAGCTCGCACCCTCTGTGCAGAAAAACAAAGAGTACTGGTATTTGCCCTTTTTTGGAGTATACCATCCTCAGAAGCAATCGCAAATAAGAGTAGTATTTGACTCCAGCGCACAGTTTGAAGGTATGTCACTTAACGATGTACTGCTCTCAGGGCCTAACCTAAACAATAGACTATTGGGTGTATTAGTGAGGTTTAGGAAGCATAAGGTTGCAATAACCGCAGACATTCAGCAGATGTTTTATTGCTTTCTGGTACGAGAGGACTGTAGGGATGTCTTGAGATTTGTGTGGCACAAAGACAACAACCCCAAAAATGACATAGTGGACTACAGAATGCGCGTCCATGTCTTTGGCAATAGCCCCTCTCCTGCAGTAGCTACTTATGGACTAAGGAGGGCTGCTCAACAAGGTGAGAAAAAATATGGGGCAGACGTGCGTCAATTCATTGACAGAGACTTTTACGTGGATGACGCTTTGAAGTCTGTTCCCACTGAGCAAGACACCATCAGTCTAGTCAAAAGAACACAAGAAATGCTTGCAGCATCTAACCTCAGGTTCCTCAAAATAGCGTCCAATAAAGTTGAAGTGATGGATGCGTTTCCAGTGGAGGACCGTGCCAAAGATCTCCAGGATCTGGACCTGTTCAAAGATGACCTTCCTGACCAGCGAAGCCTTGGCATAAAATGGAATATAATGTCAGACTTTTTCACCTTTCATATTCCCCAAACAGACAAACCCTACACACGCAGTGGGGTCCTTTCAACAGTGAACAGTGTATTTGACCCACTTGGGTTCCAGTCCCCGGTCATTATTCATGGACGGCTCCTTCTCAGAGAACTTTCACTGCACACTACAGAGTGGGATTCAGCCCTGCCTGAAGACATGAGAGGGAAGTGGATAGAGTGGCAACAGTCGCTTCAGTGCCTCAGTACTCTACAAATCCCACGTATGTACTCCAACATCCCACTTTTTCAAGCCAAACATGTGGAACTATGTGTTTTTTCAGATGCGTCTATGAAAGCAATATGTGCAGTTGCCTACCTTAAAGTTACTGCAGCTGATGACACAAAAGAAGTAGGATTCGTACTAAGCAAGGCACGACTTGCCCCACAGCCAGAGCTTACAGTCCCTAGGCTTGAACTCTGTGCAGCAGTAATGGCTGTGGAAATGGCAGAAGTGATCAGTGAAGAGATAGATCATCAAATAGACAAAATCAGCTTCTATATAGATAGCAAGGTGGTCCTGGGCTATATCAACAACCAGTCAAGGCGTTTCTATGTGTATGTGAACAACCGTGTCAGGCGCATCAGAGAGTCGACAACACCTGAGCAATGGCACTTCGTCACAACAGATCAAAATCCTGCTGATCACGGCTCACGCTCTGTTCCAGCCTTAGAGTTGCAGAATACGTCATGGTTTACAGGACCAGCCTTTCTACGGTGCTCATCAGACATCCAGCCAGAGCAGCACGAGTATGAGCTACTGGATCCAGACAGTGATGCAGAAGTGCGTCCAGCGGTAAAAACACTCTGTACAAACACTACAAAAACTGCGTTAGACACAAAACGCTGGGAACGCTTTTCCTCATGGAAAACAGTGAGCAGAACTGTAGCAAACCTGATTCACATAGCACAAGGTTTTTCCCTTTCCAAAACAAACAAAGACTGTACTGGATGGCATATCTGTAAAACAGCCATCAGAGGTGAACTGTTATAGCAAGCTGAGAACATTATAATCAAAAGTGTCCAACAAGAAACATATGCAGATGAGATCAATTGCATTGCAGCAAAACAAAATCTTTTTAAACACAGCCCACTTATAAGGCTTAACCCCACCATTGGAAATAACGGCCTAATGAGAGTTGGTGGTCGCATTACTCGCTCAGGCTTAGAGACAAGGGAAACAAATCCTGTCATCTTACCAGGCACTAACCACATTACCACCCTCCTTGTGCGACACTATCATGAAAAGGTTAACCACCAGGGGAGGCACTTTACTGAAGGGGCAGTTAGAGAAAGTGGCTTGTGGATTGTAGGAGCTAAACGCTGCATTGGCAAAGTTATAAACAAGTGTGTCACATGTAAAAAACTGAGAGGCAAATTTGAGGAGCAATTGATGAGTGACCTCCCAGTAGAGCGACTCCAGATAGAGCCCCCCTTTTCTTATGTGGGCATGGACATTTTTGGCCCATGGGAGGTATTCACAAGGCGTACAAGAGGGGGACAGGCTAACAGCAAACGCTGGGCGGTACTCTTTACCTGCTTATGCACAAGGGCTGTCCACATTGAAGTTGTGGAGGAGATGAGCTCATCAAGTTTTATCAACGCACTGAGGCGCTTCTTCGCTCTGAGAGGTCCTGCGAAGCAACTACACTCTGACTGTGGCACTAATTTTATTGGCGCTCACAAAGAGATCACAGCACCAGTGCCAGACAAAGATTCAACCCACCCCATTCGTCCCATATGGGGGGAGTATGGGAACGTATGATCGGCATGGCAAGGCGTATACTGGACAATATGCTGCTGCAAGCTGGTCGCGTCCAGCTCACCCACGAAATCCTGACTACATTTCTAGCAGAAGTCACGGCCATAATAAATGCCCGCCCACTAATACCAGTCTCATCAGACCCAGAACATCCGCTCATTCTGTCCCCCGCTATGTTGCTCACACAAAAAACACATGCTGTTCCTCCAATCTGTGACAACATCAACCAGAAAGAGAAGCTTAAGAGCCACTGGAAGCGGGTTCAATTCCTCGCGGACAACTTCTGGAGCAGGTGGCGAAAGGAGTATCTCAGTAGCCTCCAATCTCGTCAAAAATGGTATCACAAAAAGACTGACATTAAAGAAGGAGATGTAGTTCTCCTTAAGGTCAAACAATCAAGAAGAAACGAGTGGCCAATGGGTGTCATTGCCAAGATGGTTCCCAGTGAAGATGGTATTGTGAGAAAGGCTGAGGTTAGAACTGCTAACCAAGGAACTGTTAAAACTTATTATAGACCTATATCAGAGATGTTTTTTTTATTGCCTGGTGATGGTTAGGTTTGTTTATTGGTGGTATCCATAAGATACCAGACGGGGAGTGTTCTGGCTCTGCCATTAGTTTTGTTGTGTGCCCTGGCTCTTTAAGAGAAGTGGAAGTGAGTGTTCACACCATGCACTATGAGCAGGGTGAGAGACGGTGGATTAGTTTGACCGCACAGACCAGAAAGTGTTGTGTTCTGTAGCTGTGTTAAGTTCTTAAAGGCATTCCCTGTGAGTATAACATTAAAAACAATGCTTGATTAATAATATGTATTAATGATGAATTCTTTATGTTTTTGATGTGGCAAAACAATTGTGATTTGTGAAAAAATGTGATTAGCATTTCAGCCTGTGTTTTGTGTGTGCTGATGCGCATGTGCTGTTTTTGTTTGTTGCAGTTTTACACCTACCATATAAATATTAGTCCAAACATCTTGATGTCTGTGACTTCTTGTGTGGGGGTGTTTAACTAGCTGGATAGTGGACAAGGTTCCAGAGGCCAGTACAATTATTGTTTGCCAACTGTCTACAAAGGGTTTGAAGTATGCTAGATTCTCAATATTAATCAATGAATTTTCTTGTATGAAGCATGAAAATGTTCATCAAAGTAAAGGGTCTTAATAGCACCACCCACAAGCAAGGCTTGGTTTCCATTCATTACAATTTGTTTGATTCTTTTGAACAAAGGCAAATCATTGAACATTCCAGTACCTACAAAAAGTCCGGTTTGATACCATGTCCCATAACAAGAGTTACTAGCGTAACTACGGTCAGAGGCGGTGCTGAAAGCACTGGATGCTTGCGCATACGCAGGTCGAGAACTAATAAAAACAATGTCACCTGTGACCTCCTGGTGACCCACATGAGGCTATGTAGTCATAGACACCGGAAGCTCAGTCCCTTCACACTTCTCGTGAAAGCACAAGACTTCTGAGGGACCAAGTGCTCTGGCGGTCATCCGGGATTCATAGATCCGTTGTTATGCTAGTAACTCTAGTTCTATTTCATCCCTACTGACCGCCAGAGGCGGTGCTGAAAGCACTAGATGACGAATAACAGCAAGGTCCCGAGGAATCCCAGAGGAAAGAATGAGTGCTCCCCCATGAGAGAAAACGAAACAGCTTCACCTTACTGAGACACTGAAGGGTGCTGCTGCAGGATTCCGTTCAGCGGATGGGGTGCAGCCACATTTACTAGGTGTAAGCTGTCTTTATCACCTCAACAATCCAGTGTGTGAGGCGTTGCTTCGAAAGAGCCTGACCAATGCGGGCACCAGCAAAGCAAACAAACAGGCAATCTGACTTCCGTACAGGTGCTGTAGCACAGATGTATGCCTCAAGCGCACGCACAGGACATAGAGGTTGAGAAGGGGTCCCTGAATTAAACCGGGCAAGCTGCAGCGGCTGAGTGTGGCTAGCCACTGAGGTCACCTTTGGAACAAACGACGGATCTTGCCCCTTGCCTTGGTACCAGACCTGAAACACTCTCCATTTACTGGCGTACAAGCGACAAGTAGACAGGGCTCGGGCATTGCTGATTGTGTGGCCTATATCCCCACAGTACAGACTGTTCGTGGGATGGAGCACAAATCAACCAATCGTCCAGATATGGCAGGATCTTGGAGGGGAGACAAGGCCGCTGCAATGCAATGAGTGAACACCCGGTGTGACAGAGAAAGCCCGAATGGGAGGATCCTGAACTGAAAGTGCCTCCCCTGAAAGGCAAACCGGAGGAACCTCCAATGTTGCGGCGCAATAAGGACATGAAAATAAGCGTCCCCCATGTCTGTGGAGGTGAACCAATCGCCTTGGAAGACTGCATGAAGCACCTCCTTGACACACAGCATTCGAAATGGAAAACTTTTTAAAAAAGCATTCAGACCTCTGAGGTCCAGGATTAGGCGGAGACCGCCCGTCTTTTTTGGCACCAGAAAATATCTTGAATAAAACCCCCCTGGATCCAGCAGATGGTCTACAGGCACTATGGCACCCTTGGCCAGCAAGGTGGAAATCTCGTGAGTAAGCGCCTGTGCTTTGGTCGGGTCGTGAATAACGGTCATCCTGACCCGGCCAGGAATAGGAGGCCAGCGACGGAACTGTAGACGGTACCCCTGAGACAAAGTAGCCAGCACCCAAGTGTCTGGAGTGTGGGCGGCCCAAAAACTGAGTTGTCCCGGGGTAAAACAGCCGACTGCCAGCCCGACCAGGTCACTTGCGAAACCCCTGGCCCCTAGGGGGCCTGTATGGGCGGATATTTGTGCCACCAGAGCACACGCACGATAGACGTTTTGAGCGCGTGCACCATGGGTTTTGAGTGCGCGCAGAGTGACTGTCGCAAGCACCAACCTAACCTTTTGAACCTTTTCAACTCTACCTTCTAGCACGCTCAAACTCATCCTCTGTGCGCGAGTAGTCCCCCACGCGCTTGTGCATCATCTTTTTGTGCGCGAAACTCATTTCTGTCCTCAAACCTTTCTGCACGCTCGCTCGAGGTGGACCATGTCATCACTGTCAAAAGGAGCGAGAAGAATAGCCAATCACAGAGTGGGGTTGAGAGCTCGTTTCTGATTGGTCTATCGTACAGCCAATCAGGTGTTATTTTCTGAAAGCAATACGTCCATGGCCTGATGGGAGCGGGAGACCGACGTAATGCCGATGAAGCAGACAGCCAAGAGATGGAAAACAATAATACACAGCAGCCGCAGGTGAGTCCAGATTCTTGGATTGAGAGTTATATTTACCCATTAATAGGACGTGTTGGGCTATGCTAACATTTTATTCAAAATAAGTCTTTTTGTGGATTGGATAAACAGCGCTGCTAGCTTAAGCGTCTAACTTCTGTCTTCTCATCCACAGGCAAACTCGTCACATACCAGTGCGCCACAGCTACAAGTAAGTTGTGTGTGTAACTTAAATGAGGTTGCCAAACTACGACCAAAATATGTATTTATTTATACACATTTATAAACATTTAAAAGTGTTTAAAAAAGTGTTCGGGTTACCGCAATGTCCCAATTGTGGGATAAATATACTAGTACTTGACTTTAGAATATAATTTATGAAAAACTTAAAAATATTTGTGCAACAGTCATATTACAGTATATGACAAAAGTAGGATATTGTCATATGGGGCATTCTAAAGAACACTGTTGAAGGTATTCAGGTGACAGTTGAGCTGTAGAATCTGATTCTGATTTAACTGACTGTTAACATCTTAACATTATGGTTCAGGGTCATAGTAGTGCAGTGGAGACAGAAGCCCAAAACTTGCTTACATTGTTGACTAACAGTCTGGCAAGTACCCCATCCACCCCACCAAACTCATCACCACCTAATGTTCTGAACCAAGGGCAATCACAACCAATAAGTGTGCAGCAAGAGATGGCAAGGTTTGTGCTGTGTCTGTACAGTCAAAGTGTGTTAATTTTCCTTTTTAAATGTAGTGTTATTTTTACTTTTTTCCAAGATATTTTAATTAAAATGATATATTAGTGCAGACAATGTTACTCAGTTGCATTAGAAATAAATTTGAATTATGTTTTATGCATTAAATAATAAAAAATTGTCCAGCAGATCTTTCAGGATATTTTAAGTCAAATCTTCGGGGTAAAAGAAAGTTCTGTACATCACAAAGACCAACACCGCCGTCAAATTTTACTTACTGCCCCAAAATAACTCGCACACACCTTTGCCAGATGAGGAGCTTGAGCTCCTCCAAGCTGGGATGGGAAGAAAAACTGTTACCCTAGCTGAGTGTGGTGACCACAGTAAGGTACTATGTCTTACATTTATTAGCAGCTACCTTACAGTTCACATTCTACTGTGCCTTTTAACTTTTTTATGCAAATTATTTCAGATTTCAAGTGTCCTGGCTGAAGCATTCCCCAAAATGCATTGTCTTCAAGGAGGATGGCTATTGCACAAGGCAATAGGATTGTAAGCCTGTGGTGGGTTCTGTAAGAAGGAAGGAAAAATTGGAACTGGTTTAGATGTGTTTTAGTACTTGTTTAGACCTGGTTCAGACCTTGTTAAGTCCTGGTTTAGACCTAGTTTAAACCACAGAGGGTTGCACTGCCTGATGTTATGCCCCTGACCTTGTCTCAATACAGGTGGCAGTGGTCGAAGAAAACTCTCAGTAATTCCTCCAGAAACCGAAGGGTATTCAGTAAAAGCACTGAAAGCTGTCTCAGGAGGAGGCAAAAGTGTGCTGTATATTGTCCCACTTCAAGAGACCCTCGACACGCGTACTCTGTCTCCTGACTTGGAGGTCTTTTCCAAGATGCCTGAAATGTGCTACAGGTGTAATAAGGTGATGCCACTGCAGATGCTTGCAGTACACATCAGGACATGTAAAGAAAAAAATGAGTCTGATTCAACTAATGATGAGGTAAGGATAATAGGTTGTTCTTATGAAAGTGTTAAAAGTGAAAGGACTCATTTAATTTAATTTGCACCTGTTTACATTGCAACAATCTGATTGAGCTAAAAATAAATAATGTGCTATCATGTAGGATAATGTAATATTTATATAAGATATAAAATATATTTGAAACAGACAGTTAAAACATGTTGCCACTATGTCAATATTTATTAAAAAGACGACAGTAAATCCTCGTATGTAGCCTGGAGGCAAAGCTAAGGCCACGGTCAACAGTATAATTCCTGTCTCCCGTTCAGTCCCAGTTTTCTGTGCATTATGCTGTCAAAGTTAAGCCTCTTAACTACATTTCAACAAAACGCTTTATGCTTTCACTAAATTCACTCGTGATTAATGTAATATTCACAATCAATGCTGTGACTGACTGAAGCAGGAGCTGTCTAGCGCCGTCTTAAACCGGAAACAGCTGTTGCTAATAACCGCTAGCTTCTTTTGCTAAGATACTCACCCCTTACACGTCTTTTATTTCGCAAAATAAGTTTTTTCACTCAGAAAGGCAGCGGTAACTTTGGCAAAAGGGGGGTGGGGGAATAAGAAATAATGCGATTAAGGTGTTTACATGGTTTAATAATGCGATTAAGATCGGAGTACTCCAGCTGTCTTACTTCAATTAAAGGTGGAATAGAAGATGTTTTTGTAAACATTTTTTGTTATATTTTATAAATTAGTTTTTACTTGCATATAAGACATCGGAAAATAAGAGGTCTTGAAAAATAAAATTTATTACATGTCAATTGTGGAAGTGGTGGTGCCTTAAAAACATTAACCAATCAAAAACGCTCTCATCGCGTGTTCTATTGGTCAGTCAGCCTGTCAATCACTCCTGCTACGTGAGGCCGGAAGCGTGCGCGTTCCTGTATTCTGTTTACAGCTGCTTTTGCCTTTTCCCTGTTTTTTCTCTTTTCTCTTTATTTATTTGTGTAGATAGGGGGGACAGTCTGTTTAACTAGCGTTAGCTCCATCCGTTAGCTTTAGTTTGTTCATCTAGCTATTCCTCGTTAGCTTCAGGCTACATTTATATCTAGTTAATATTTTTTGTCGTTAGGAAGGTTTTACACAATGGCTGCGTAGAACACTGATGAAGGTAACTGTAAAACAAAGACTATGTTTGAGGTGGCTGCGAAAAGGAAAAAGATGGCAGATGAAAGAAACAAAACCAGAGTTGTTCTTGGTGCATCGTTTGAGCGATGGGAGCGCTGAAGGCACAGCGAGGAATACTAACGGACACATTGGTCGCAAAATTTCTGCTCGACAGGTAAGTTTTAGGCTCAATGTTTTGCTGTCATATTAAAAACTGCTAGTTGGGAGTATTATCTGGTGTTTTGTCACTGTATTTTGTTAGACACTTTTTGGTGGGCAGAAGTTAGAAGTTATTTCTTATTATTGTAAAACGTTACAGGCAGGGCTACTCTATTTCAATTTTCTAACAATCAATGGACGCGTGCATGTTGTTTTGGAGGCGGGACCTCGGAAAGAACTGTGAAACAAGTTGGCTGGTCTTGCGCATGTGCATTTTTCAAAAACTGGCTAACAGTCAGGTGGTTTGTCCTATTTGTACCAAGGAATTTTCAGAAGATGACATAACAGTCCATGCAAGTCTTTGTGGAGAGAGGTTTTTATCTGTTTTTAATTCCTTTTATCATTATATTCTCCATATGCAAATATTCATATGTTGTGTTTGAAATTTTCAAAAAAAAAAAAAAATTGTGTGCAGTTTTGAATGTGCAGTACCTTTGCCTGAAGACAACAGCCCATGTCCATCTGGTGAAACTCCACTGCCCACACCAGCAAGGTAAAAGGCAAAACCAAAGAAAAGTTTGAAATATGTTTTTGTATAATGTATGGTCATACTGTTAACTATTAATATATTTATTTTATATCACATTTTTCTTAGTTTGATGAGTAACAATGGTTAATGTGTGTTTACAAGATTATATTTAAGACTAATATGTTCTGAATCTTTTTCCTTCAGTGTGGAAGATGTTTTGCTCTCCCTTAAAGGTAGAATAGAAGATGTTTTTGTAAACATTTTTTGTTATATTTTATAAATTTGTTTTTACTTGCATATAAGACATCGGTAAATAAGAGGTCTTGAAAAATAAAATTTATTATATGTTAATTGTAGAAGTGGTGGTGCCTCAAAAACATCAACTAATCAAAAACGCTCTTATCGCGTGTTCTATTGGTCAATCAGCCTGTCAATCACTCCTGCTACGTGAGGCCGGAAGCGTGCGCGTTCCCGTGTTCTGTTTACAGCTGTTTTTGCGTTGCTACCATTGAACAGCCTCACTGTGCAGCTCCACTGTCAGGCACAGGCTGCTCCTTCGTGCAGCTCCATTGTCAGGACCACATAGTCATTTATTTCCCTTTTTTCTTTTTCTCTTTTTCTCTTTATTTATTTGTGTAGATAGGGGGGACAGTCTGTTTAACTAGCGTTAGCTCCATCCGTTAGCTTTAGTTTGTTCATCTAGCTACTCCTCGTTAGCTTCAGGCTACATTTATATCTAGTTAATATTTTTTGTCGTTAGCAAGGTTTTACACGATGGCTGCGAAGAACACTGATGAAGGTAACTGTAAAAGAAAGACTATGTTTGAGGTGGCTGCGAAAAGGAAAAAGATGGCAGATGAAAGAAACAAAACCAGAGTTGTTCTTGGTGCATCGTTTGAGCGATAGCGAGCGCTGAAGGCACAGTGAGGAATACGCTGCTCGATAGGTAAGTTTTAGGCTCAATGTTTGGTTGTCATATTAAAAACTGCTAGTTGGGAGTATTATCTGGTGTTTTGTCACTGTATATTGTTAGACACATGTAATGTTTGGTCGCTATTCTTTTTGGTGGGCAGAAGTTAGAAGTTATTTCTTATTATTGTAAAACGTTACAGGCAGGGCTACTCTATTTCAATTTTCTAACAATCAATGAACAGAAACCTGCGTTTGTGACATTGTATGGAGAGAATCGGGGCCAGTCAGCTGTGAAGCGCCGTCTGTTACGCCTAATTTACACTGACTGCTGAACAGATACGGAGCAAGGAATAGAAACCGTTGTAGTTAGTGCGAGCATTTACACCAGCGCATGTGGATTTTCATGAAGTTGAAGAAATTACGAGTGCAGTGACGGGGTCCCGGGGGTT
The DNA here is from genome assembly GCA_036850595.1 of Rhyacichthys aspro. NCBI lineage: Eukaryota > Metazoa > Chordata > Actinopteri > Gobiiformes > Rhyacichthyidae > Rhyacichthys > Rhyacichthys aspro. Next base: position 108,001 of record CM072167.1, on the reverse strand, counting down.
ATTTGAGACCACGGATGACGAGAGATTCATCACGGAAGTCCAAAACCACACATATGATATTTCACATTTTCACATCACTTTTTATAAGGACAACACCAGAAAAGAGAAGGCATGGAGTGAAATAGCTGGAGTTCTGGGATATACTCGTGTTTTTATATGCACTTCTCTCTTTACATGGATGTTATCACGTGAACTCAACTCTTCAGCGTGAATCCCTGTGGTTTTGTGGTCTCGCGGATGCAGATTTCCGGACACGTACAGCACACACACTGGACCCGGTGTAAATGGCAGTCCTTACGGATTCCGTACGGAATCCCTTTCGCAGTCAGTGTAAATGAGGACATGACTTGGGATTCAGGGAAAAAATCCAAAATTTTCTCTGACTGACCTTGATGACAATGACAACTTCAGGTTGGTTATGTGGCTAACTGTTGCTCATATTATTTCATGTGACATGTGTAACAGATTTACTGTATGGTTTTATTCAAGAAATTATTGATTTTTTTATGCTTGTACTGTTTACACAGGGCTATTGGGGAAATAATGTCTGTAAGCCTTGCTCTAGGTGGCCCTGCTCTAGCTTTTTTCAAAGAGTGGTGTTACAATTTTCTCTGCACTGGAGAAGTTAACTTAAGCGGTCTGCATAAAGACGATGTGGCTAATCAGGAGTCTGCCCTACTTCTCAAAAGTGTAGGCCGCTTTAGCAACACTTTGTATGCTTTAGGTCTACTACCTTTTCTTTTAGTCAGTGTTTTTTCATTATTACATTCTGAATGTGACCAGGTTGAAGATGCTGTGGATGTTGAATCGCTGATGTGTTTGGCTGAGGACATAATGCACACATGTCAAACTCAAGGCCCGGGGCCCAAATGCGGCCCTTTGCAATGTTTTATGTGGCCCTTAAAAACATTTAGTATTTTACATTTTTGGCACTAGGTCTGAACAGGTTTGAGGTGGATTTGAACAGGTTTTAGATGGTTTTGATTTTTGCTACAAAGATTAACCTCCCACTACCTACTACAACCTGTTGAATCCAACTAAAACTTGTTCAAATTGGACTAAAACCTGTTCAAATAAATGTAAATCCTGTTCAAATCCAACTAAAACCTGTTCAAATCCATCTAAATCCTGTTCAAATCCAACTTATACCTGTTCAAATCCAACTAAAAGCTCTTCAAATCATCTAACATCTGTTCCAGTCCGCCTAAATCCTGTTCAAATCCACCTAAAACTTGTTCAAATCTGAGTAAAACATGTTCACAAATTAAGATGAAATCTCACATTCAAAATTTTATCTCCTTCGGCCCCTGAAAGGATTCATTTTAACTATTGCGGCCCCTCACCAATTTGAGTTTGACACCACTGACATAATGAATTGTGGCTATACTAAACAGATCAAGATAGAAAATAAAGAAAGCATTATTTGGTAAGAAAGATAATGGTCTTTTTGATGTTTTGACGTAGATGTCTGATTTTATTTTTAAAAAAATGTTTGTACTTTTCTTTATAAGTGGGATTGTTTTGCACTCCACCACACGACTCATTCCAATTCTGCAGCAAATTAGGAAGGGAATGGAGCTGTATGGTCTTGTAAAGCAGATAGCGGCAAATCGTGAGATTTGCCACAGCCTTTTTGTACCGGGAACAATAACCAAGGTAAATGTTAATATAAAAATCTTCTACAATGCCAATGGTATAAAAACATTTACTGTTTACTCGTTTTAAGGTAATTATCTAATAGTGAGGATAGTTTAGCTCAGTGGTTCTTAAACTAGTGGTACTTTGGAGTTCTCTGCAGTCTTGATGTAGTTGTAGTTTCATTTAGACCTGGTTTAGTCCTTAATTTTGTCCTGGTTTACATCTGTTTTAGACCTGATTTAGTACTATATTAGACATGATTAGGTCCCAGTTCATACCCTTTTTGGTTTAATCTTGGCTTACTCCTGGTCAAGACATAGTTTATTTATACTTTACTCTTGGTTTACTTGTAGTTTGGTTATGGTTTAGTCCTAGTCTATATTTATTTAAATTGTATGAGTTTCAGTTGCATTGGCTTTATACTTTGACTTTTGGCTTTTTTTCCCCCAAATATGTATTCACATCTCAGCCAGATGCAGATTTTATTATGATGAACTGCCAACCTCAATGCAGCGAAAAGGGGACATCCAGAGAAAGTGCTGAGAGGAAGATTATAAACTTCCTGCAGGACTTTTTGGAGGAGCTGGAAATATCAGGTACAATACTCCCAAGTGTCAGATGAATATGTTGAATAATGTATTGGTACATTAGTTATAGTAGTTGTATGTATGTATAGTGTGGGGAAAAAAAAGTTAAAATAGGGGTGTACAATATGGTGAAAATATTATGACTATTTTATAAACCCAAGATCATTATTTTGATTTAATCACAATTTAGGTTGACTTTATTGACTGTATTTTTTCTCTTACACAGAGGACTACTGCTATCAGTGTCTTCATAAAACCTTTTTAGTTACCAATTCAATGTATATCAAATTCAGTCTTCATCATAATACTCAATTACTAATTATTATTATAGAGCATAAATTAACCATAGCATTACTCAATAATATTCCCAGTATAGCAGATTGTCATAACTTCATATCACAATACAATCTTTATCACCATAAGGCACACCCTTAAGTTCTAAAAAAATCACGCTTTTCACACGTTACAGATGGGGAGACAGAGTCTCTGTCTGTCCAGCATGTCCTGCAGTGGATGACGGGGCAAGCACATGTCCCCATTCTACCTGAAAAGAGGGCTTTTAAAATAATATGCCAGTTCACTCATGATTGCAATGAGCGCCTAGGGGAACATGGAATCTGCTACCCTGTGGTTAGTGCTTGTACATGTACTGTGACATTTCCAGTAAGGCACCTTAGCACGTACCAGGAGTTCAGGAAATGTATGAGTGAAGCAGTCATGTATGGTGGTGAATTCCAGACTTTAGTCTTTCAGGGCTTTCATGATGTTATTTGTTCTTGGCTGATCTTAACTTTTATTCAGAATATTGTTCCAGAGTTTGTTTATAGCTTTGGATTTAAATCTATACAGCAATTTTTTTTACCTTCCGTTTGTCAAGTTGGGATAGTAAATCCTTTGAAATACCCTTTTCATAAAAAAGTAACTTGACACACTAAGTATTGTTTACTTATTTTTATTAATTATTTTTTTGTACAGGTTAATGTAGCCAGTAAAACTGAAATCTGTAAGCACAAGTACAAAATACAGCTGTGCATTGCCACAATAAAGGCTACAACTAAGTTGCACAATTTGAGTGTTTTTCCCAGACAAATTAGCAGGATGTAATCTGACATTTATGTTACTCTGCATTTTCAAGGTGAAAAGTATAAGTTACCCAAATAATCTTCCAAACCCACCAAACTTTTATTTTTTTTGTTTGGGGGGGGGGGGGTACATAAACACACTGTTAGTGGTGGTTAAGGAGGTATTGTGCATGTGAGTGTGGTCAAATAAATGTCTCTTCCAAAACTAGGTGATGTTACAAGAGGATTGACAGCATGATGTAGAGCTGCAAGATTTCCAGCAGTCAATGGGCATTCCTGCTGTGGCACAGTAACACCTGGGCTGTAGTCACAAAAAAGTCCTGCACTCTCCCAATCAATATCTCCCATTTGGATTTCCTAAACACACAAAATAAAACATTTATTCCCAAATGTTTCAAACCCTGTATATTAAGAATTATGAAAGGCAGAGTTATTGCTATCACTCAACTGTTAAAGTTTCCTCGCTTATCTCTGCTTCTCTGATGGGATGCTGCAGCATTCCGATTTCCCAGAGCTGATTTGGCGAAAGGCTGCCTTCTGTTCTTATTGGGTGATCATTCCATCCAGCAGAGAACCTGGATAGATCTACCCTCAGTCTTGGTAGAAAAGTGTAGTGTGCACAGAAGAGATGAGGAGTATCTGAGATGTCTAGCAATCCATCCTCCTCCAAGCTATGCAGAACATCATAATAAATGTGTCACTCCTGTCCAGACGTCTCTCCATAAGCGTTCAACTCTGTTAAAAAAAAAAAATTGGCATAATCAAATTATATTCTGTAAACAATCAGGTACAAAAACACAATGTCTTTTTTAGAATGCCCTACAACCATGTGGTGATGGTATGTGTGGGGTGTTGGTGACAGTAATTACAATTAGATCTAATGAATTGTTTCTTGTGTCATTCATTCATACTTTTTGAGTAAAGTTGCAATGGCATTCTTTGAAAAACCCCTGGATCCAGACAGTGATCTGGATCACTCACAAAATCTAATCAATTGTTCCTTGTGATTCCTGACCTTCCCTGAAGATTTAATCTAAATCTGTTCAGTAGTAGTTGCTAACAGACAAACACGCTCCTTGGCGGAGGTAATTACCTCTGGTTGTGCACACTTTTGCCACTTATAAAGCTGCCATGTCCTGTGCCTCTTACAGAAAACATCGCCTCTGCAATTTTCACATTTTCGACTCCTTAGTCAGCCCTTACCCTGAAATATAATAAGAATAACAAAATCAACAAAACATATCCAAAACTAGAAAGCACTCAGAGAGTGCAGACCTCCGCCAAATAGCTAATTTCACCTATATGCAAAAAAATAACAAAATAATGACTTTTCTTTCTTTGTTTCTATTAATGACAACGATTAAAAATCATTCAAATCATCTTAATACAATGAGAGGTACACCATAGAAACAACAGTAATACCCTAATAAAACAATGTAATTTGGTAAGAAGCTGAAAAGGTAGGGAAAACTTTGAATTAGCTGTTACTGCAACTTTGGCTGCAAGAGGGTTAAATGTCCATGAAAATTTAAAAAAAAAACAAATTTATGAAATAATTTATTGTAAGAGAATTTAAATAATATTTGCTGTTCTTGTGGACACTTTTTAACATGCATGGAAGTACGAGATAAGTGGCTGGAGGCCGAATGCCTAAAAGAATATTGACCTGGCTTGGGCTTTATACCAGATGACCCCCTCTGTCTACATTAAGGTGTAATTGGACAATTAGAATACCAGATAGTTATAATATCAAGCTTTTATCAAAGATTACTCACTTGTAAGGCCATCCAAATTCCTCCACTCCATCCAGAAAAAAACCAAGCGCAGTACTTGCTGTATTGTTGGAGGCAGCATCAAGATACATAATCTAAAAGAAAATTAATGAGGTTGTATGCTGGCTTTTAAAAACTAAATTCATTACACAACATTTTAGAAGTGTAATTATTTATAATATAAAAAACGGACTACTTTGATCAACTAAATAAGAAATGTACAACTGTATATGAAGAGAGACAAACATTACAAACAAGCATGAATGAAACAAAACAACTCCCGGCATGTTTTTGATGAGGGAGCAATGGTATAACAGCCTCTTTAATTCTTTGCTGTCCTTAGGGTAGAAAACATACCTTGCAGCCAGTTGCCTGAAACGTCTATAGGGACCAACAACCTTCATCACAGACCTATGAGACTCTGCGCCTTTTTGCTGGTCTAATAATCCATTAAGTTCTTGAATTGCCTGAGAAATGTCATTGGGTATATCCATGTTTTCAAATGCATTTATAAATGTCCTCTCCTGAGTAACAATGAACTCAAGATAGTCCAAATCCAGAGGACTGTTGTTGAGAACATACTCCAGTCTAACTTTTAATCTGGAAAGGCACTCTGAAAGAACCACATTCTGTTTAAAATAAAAATAAAAATTACATAGCAATTATGATAAAACATCTTAATAAACATGCACTAAATGCTCTAAAAACCTAATATATATAAAGTTTGTATTTAATATGAAAAATGTTCAATATCATGTAGGGCATACAACCTCTTGAAGCATCTTATTATGAACTAGAACTAAATCAGGTATAAACCAGGAATAAAGTAGGCCTAACTAAGGCAAGGAACATAGCCTGCCACCCCACCCCACAAAATACTACAAGATATACACTTGTAATAAAACATATTTTGGCCATAATTTCGTGTTAAGCTGTACAAATGAATACACACACAACTTACTTGTAGCTGTGGCGCACTGGTACGTGACGAGTTTGCCTGTGGATGAGAAGACAGAAGTTAGCCGCTTAAGCTAGCAGCGCTGTTTAACCAATCCACGATAAGACTTATTTTGAATAAAATGTTAGCATAGCCCAACACGTCCTATTAATGGGTAAATATAACTCTCAATCCAAGAATCTGGACTCACCTGCGGTTGCTGTGTATTATTGTTTTCCATCTCTTGGCTGTCTGCTTCGTCGGCGTTACGTCGGTCTCCCCCTCCCATCAGGCCATGGACGTATTGCTTTCAGAAAATAACACCTGATTGGCTGTACGATAGACCAATCAGAAACGAGCTCTCAACCCCACTCTGTGATTGGCTATTCTTCTCGCTCTTTTTGACAGTGATGACATGGTCCACCTCGAGCGAGTGTGCTGAAAGGGTTGAGGACAGAAATGAGTTTCGCGCACGAAAAGATGATGCGCGAGCGCGTGGGGGACTACTTACGCACAGAGGATGAGTTTGAGCGCGCTAGAAGGTAGAGTAAGGAGTAAAGAGAAAAGGTTTGTCTAGGTTTGCCTAAAAGGGGCGCATACATATGTTTGTTTGTTACAGGAATCTGACTGTAAACACCAGTAATTCGATTTTTACGTGTATCTAATCTGACTCCAAGAACATATTCTTTGGGTTGAACAAGATCATCAAAATATTGTTGTCTTTTTGAATTAGAGTTAAATGCAGTAAAAAGATTATTAAGGTTATTAAAGCAGTGCTGTATTTTTCCATAAACATCCGACTCTTGAGTAAGATAGACACTTTTCAAAACTGCTTCTTGAGCTCGACACTGAATATCATTGACGACTTCCTTAGAGTTAACAATTGTCTGAACTGTGTTTTCTGATAAACCTGAAGCTTGTAGTTGTGCTATTATTGACCCACACATATCCTTTAGAGAATGTTGTGGAGGTATTGGGACAGATGCAGATGTTGATGGCTCATTATTACTAAATAAATCCACCTCAGATTGTCTTTGTGTTGCTGGATTCAGTTGGCCTTTCAACATGTTTGTACGTACTGAGGTGCCTTCTGAAACCACTATATGTGCAAAATGAACGTTGGCAACCTTGTTCTCAACATTTTAGGCACAGGTCTGGAGATGGATACAAAGCATGCTGGAATTTTAAATGTTGGAGAAGCAATGAACAGGTTCTGTGCTGAGTTTTACAAAAAAACATGTAAACATTGTTGTGTCAACTTAAACTCAAGCCTCATGTAGCATTTGGGTTCGCAGCTCCTTTACCCGTGGTGTTTCCTTTGTGCAGCCAACATCAATGTTATACACGGTGGTTTGAATGAATGTGTAAAAATCTGTGAGTGCTTCATCGTAGGAAACACTGAAGATGTAGTGGGCTTTGAAGAGAGAGTCAAAAGCAGCCAGCGTTGTTTGGGCAGCACATGGAATGGCATTGTGGTCCATGATGATGTAGAATCCGGTAATCTTCTTTTTCGTCTCTCCAATGCACAGCAGAAAGGGTGTCTTAATTCCACAGTGTCCAGAAAGGTAGCAAGAATGTCACTTCCCTCCAAAAATGACAAAAAAAAATTGCATTAAACATGAATTTTATTCAGTACATAATCCTTAAAAACCAGGCTAATGGTTAACCGTTACTTTTCATTAGGAAGCAGCTATAATATTGAATTCATTTTTTCATATTCATTCACATTTACCATCTATACTATAATTTAAGATTAAGATAAACTAATAACAACTAAAAGAATCACATGTATTTCAGAACATGTTTGCAGAGGTTTAAAGTACCAGGTCAGGTTTTACACATAAATCCCACACATAAACATTTTTTTCCCATATTACTTAAATAACAGCCTTTGAATTTGGTAATTGAGATTTAGGGCATTTTCACTTTCACCTTTAGGACTGGACTTTAGGACAAGAGGTGGTCTGGTTCCGTATAGTATGAAAGCAAAATTTATGTATTTTGGTTCAAATACAGAAGTTATCATGCGTTTCAACGTGCAGAGAAGTAAAACAAGAGGAGGAGGGAGACAGAGCCCAGAGAGCTTTAAAGACTTTTTTCCTCTCCATTCATAAGGCACGCTACCTTTGTCATACCAGCTCCACCATCCAGAGTCCAGATATTAGTAACATATTTTACACTCGTTGAGTTCCAAGTCTTGACCTGGGTGCGGACTTTCAGGTGTGAAAACACCCTTAGATTCTGCTGTGTTCAACTGTGCAGTCCTACTTAGCTACCCTTGACTATATGTGAAAGGGTGAAGTAGGAAGTTGGTGGGAGGGGCTAAGGTTTTAAATTTCAGAGGGAGGAAAATCTGGGCCTTTCACTTAGACACCCTACCTCTGAGCAGAGGGCTGCTGATAGCCAGCAAAGCTTAAAGGCCAAATCTGGGTTTGGGTGAAGACTGACAAAGAAAGAAGGCCCCAGTAACAGCATATGCCGGTTTCCAGTCCTGGGAAAGTGTTTATCCCTCCTTTCTTGATTAAATGTAAATTTAATGGCAAAGTGATGGCCTAATAAAATAATCACAACAAGTCACTAATCACTTCACATTCACTTAGGTCCCAATCACCTGCTAGCCTCCACTTTTGGGAAGTGTTTGTCTGGTTCTATCTGAATGAAGGTAACTATATGGAATATATTGTTATCTTTAAATGACTACATGTTTATACTGAAATGTTTCTGTATTCTTTCTAGTTTCCATCTTAATGTAACTGAGCAGCCATCCACTGTTTTTTCCCTTGGTTAATAAATACATTTATTGTTTGGGCCTGTACTAGACTCACTGGTCTGTGTTAAGTTGGATTGAGTTAAGGGTTGAATTTGCATGTTTGTTTGCCTTTTGTTTGGGCCCTATTTATTGGCCATGTTGATTTTGTTTGCTTTGATTTACTTATTTTGAATATATTGTTTAATTGCTATTTGCACAGCTCTTATCCAGTCAGTGTTTACCACAGTCCTGTTTTAAACACAGCCCATCAATGAAATGAATTGGTATTTTAATATACAAATGATGAACAATGAAATAAGCTTTTACTATATTTTTATGAAATAAAATGTTAATATTTTTATAAATATTTGACAGTCTCGTTGAGATTTTATTATTCACTTGGTCATATATGAGTAAATATTTTTGGTTATAAACAGTTGGAGGTCACTCATTATTTAGGTCAGCTACCTTCACAAATTTGAAGAGATGGTCGGCTGCTTGGGTTGGTGGAAGGAGATGGAGAAGTAGTAGTAGAGATGTAAAATCACTGTCCCAGCCTTGAAATAAAGTACAAGTGTAAAAATGTTGTGTTATATGTTCTTTCATGAGGAGCAGGGCTCCAGTCAACCCCTACCTCACTGCAGAGCCTCAGCTTGGACTATCTCATCTTTGGTGGAGGAGGGTTTTGAGACTTCTTCTCATTTCCATGACACTGTGAACATTTACTCGTCATACTGCTCCCTAATGTTCATAATGTAAACTTTTTTTGAACAGTGCCCCTGCTGGTGAAATAGAGAACTGCACTGCAAACACTGCACTCTGGTGTTGAAAGGTGGAATTACTTTTGATTTTTTTCAAAATTACAAAGTGCTCCTTAACTGCATATGTTTAAGGCTTTCATCACGTTTTGTCCCAGGATAGGACTACCTCTTTTCACTACAAAAAGTCTCTGTGTGGATATATTTCCTCTACTCACTTCGACATGTAGGCAGCACTGGAATGAAAATATTAATAAAGAACAGACTTTCATTTATTTTTTACTAAAAAAACAAAAACATAGACCCATTAATACAGAGAGTGGTGTAGAGATAAACTTAAGTGCTCTTTTTTCTTTAAAAAAAATTGTGTAAAGGTTTGCCTTAGTAGCCCACAGTTGCCTACAATTATAGTTATGTCACAGAGTTATAGTACTTTCTACCATCTCCAAATAGCTCAGCTTTTCTGTGAATTGTTTTTAGTCCTTAAAGAGTCCAGTAAATTCCTTATTCTCTCACTGGCAGGCTCCCGTTTCCTTTTCTTTCTGCCTTTGACACCTATGGTGACCTGTGATGGCAGGAGCAGCGTGGCCAGGCCCCATGGGGCACCACTGCTGGCTTTGGTAGAATTCCGCTGCTGGAGCAGCCAGGCACTCTCCTGACACAGAGCCACAAAGCGTTCCAGCTGCATGGAGCTGACATTCTTGCTCACATTTAAAGACGTTTCGAATGGGTTTTGGATATGCAGCGGTCCTATCTCAGGCTTGTTCTGCTCTTTGCCCTGTAAGAAGAAAACAAAATAAATCACAGCCTGCTTCTGTTTATAATGAACATAATATACATTTGCAAAATCAGAAAAGACCACAGAAAAGTCACCTCTCTGTCATCTGTCAAAATATAGTTAGGGTTAAAATAATCCCTATAGCTCCACTATGGCCCTGTTTTACAAAGAGGGTTTAAATCTGAACTGATGGTTGTCCTCCTCAAACCATTCCAAGTCAGAGTTTCCCATTTCATTTAGAGTTAAGTAAGTGAACTGTGAGTCTGTTCACTTTAAGTTAGCAGAGGGAAGAACGTCATTAGTAATTGAGCTGGGTATCAGTTCCATTTGGTGAGGGCAACCCTGTATAGGCTGATACCTGTGTCACTAGAAACTGAAAATGAATGTTAATTGCAAGCTGCATGAATGCTTTTCAAAAAGTAAATTTAGAGAGCATATTTTAAAATGAAATACACTGGTCTGTAAATGAATTGCAGTAAATAAAAAATGAAATTATATTTTGAACCCAAATTAATTAGCTTTGGGACTGCTTTGTTGAAAATTAAGTTTTCAGTTTCAGTCGTCATGATTCAGTTTCAGTTCTTAATTCAGTTTTTTTGAGCTAAACATATGGGTCTGGAGAGAGCCTTAGATAATGATGTTAATGCAATGTGTATCTACCGTTAGACTACATTAGGTGGATTATATCAGGACAGGGGAATGTGCTGTCACTGGGCGGGTATGGAGGATCAAGAGAGGAGGGGAAAATACATCAGAAAATACTCCCACTCCACAGCTTCCACAGCTTCCACTGGTCCTCTGAGCTCTGGGAACTCTGCGTGCTGGCCTTCCTGTCCCGTACTGAGCTGCCCCAGCTCTCCCTCCAAGTATTGGAGAAGAAAATTTTGGACTTTGAAAAGCAGTTTCAAAGCAAATCAATTCTGTTTCACCCGTCATTTTAAAAAAGTAGACAAAATATCTTCCTCCCACAGACTCCAAACAAGGGCAAAATCATCTGGACACATGAGGCGGCCATTTTGGGTAGTCTAAAATCTCCTGTAACTCTCACAACATTGACGGACCCAATGGAGCACCTGTGCCCATTCACATTGTGAATACAATGAAATATCTACTAATCAGAAATTTAGTTTGTTGTAAAGACATTAATTTTTACACCATGCCCTATCTACAACAGGTTGCCCTGCTAACATCTCAAATTTAAGAAAAAGTGAATGGGAGGTGAAAAATTTAGTTTGCCATAGCCAAATAAAATTTGGTATGCACATTAAGGAGTGGTACCAGAGCAAAAAAAGTGTATGGTGACCACGCCATATTTCCAATAGGAAGGCAGTCATTTTGACTTGAATGTGAAAACCCAAGTTGTAGCATCATGCAACATCTCCAACAGTATTTCTCGCAAAGGAGAGTGGGACATCATTACTACTATTACTGCATCATACTCAGGACCTTTTTGCTGTGAGGCGATAGTGCCAACCACTTTGCCACTGTGCTTCCCAAAATATAAAACAAACAACCAATCAGAGAAACATTTTAGATAAACTTATGGTCAGGTACGATTGATTTCTGTAGAAATATCCTTGAGGAGGCGTTAACACCCCACTTCACTTTACACAAAAGTAAATGGGTCTCTCTGAACAGGCTGAATTGTAGAAAGCTCAACTTGTTCAACTTTGATGCTCCATTATGCAGTTACTACAAAAACAAAGCATCAAAGTTATTCAGATGGTTTTTTGCCATGAAATAGGTTCAGTAAGCCTCCTCTCAAAGTCAGAGGCTGTCCCCTATTGGAAAACCTGAAATGGTAAGTGTCGTAGTTTTCTCTTAATAAATCACTTGTTGCGTCTGTGGTTTATTTAGTTCTGTAGTAAAGCTGTCGCTAACATATGGCTCTGTGTTTTAACCATTTTACAGGCTACAACTAGTATTCAGACCGCTATGACATAAAACGAGCTTATTACCTACACCCTCCATCTGTCGCAAAAACACTGTTAATAATAAGATTCAGTCAAGATTTATAGCTCTGCATACTAGTGTCTCTTTTGTCAGAGCAATATACTATTCCCCGCCAAAATAAAGGTCATTGAAAAAGCCTCCCATTGAATAATTACTGCATGAATGATTATGCTTCAGCTGGCAATAAACTTGTTGCTAGCTGATGCCAGCTGATGCAGTGCAGAGTAGTTTCTCACTCCTTAAACAACCATCTCGGAAGACACATCCTGTGGTGGTTGAAAAGTTAGAGAATAAAAGTGTAACACACAGTAACACTTATACAGGCTGTTGCACACAGTGGTTATTTTACTGATGCATAAAGTCTGTATTCTCTTTTTTTTTTTTTTTTATTTAGGAAGAGAAGGTCAACAGGACGAATTCTGGACAACTCCTACAATTACAGCCTACATACTTAAAAGTCTATTAAGAACTATGAATGTTTTTCCAATTGGCATTTTTGATCTGAAACTTAACTTTCTTTATGCCGGACTCTGGTTTAACTGACTCTGCTGGCCATAAACGCACAGATATCAGCAGCCCGTCTCACAGATCAGGGATGCTACTGACCTCTGACCCACGGCAAGCAGCAGCTCAGCCCAAGGCAGAGAGAACCAAGAGCAGATCCACAGAGGACCACAACAGTCAGCTAGCTTTGGGGACCCAACTCCGAACCATCATCGGCAGTACCGTTGGTACCACCACCATTCCTGCTCCAGGTCTCTGACCTCTTGCCTCCAGCCTTGGCTCTTCCAGTAAGATCTACACAGTTACCTGATACAGAGTTGGCATAAAGATTAAACTTAAATTAAACTTAACTAAAATTTAGCTTAACTCTTTTAGACTGTTTTTCTAAATTCATTAACTAAGTAAATTTTCGAGTTATTCCCGTAAAATCATATCCCACCTTCAATAAGAAAGGGGTATTGTTTCAATCCATGAATATACTATATAAACGACATCATTTCTCATTCATTTATGCTTAAGTTTGTGGTTGTTTCACTTCATAATGGGATTACTGTCTGGCTTAAGAACTCACGCTCAAATTCATCTTAGGCTTTATTATTCTTTTCCTCTTTCAGGTGGTGTTCCAAAACAATTTAACTTTATCACTTAGCCTAATTCTCTCTTTTTACACGATGTTTGTTACAGCAGGTTTGTATCTTTTTTTTTGTCAGTGACCAGAATTCACAAACTAGGAACTTGCTTGTAAGGTGCAACATAGAATACAAAATAATATATAATTAAAGCCGCAAGCGGCACGTTTACTCGGGAAGACCGCACGTCGCCTCCCCTTGCAACTGTGGGAGCTCAATTTAGCGTTTAATTTCAGCCTCCCATTCATTTACATTACGTAGCGCATCCATGGCAACATGGTTGTAGATAGGGGGTCATTGTGATTGGGTTTTTTATTCAGCATGACATCAGGGATGTGTGTACCAAATTTCATGTCTCTAGACCAAACTAGATTTTTGGCCCCCATTATAAATTTATAGGGGGCGCTGGAGAGCCAGTTTTGAAGATAGCCCTATACTTTGCATATCATTGTGTTCAGGTCATTAATGTGCACAAACATTTCATTGGGTCCAACCAAATCTGACAGTGTATGTGAAAGTTACAGGAGATTTTCTTTTTCCAAAAATGGCCTCCTCGTTAGGGGCTATTTACAGCCACACCCATTAAGATATCAAAAAATAAATTGATAATTTTTGTTTGCACATGTGTCTAGATGATTCTGACCAAATTTGGAGTCTTTTGGATGAAAACCCTAGGACAAGTAGTGTTTTGAATGAGGGGTCCGATTTTGGGCGTTGCATGTTTCACCCAAAATGGCGGACTTCCTGTTTGTCAGCGGGCAAAGCCATAATAATATTTTTTGTTTGCCTCGGGGAAAGGAATGTGTGTACCAAAGTTGGTGACTTTACGGCCAAAAAAATGTACTTTCACTTCCCATTGGCGTAATGTATTTCCATTTTTCCAGGGTGCGCTGTCGAGCCCCTTTTTTATGGATTTGTATGGCAGTGGCAAAAAATATTATTGCTCAAAGGTCTTGAATTTTGGGTGAAGTTTGGTGCACTTTCATTTACATTTAAGACCTCAATTTAGCGTCGAATTTATCCTCCCATTCATTTAAATTACATGTTTTGAGTGTTCCCATGGCAACACAGTTGTAAATAGGGGGTCATTGTGATTGGCTTTTTTGTTCGGCATGACACAAGGGATGTGTGTACCAAATTTCATGTCTCTAGACCAAACTAAATTTTTGGCCCCCATTATAAATTTATAGGGGGCGCTGGAGAGCCAGTTTTGAAGATAGCCCTATACTTTGCATATCATTGTGTTCAGGTCATTAATGTGCACAAACACTTCATTGGGTCCAACCAAATCTGACAGTGTATGTGAAAGTTACAGGAGATTTTCTTTTTCCAAAAATGGCCTCCTCGTTAGGGGCTCGTTACGGCCACACCCATTAAGATATCAAAAAATAAATTGATAATTTTTGTCGCCTCATGTGTCTAGATGATTCTGACCAAATTTGGAGTCTTTTGGATGAAAACCCTAGGACAAGTAGTATTTTGAATGAGGAGTGTGATTTTGGGCGTTGCATGTTCCACCCAAAATGGCAGACTTCCTGTTTGTCATGGAGCAAAGCCATAATAATATTTTTTGTTTGACTCGGTGTAAGGAATGTGTGTACCAAAGTTGGTGACTTTACGGCAAAAAAAATGTACTTTCACTTCCCATTGGCGTAATGTATTTCCATTTTTCCAGGGTGCGCTGTCGAGCCCCTTTTTTATGGATTTGTATGGCAGTGGCAAAAAATATTATTGCTCAAAGGTCTTGAATTTTGGGTGAAGTTTGGTGCAGTTTCATTTACATTTAAGACCTCAATTTAGCGTCGAATTTATCCTCCCATTCATTTAAATTACATGTTTTGAGTGTTCCCATGGCAACACAGTTGTAAATAGGGGGTCATTGTGATTGGCTTTTTTGTTCGGCATGACACAAGGGATGTGTGTACCAAATTTCATGTCTCTAGACCAAACTAAATTTTTGGCCCCCATTATAAATTTATAGGGGGCACTGGAGAGCGAGTTTTGAAGCTAGCCCTCTAATTTGCATATCATTGTGTTCAGGTCATTAATGTGCACAAACGCTTCATTGGGTCCAACCAGATCCAACAATGTTTGTGAAAGTTACAGGAGATTTTATTTTTACAAAAATGGCCTCCTCGTTAGGGGCTCGTTACAACCACACCCATTAAGATATCAAAAAACCACTTGATAATTTTTGTCGGCTCATGTGTCTAGGTGATTCTGACCAAATTTGGAGTCTTTTGGATGAAAACCCTAGGACAAGTAGTGTTTTGAATGAGGGGTGTGATTTTGGGCGTCGCATGTTTCACCCAAAATGGCGGACTAACTGTTTGTCAGCGGGCAAAGCCATCATAATATTTTTTGTTTGCCTCGGGGTAAGGAATGTGTGTACCAAAGTTGGTGGCTTTACGGCAAAAAAAAAGTACTTTCACTTCCCACTGGCGTAATGTATTTCCACTTTTCCAGGGTGCGCTGTCGAGACCCTGTTTTATGGATTTGTATGGGACCCCTAAAATAAATTATTTTTCGCTGATCCTGAATTTTGGGCAAAGTCTGGTGAGTTTTTGAGCATGTTCAGGGGGCCAAATTAGCGGTCGAAGTGGAAGATGAAAAATAATAATAATTAAAGCCGCAAGCGGCGTCAAAGGCCCTCGCATCCCTTGCGACCGCGGGGAGGCACGTTTCCTCGGGAAGACCGCACGTCGACTCCCCTTGCAACCGCGAGAGTAAATGTTCTCGAAAGGACTTCATTTCGCCTCCCTTTGCAACATCGGGGAGAAATGTCCTGGGCAAGACTGCATTTTTTACTGTGAAGGAGAGCCAGTTATAAAGACAGTCCCATTATTTGAATATCACTGTGTTCAGGTCATTAATGTGCACAAACGCTTCATTGGGGCCAACCAAATCTGACAGTGTATGTGAAAGTTAGAAGAGATTTTCTTTTTCCAAAAATGGCCTCCTCGTTAGGGGCTTGTTACGGCCACACCCATTAAGATATCAAAAATAAATTGATAATTTTTTTTTGCACATGTGTCTAGATGATTCTGACCAAATTTGGAGTCTTTTGGATGAAAACCCTAGGACAAGTAGTATTTTGAATGAGGAGTGTGATTTTGGGCGTCGCATGTTCCACCCAAAATGGCGGACTTCCTGTTTGTCATGGAGCAAAGCCATAATAATATTTTTGTTTGACTCGGTGTAAGGAATGTGTGTACCAAAGTTGGTGACTTTAGGGCAAAAAAATGTACTTTCACTTTCCATTGGCGTAATGTATACCCATTTTTCTAGGGGTGCGCTGTCGAGCCCCTTTTTATGGATTTGTATGTTAGTGGCAAAAAAATTATTACTCAGTGGTCTTGAATTTTGGGTAAAGTTTGGTGCGGTTTAAGTGACGTTTAGGCACTCAATTTAGCGTTGAATTTATCCTCCCATTCATTTACATTGCATATTTGGAGCATTTCCATGGCAACATGGTTGTAGATAGGGGGTCATTGTGATTGGGTTTTTTGTTCAGCATGACATCAGGGATGTGTGTACCAAATTTCATGTCTCTAGACCAAACTAGATTTTTGGCCCCCATTATAAATTTATAGGGGGCGCTGGAGAGCCAGTTTTGAAGATAGCCCTATACTTTGCATATCATTGTGTTCAGGTCATTAATGTGCACAAACATTTCATTGGGTCCAACCAAATCTGACAGTGTATGTGAAAGTTACAGGAGATTTTCTTTTTCCAAAAATGGCCTCCTCGTTAGGGGCTATTTACAGCCACACCCATTAAGATATCAAAAAATAAATTGATAATTTTTGTTTGCACATGTGTCTAGATGATTCTGACCAAATTTGGAGTCTTTTGGATGAAAACCCTAGGACAAGTAGTGTTTTGAATGAGGGGTCCGATTTTGGGCGTTGCATGTTTCACCCAAAATGGCGGACTTCCTGTTTGTCAGCGGGCAAAGCCATAATAATATTTTTTGTTTGCCTCGGGGAAAGGAATGTGTGTACCAAAGTTGGTGACTTTACGGCCAAAAAAATGTACTTTCACTTCCCATTGGCGTAATGTATTTCCATTTTCCTAGGGTGCGCTGTCGAGCCCCCTTTTTATGGATTTGTATGGCAGTGGCAAAAAATATTATTGCTCCAAGGTCTTGAATTTTGGGTGAAGTTTGGTGCAGTTTCATTTACATTTAAGACCTAAATTTAGCGTTGAATTTATCCTCCCATTCATTTAAATGACATGTTTCGAGCGTTCCCATGGCAACACGGTTGTAGATAGGGGGTCATTGTGATTGGCTTTTTTGATCGGCATGACATAAGGGATGTGTGTACCAAATTTCATGTCTCTAGACCAAACTAAATTTTTGGCCCCCATTATAAATTTAGAGGGGGCGCTGGAGAGCCAGTTTTGAAGCTAGCCCTATAATTTGCATATCATTGTGTTCAGGTCATGAATGTGCACAAACGCTTCATTGGGTCCAAAAAGATCCAACAATGTTTGTGAAAGTTACAGGAGATTTTATTTTTCCAAAAATGGCCTCCTCGTTAGGGGCTCGTTACGACCACACCCATCAAGATATAAAAAAACCACTTGATAATTTTTGTCGGCACTGGTGTCTAGATGATTCTGACCAAATTTGGAGCCTTTTGGATGAAAACCCTAGGACAAGTAGTGTTTTGAATGAGGGGTGCGATTTTGGGCGTCGCATGTTTCACCCAAAATGGCGGACTTCCTGTTTGTCAGCGGGCAAAGCTATAATAATATTTTTTGTTTGCCTCGGGATAAGGAATGTGTGTACCAAAGTTGGTGACTTTACGGCAAAAAAAAAGTACTTTCACTTCCCATTGGGCTAATGTATTTCCATTTTCCAGGGTGCGCTGTCGAGCCACCTTTTTATGGATTTTTATGCGACCCCCAAAATAAATTATTTTTCGCCGATCCTGAATTTTGGGCAAAGTTTGGTGAGTTTTTGAGCACGTTCAGGGGGTCAAATTAGGGCTGAAAGTGTCAGACAAAAAAAAAAAATAAATAATTAAAGCCGCAAGCGGCGTCAAAGGCCCTCGCATCCCTTGCGGCCGCGGGGGGCACGTTTCCTCGGGAAGATCGCACGTCGCCTGTCCTTGCAACTGTGGGAGCTACATTTAGCGTTCAACTTCAGCCTCCCATTCATTTACATTACATGTCTCCAGCGTTCCCATGGCAACACGGTTTTAGGTAGGAGGTCATTGTGATTGGGTTTTTTGTTCAGCATGACATCAGGGATGTGTGTACCAATTTTCATGTCTTTAGACCAAACAAAATTTTTGGCCCCCATTATAAATTTATAGGGGGCGTTGGAGAGCCAGTTTTGAATCTAGCCCTATCATTTGCATATCACTGTGTTCAGGTCATTAATGTGCACAAACACTTCATTGGGTCCAACCAAATCTGACAGTGTATGTGAAAGTTAGAGGAGATTTTCTTTTTCCAAAAATGGCCTCCTCGTTAGGGGCTTGTTACGGCCACACCCATTAAGATATCAAAAAATAAATTGATAATTTTTATCAGCTCATGTGTGTAGATGATTCTGACCAAATTTGGAGTCTTTTGGATGAAAACCCTAGGACAAGTAGTATTTTGAATGAGGGGTGCGATTTTGGGCGTCGCATGTTCCACTCAAAATGGTGGACTTCTTGTTTGTCATGGAGCAAAGCCATAATAATATTTTTTGTTTGACTCGGTGTAAGGAATGTGTGTACCAAAGTTGGTGGCTTTACGGCAAAAAAAAAGTACTTTCACTTCCCATTGGCGTAATGTATTTCCATTTTTCTAGGGTGCGCTGTCGAGCCCCCTTTTAATGGATTTGTATGGCAGTGGCAACAAATATTATTGCTCAAAGGTCTTGAATTTTGGGTGAAGTTTGGTGCGGTTTCAGTTACGTTTAAGACTCAATTTAGCGTTGAATTTATCCTCCCATTCATTTAAATTACATGTTTCGAGCATTCCCATGGCAACATGGTTGTAGATAGGGGTCATTGTGATTGGCTTTTTGTTCGGCATGACATAAGGGATGTGTGTACCAAATTTCATGTCTCTAGACCAAACTAAATTTTTGGCCCCCATTATAAATTTATAGGGGGCGCTGGAGAGCCAGTTTTGAAGCTAGCCCTCTAATTTGCATATCATTGTGTTCAGGTCATTAATGTGCACAAACGCTTCATTGGGTCCAACCAAATCTGACAGTGTATGTGAAAGTTAGAGGAGATTTTCTTTTTCCAAAAATGGCCTCCTCGTTAGGGGCTTGTTACGGCCACACCCATTAAGATATCAAAAAATAAATTGATAATTTTTGTCGCCTCATGTGTCTAGATGATTCTGACCAAATTTGGAGTCTTTTGGATGAAAACCCTAGGACAAGTAGTATTTTGAATGAGGGGTGCGATTTTGGGCGTCGCATGTTCCACTCAAAATGGTGGACTTCTTGTTTGTCATGGAGCAAAGCCATAATAATATTTTTTGTTTGACTCGGTGTAAGGAATGTGTGTACCAAAGTTGGTGACTTTACGGCAAAAAAAAAGTACTTTCACTTCCCATTGACTTAATGTATTTCCACTTTTCCAGGGTGCGCTGTCGAGCCCCCTTTTATGGATTTGTATGTCAGTGGCAAAAAAATTATTACTCAATGGTCTTGAATTTTGGGTAAAGTTTGGTGCGGTTTAAGTTACGTTTAGGCACTCAATTTAGCGTTGAATTTATCCTCCCATTCATTTACATTGCATATTTGGAGCATTTCCATGGCAACATGGTTGTAGATAGGGGATCATTGTGATTGGCTTTTTTGTTCAGCATGACATAAGGGATGTGTGTATCAAATTTCATGTCTCTAGACCAAAGTAAATGTTTGGCTCCCATTATAAAATTGTAGGGGGCCCTGGAGAGCCACTTTTGAAGATAGCCCTATCATTTGCATATCATTGTGTTCAGGTCATTAATGTGCACAAACGCTTCATTGGGTCCAACCAAATCTGACAGTGTATGTGAAAGTTAGAGGAGATTTTCTTTTTCCAAAAATGGCCTCCTCGTTAGGGGCTTGTTACGGCCACACCCATTAAGATATCAAAAAATAAATTGATAATTTTTGTCGGCTCATGTGTCTAGATGATTCTGACCAAATTTGGAGTCTTTTGGATGAAAACCCTAGGACAAGTAGTGTTTTGAATGAGGGGTGCGATTTTGGGAGTCGCATGTTCCACTCAAAATGGCGGACTTCCTGTTTGTCAGGCAGCAAAGCCATAATAATATTTTTTGTTTGACTCGGTGTAAGGAATGTGTGTACCAAAGTTGGTAACTCTACGGCAAAAAAAATGTACTTTCACTTCCCATTGACTTAATGTATTTCCACTTTTCCAGGGTGTGCTGTCGAGCCCCCTTTGTATGGATTTGTATGGCATTATCAAAAAAATGATTACTCAATGGTCTTGAATTTTGGGTAAAGTTTGCTGCGGTTTCAGTTACGTTTAGGAGCTCAATTTAGCGTTCAAGTTCAGCCTCCCATTCATTTAAATTACATGTTTGGAGCGTTCCCATGGCAACACGGTTGTAGATAGGGGGTCATTGTGATTGGCTTTTTTGTTCGGCATGACATAAGGGATGTGTGTACCAAATTTCATGTCTCTAGACCAAACTAAATTTTTGGCCCCCATTATAAATTTATAGGGGGCACTAGAGAGCCAGTTTTGAAGCTAGCCCTCTAATTTGCATATCATTGTGTTCAGGTCATTAATGTGCACAAACGCTTCATTGGGTCCAAACAGATCCAACAATGTTTGTGAAAGTTACAGGAGATTTTATTTTTACAAAAATGGCCTCCTCGTTAGGGGCTTGTTACGGCCACACCCATGAAGATATCAAAAAACCACTTGATAATTTTTGTCGGCACTGGTGTCTAGATGATTCTGACCAAATTTGGAGCCTTTTGGATGAAAACCCTAGGACCAGTAGTGTTTTGAATGAGTGGTGTGATTTTGGGCGTCGCATGTTTCACCCAAAATGGCGGACTTCCTGTTTGTCAGCGGGCAAAGCCATAATAATATTTTTGTTTGCCTCAGGTAAGGAATGTGTGTACCAAAGTTGGTGGCTTTACGGCAAAAAAAAGTACTTTCACTTCCCATTGGCCTAATGTATTTCCACTTTTCCAGGGTGCGCTGTCGAGCCCCCGTTTTATGGATTTGTATGGGACCCCCAAAATAAATCCTTTTTCGCCGATCCTGAATTTTGGGCAAAGTTTGGTGAGTTTTTGAGCATGTTCAGGGGGTCAAATTAGTGGTCAAAGTGGAAGACGAAAAAAAAATAAAAAAAAAATAATTAAAGCCGCAAGCGGCGTCAAAGGCCCTCGCATCCCTTGCGGCCGCGGGGGGCACGTTTCCTCGGGAAGATCGCACGTCGCCTGTCCTTGCAACTGTGGGAGCTACATTTAGCGTTCAATTTCAGCCTCCCATTCATTTACATTACATGTCTCCAGCGTTCCCATGGCAACACGGTTTTAGGTAGGAGGTCATTGTGATTGGGTTTTTTGTTCAGCATGACATCAGGGATGTGTGTACCAATTTTCATGTCTTTAGACCAAACAAAATTTTTGGCCCCCATTATAAATTTATAGGGGGCGTTGGAGAGCCAGTTTTGAATCTAGCCCTATCATTTGCATATCACTGTGTTCAGGTCATTAATGTGCACAAACACTTCATTGGGTCCAACCAAATCTGACAGTGTATGTGAAAGTTAGAGGAGATTTTCTTTTTCCAAAAATGGCCTCCTCGTTAGGGGCTTGTTACGGCCACACCCATTAAGATATCAAAAAATAAATTGATAATTTTTATCAGCTCATGTGTGTAGATGATTCTGACCAAATTTGGAGTCTTTTGGATGAAAACCCTAGGACAAGTAGTATTTTGAATGAGGGGTGCGATTTTGGGCGTCGCATGTTCCACTCAAAATGGTGGACTTCTTGTTTGTCATGGAGCAAAGCCATAATAATATTTTTTGTTTGACTCGGTGTTAGGAATGTGTGTACCAAAGTTGGTGACTTTACGGCAAAAAAAATGTACTTTCACTTCCCATTGGCGTAATGTATTTCCATTTTTCTAGGGTGCGCTGTCGAGCCCCCTTTTAATGGATTTGTATGGCAGTGGCAACAAATATTATTGCTCAAAGGTCTAGAATTTTGGGTGAAGTTTGGTGCGGTTTCATTTACATTTAAGACCTCGATTTAGCGTCGAATTTATCCTCCCATTCATTTAAATTACATGTTTCGAGCATTCCCATGGCAACACGGTTGTAGATAGGGGGTCATTGTGATTGGCTTTTTTGTTCGACATGACATAAGGGATGTGTGTACCAAATTTCATGTCTCTAGACAAAACTAAATTTTTGGTCCCCATTATAAATTTAGAGGGGGCGCTGGAGAGCCAGTTTTGAAGCTAGCCCTATAATTTGCATATCATTGTGTTCAGGTCATTAATGTGCACAAACGCTTCATTGGGTTCAACCAGATCCAACAATGTTTGTGAAAGTTACAAGAGATTTTATTTTTACAAAAATGGCCTCCTCGTTAGGGGCTCGTTACGACCACACCCATTAAGATATCAAAAAACCACTTGATAATTTTTGTCGGCTCAGGTGTCTAGGTGATTCTGACCAAAATTGGAGCCTTTTGGATGAAAACCCTAGGACAAGTAGTGTTTTGAATGAGGGGTGCGATTTTGGGCGTCGCATGTTTCACCCAAAATGGCGGACTTCCTGTTTGTCAGCGGGCAAAGCCATAATAATATTTTTTGTTTGCCTCGGGATAAGGAATGTGTGTACCAAAGTTGGTGGCTTTACGGCAAAAAAAAAGTACTTTCACTTCCCATTGGCCTAATGTATTTCCATTTTCCAGGGTGCGCTGTCGAGCCACCTTTTTATGGATTTTTATGCGACCTCGAAAATAAATTATTTTTCGCCGATCCTGAATTTTGGGCAAAGTTTGGTGAGTTTTTGAGCACGTTCAGGGGGTCAAATTAGCACTGATAGTGCAAGACAAAAAAAAAAAATAATAATTAAAGCCGCAAGCGGCGTCAAAGGCCCTCGCATCCCTTGCGACCGCGGGGAGGCACGTTTCCTCGGGAAGACCGCACGTCGACTCCCCTTGCAACCGCGAGAGTAAATGTTCTCGAAAGGACTTCATTTCGCCTCCCTTTGCAACATCGGGGAGAAATGTCCTGGGCAAGACTGCATTTTTTACTGTGAAGGAGAGCCAGTTATAAAGACAGTCCCATTATTTGAATATCACTGTGTTCAGGTCATTAATGTGCACAAACGCTTCATTGGGGCCAACCAAATCTGACAGTGTATGTGAAAGTTACAGGAGATTTTCTTTTTCCAAAAATGGCCTCCTCGTTAGGGGCTTGTTACGGCCACACCCATTAAGATATCAAAACATAAATTGATAATTTTTTTTTTTTGCATATGTGTCTAGATGATTCTGACCAAATTTGGAGTCTTTTGGATGAAAACCCTAGGACAAGTAGTATTTTGAATGAGGAGTGTGATTTTGGGCGTCGCATGTTCCACCCAAAATGGCGGACTTCCTGTTTGTCATGGAGCAAAGCCATAATAATATTTTTTGTTTGACTCGGTGTAAGGAATGTGTGTACCAAAGTTGGTGACTTTAGGGCAAAAAAATGTACTTTCACTTTCCATTGGCGTAATGTATACCCATTTTTCAGGGTGCGCTGTTGAGCCCCTTTTTATGGATTTGTATGTTAGTGGCAAAAAAATTATTACTCAGTGGTCTTGAATTTTGGGTAAAGTTTGGTGCGGTTTAAGTGACGTTTAGGCACTCAATTTAGCGTTGAATTTATCCTCCCATTCATTTACATTGCATATTTGGAGCATTTCCATGGCAACATGGTTGTAGATAGGGGGTCATTGTGATTGGGTTTTTTGTTCGGCATGACATAAGAGATGTGTGTACCAAATTTCATGTCTCTAGACCAAACTAAATTTTTGGCCCCCATTATAAATTTATAGGGGGCGCTGGAGAGCCAGTTTTGAAGACAGTCCTATCATTTGCATATCACTGTGTTCAGGTCATTAATGTGCACAAACGCTTCATTGGGTCCCACCAAATCTGACAGTGTATGTGAAAGTTACAGGAGATTTTCTTTTTCCAAAAATGGCCTCCTCGTTAGGGGCTATTTACAGCCACACCCATTAAGATATCAAAAAATAAATTGATAATTTTTGTCGGCTCATGTGTCTAGATGATTCTGACCAAATTTGGAGTCTTTTGGATGAAAACCCTAGGACAAGTAGTGTTTTGAATGAGGGGTCCGATTTTGGGCGTTGCATGTTTCACCCAAAATGGCGGACTTCCTGTTTGTCAGCGGGCAAAGCCATAATAATATTTTTTGTTTGCCTCGGGGAAAGGAATGTGTGTACCAAAGTTGGTGACTTTACGGCCAAAAAAATGTACTTTCACTTCCCATTGGCGTAATGTATTTCCATTTTTCTAGGGTGCGCTGTCGAGCCCCCTTTTTATGGATTTGTATGGCAGTGGCAAAAAATATTATTGCTCCAAGGTCTTGAATTTTGGGTGAAGTTTGGTGCAGTTTCATTTACATTTAAGACCTAAATTTAGCGTTGAATTTATCCTCCCATTCATTTAAATGACATGTTTCGAGCGTTCCCATGGCAACACAGTTGTAGATAGGGGTCATTGTGATTGGCTTTTTGATCGGCATGACATAAGGGATGTGTGTACCAAATTTCATGTCTCTAGACCAAACTAAATTTTTGGCCCCCATTATAAATTTAGAGGGGGCGCTGGAGAGCCAGTTTTGAAGCAGCCCTATAATTTGCATATGTTAGGTCAAATGTGCAAAACGCTTATTGGGTCAAAAAGATCCAACAATGTTTGTGAAAGTTAAGGAGATTTTATTTTCCAAAAATGGCCTCTGTTAGGGGCTCGTTACACCACACCCATTAAGAAAAAACCACTTGTTTTCGACTGGTTCTAGGTTGACCAATGACCTTTTGGATGAAAACCTAGGAATAGTGTTTTAAGGGGTATTGGGCCAGTTTCACCCAAAGGCGGTGTTTTACGGGAAACTATAATAATTTTTTTTCTGGGAAAGGAAGGTAGTTGGTGTTAGGAAAAAAAAGCATTTTTATGGGTAATGTATTTCCATTTTCCAGGGTGCGCTGTCGAGCCACCTTTTTATGGATTTTTATGCGAACCCCAAAATAAATTATTTTTCGCCGATCCTGAATTTTGGGCAAAGTTTGGTGAGTTTTTGAGCACGTTCAGGGGGTCAAATTAGGGCTGAAAGTGTCAGACAAAAAAAAAAAAAAAAAAAAATAATAATAATAATAATCACAGCGAAAACAATAGGCCCTCCCGGCGAATGCCTGGCTCGGGCCTAATAATAATAATCACAGCGAAAACAATAGGCCCTCCCGGCGAATGCCTGGCTCGGGCCTAATAATAATAATAATAACGAAAACAATAGGCCTTCCCGGCCATCGCCGGCTCGGGCCTAATAAAAATAGAACTATGATAAAACAATAAAATAAGGCATGCCAAAAAATATATATGGAATAAAATAGTCTTACTCTCAAAATATATACAGCAAAATCAGAACAGTGCAACTGGCAGTGCAAATAGAGTGACATTTTAAAGTGACAGGTATCATAAAGTGATCAATGATCATGAGTCCAGCTTATTAAAGTGACAGTGTTATAGAGTTATCAAGTGTTCATGAGTCCAACGGCAGAAACTGTTCTTATGGTGCGTCTCCTGCCCGAGGGGAGTGGCTCAAATAGTCCAAGTCCAGGATGAGAAGGGTCAGCTGCTATCCGACCTGCTCGTCCCCGAGTCCTGGAGACGTACAGGTCCTGGAGAGATGGAAGGCTGCAGCCAATCACCTTCTCAGCAGAGCGCACAATGCGCTGTAGTCTCTGTCTGTCCCTGGTAGTGGCTCCAGCGTACCACACGGTGATGGAGGACGTGAGGATGGACTTGATGATGGCCGTGTAGAACTGCACCATCATCTGGCCTGGCAGCTTGGCTTTCCTCAGCTGCTGCAGGAAGTACATCCTCTGCTGGGCCTTCTTGATGCGGTAGCTGATGGTTGGCTCCAACTTGAGGTCCTGAGTGATGGTGGTGCCGAGGAAGCGAAAAGAGTCCACAGTGGTGATGGTGTCTGTCAGGGGAAGGGGGGGCAGCGGGGCTGTATCTTTTCTGAAGTCCACGATCATCTCCATTGTCTTCTGGGCGTTGAGCTCCAGGTTGTTGCCGCTGCACCAGGACACCAGGCGGCCCACGTCCCTCCTGTAGGCAGACAGAGGGTGGTGTCGTCCGCAAACTTGATCAATTTTACGGACTCATGGCTAGAGGTGCAGCAGTTGGTGTAGAAGGAGAAGAGCAGGAGAGAAAACGCTGATAGTCCGAGTGCTCAAGACATTCAGGGAGGATGGTGTTAAATGCAGAGCTGAAGTCCACAAACAGGATCCTGGTGTAGGTTACCGGGGAATCCAGGTGCTGCAGAATGAAGTGGAGGTCCAGGTTAATGGTGTCGTCTACAGACCTGTTGGCTCTGTATGCGAGGGTCCAGGAGGGGGGAAGTGATGGACTTGAGGCGGGAGAGGACTAGGCGCTCAAGGGACTTCATGACCAAAGACATCAGCGCCACAGGTCTGAAGTCACTAAGTCCAGCTTCTTGGGGACAGGGATGATGGTGGACAGCTTGAAGCAGGCTGGTACATGGCAAGACTCCAGAGAGGTGTTAAAAATGTCTGAAAACAGGAGCCAGTTCTTCCGCACAGTGTCACACAGTGGCAGGTGAGACACTGTCCGAGCCGGGAGCTTTCCCAAGGGTTTTGCTTCCTGAAAAGCTGCAGCACATCCTTCTTCAAAACTGAAAGGATAGTGGGGGTGGGGAGTTCCAGGGTGGGCATGGCTGTGTCCCCTGTGACGGGGGTGGAGGAGGGGTGTGAGACCGAAGTGGCTGAAAGGGTGACGAGGGTGGGGGAGGGAGAGTGAGACCTCAAACCTTACATAAAAAGTGTTCCGATTTTCAGCCAGTTTTAGGTCGTCAGCAGAACGTGGAGCTTTTGGTTTGTAGTTTGTGAGCTGCTTTAGGCCGTGCCATACAGATGCAGAATTGTTAGCAGAGAACTTTTGCTCCAGATATGCACTGTACTTTGATCTAGCAGTAGCCACCTCTCTGCTAAACCTATACTTGCCTCCCCTGTAGCTGTCTCTGTCTCCTGCTCTGTATGCTGCCTGTTGTCTTAACTGTCTCAGTTTGGGTGTGAACCAGGGTTTGTCATTGTTGAAAGTCACCTTGGTGCGTGATGAAATAATACTGTCCTCACAGAATTGAATGTATGACTTCACAGTGTCTGTGTACTCATCCAAACTATCTGTGGCAGCCCTGAACACATCCCAGTCTGTAGTATCCAAACACGTGCGTAGCTCCTCCACAGCCTTGCTGGTCCACTTCTTAGAAGTCCTCACTGTGGGTTTGGCGAGCTTCAGCCTCTGTTTGTACGCTGGGATGAGGTGCACCATGACTTGATCTGAGAAGCTGAGTGCGGCGCGAGGCACGGCCCTGTAGGCGCCGCTGACAGTAGTGTAACAATGATCGAGCGTATTCTGCTCTCTTGTCGGGCATTTAATAAACTGTACTCCGGTAGTTCCTGGCTCAGATTTCCTTTGTTAAAATCCCCAAGGAGTAAGGAGTCCGGGAAGGTCCACGCCACACACAGAATCTGATCCGAGAGTGTGCTTCGCGCACGTCCGCGCTCGGCGGGATGTAAACAGCGGCCAGAATCAATGAAGCGAACTCACGTGGAGAGTAGAATGGTTTGCAGTTAATGAAAAAATATTCCAGATCAGGAAAGCAGTGTTGCAAGATCACAGTCACATCCGTACACCAGGCATTGTTGATGAAGAAACAGACGCCTCCGCCTTTTGTCTTTCTGTCAGAGAGGTCCCTGTCAGAGCTGGAATCCCTCCAGGTAAACCGCACAGTCCGTGATCTGCTCATTGAGCCATGTCTCTGTGAAGCACAAGACGCAGGAGGAAGAAAAGTCCCTGTTTCTTCTCAACAGCAGCGACAGTTTGTCCATTTTGTTGCAGAGTGAGCAAACATTGGAGAGGAAAATCCCAGGTAAGGGCGCACGTGCGCCGCGTCTCCATAGGCGCAGAAGGGCCCCCGCTCGCTTTCCCTGTCTTCGGTGTCTCACTCTTTTGGCCAAAGAGTTAACTAATCCTGCTGCAGGCACTAAAAAGACTATATCCGATATATCTTAATATCTGAGGGGGTGGTTGTTCTGATGTTTAAGAGCTCTTCATAGGTGTAAGCGCACGCTGACACACAATTAACGCACAAAAACAGACAAAACAATGCACACCAGAAGACCAGGGCGACCATCCGCAGCGCCATCTTAGATTCAGATATCTTTGTCTAATATTCAAATTAGTTTGATGATCTGAAACATTTAAGTGTGACAAATGTTAAAAAAAATGTTTTTTTTCATGGCTCTAAACAATCTAAACATTTTGGGGGTTTTTTATTAGTTTGAGAGTCGGTCAGTGACACTGAACATAAATCTCCCGCTTTGCTCAATATTGGGTTAAACCATTTTCTCATTGCGGTTGGGGGAATATAAGGGACAATATAATTAACTCCGAATTAATTAAGAATACACCCAAATAAATGAAGAAAGAAATTAAAACAAACTTTTCAGAAAAGGTTACCAGAGATTTGTTTATCGTGGCATTGCCCCTGTTTATAAAAGAGGTCCCAGGTCACAAATTTCTTAACTAAACCTCAAAGAATAATAATAAGAAAATAAGAATAAGTTCTATGTCACCTAAGACTGATTATATTAATCTTGTTACTTATAGATGTCATGTATTATCATGTGATGTATATATGAAGATTATTTGTGTCTGTATAACAACATTGCAATAAAAGATGCAAGACCATGTTCTACATTTGCTTTGGTTCCATGTTTGGGTTTTACATTTGTTACATACCTTTCTGATATTAACAGACATTCTGTTGAAAGGAAAGGTGCTGTAAAACTCAAAGAAGTCACACAGCAGTTGTTCTGAAACATAGGAGACTGTTGTTAACAGAAGATTAACTATTAGAAATTACTGACAAGGGATAAAGGCTTACCAAGTGTTTCGGTGTTTCTCTGTAGCTGGATCTTGTTGAAGTCACTGATAAACGTACAGTCGTTCCCATCAATTACACAATTGTCCAAGGGACCTTGTTGGAAGACAGCAAGAAAACAAGGTTAATCTCTGACACTGTAATCAGAAACAGGGCAGAGACATACAGAACAAAGTACATAAATAAAATTCTCCTTTTCATTGCAAGATATTTATCAATTTTACACCGCACCTCAAACTAAAGAAATAACTGTTTTCTCTGTTTTCCACCTTTATGCCACAATGGAAGATAGTAACAGGGGCACGACAGAGATAAAAAATGGTGGCTATTCTTGCTGCAGATTTGTCTAAACAGGTCATATGCAATAGCCATAAGCAGAACCTCATCATTTCCTGATAAACAGTTTCACACATTTTTACAGTGAAATCAGTGCTTTGTGCCATTAAAGGGGGAAAAAAATCCATTGGCTGTCAAAAGGTTTGTGTCTGCTGTCTCTCTCTTCCACATTTATAGGATCTTGGTGACTGAAACAAAATGTTACAAGGACAAAAATAATGCATTTAAACCTGAAAGGAGCATGAAATGTACTAGTGTGTTAGTGTTTTCAGAGAACAAGCATGGCTTCTGTCTCCTCTTGGCCATTTGACTTATTGAGCAATACCGGTGTTTCAGCCAGCGCTTTACAGTTAAGGTGGTTGTCCATGGCAAACCCACCTCCCGCCTTGACTAGCAATGACTCAGTCAATTAAACACATTGCAGCAGCATATTAATCTCCAAATAAATGTGTCCTCACCAGTTGGTGACAAAAAAAGACTAGGGGTTACTATATATTAACTTTGGAACAAGAGAGAGCATTGGAAAAGTTGTCCGCAGGATCCGTTTTACCAGTGTACACTCAACCCTGCAGCGTTTCAGGGTCCTGCAGTAAAAGTGAAACCAACTTTGTGTTTTCTGTAGTGGTTCAGTTGTACACTTTCTGCTATCAATGCTTGCTTTACACATACAACCATGAGTGCAGGAAGAGTCTGGAGATTTTGCTTCTGAGCCACTGCTGTCATATTAGCTAACAAAAAAGAGAGGTAATCCTAGCAATAACTACTTTAAGCAAAGTTGCTGAACTTCAAATGTAGCACTGGTCTCTGTCTGAGATTATTAGGCCCGAGCCAGCGATAGCCCGGGAGGGCCTATTATTTTTGCTTGGGTTATTATTATTAGGCCTGAGCTGTCGATAGCCTGGGAGGGCCTGTTATTTTTGCTTGGATTATTAGGCCCAAGCCATAGCCGGTGGCAAGGGCTCTATTGTAATCGATTCTTTGAACGCATATTTGACCCACTGAACATTGGTGAAAACTTAATTTTAATTGGCCTAAAATTCAGAATCAGCAAAAAATAATTTATTTTGGAGGTCCAATACAAATCCATAAAAAGTGGTCTCTTGGACTGAAGTCAGTTGTGCAACCTAACCCTGGTCCTGAGCTACAGTGTACACAGACACCATCTGACTTTAAAGCCATGTCTGGGCTCAAATTTGTCCATCTTAATGTGCGCAGCTTGTTATCCAAAATGGACATGGTCAGAATTTGGGTTAAATCAACTGACGTTGATATTGTAATAATCTCTGAAACTTGGCTGACTAAAACTATTGCTAATGAGGACATTAATATGCATGGTTACAATATTTTTCGTACCGACAGGCCAAAAAAAGGTGGCGGCATTGCTGTTTATGTTAAATCAAGATTTGATGTATCAATAGTTCTGTCAGAATCTATCTGTAAACAAATGGAATTTTTGGCATTGAATGTGGAAATAGCAAAGGGCCTTTGCATAACTGTCGTTGGGTGTTATAGACCTCCATCTGTCTCCAAGGTGGCATTACAATCCCTAAAGCATCTTTTGGCCAAAATAAATTACAGTGAGCTTGTTTTGGTGGGAGATTTGAACTGGAACTGGCTTAATCCAGTTTCTGATGAGTTTAAGCCCTTCTGTGATTCTATTAATCTTACCTAGTTGGTCGATTTACCCACTCAGCCCAACCTTAAGTGTCTTGATAAGTCTACCTTAATTGATTTAATTTTGACAAATTTACCACATAAATTTTCATCTCTAGGTGTTTTCTGCAATGACTTGAGTGACCACTGTATGGTAACTGCTGTTAGGAACACCAAAATCTCCAAATGTAAACCACGCATTATTTATAAGAGAAATCTCAAACATTTAAATGAACAAGCCTATCATCATGATTTGTCTACAGTTAACTGGAGGAATATAGGTCTGTTGCCAGATGTAGAGTTAGCTTGGACATTTTTTGAGGAAAGTTTTATGCAAACTGTAAATAAGCATGCTCCTTTAAGGAGGCACAGGGTAAAGGGGCGAGAAAACCCCTGGTTCTCCCCAGAGTTGGCAGATACTATTCATGAGCATAACATGGCTTGGGCCAATGCAAGAAAAACTGGTGCTACTAAGGATTGGTCTGTTTTTAGACAACTAAGAAACAAATGCTTTTCCCTTATTAAAAAGGCCAAATCAGAATATTATTTATCTATCACCACAGAAAACTTAAATAATCCACAGAAATTCTGGAAAGTTATTAAGTCTCTTTCTGTGAGTAAAAGCTCTCAGGCTCTACCTAAATATGTTTTAAATGGGTCCGTCCCTGTTTTTAATAGAATGGAGGTCTTAAATTGTTTTAACAAACATTTTTATCTTCTAGTTCCTTGTTTGACTCTGAAGGACCAGACTTTATAAAACCCTGCACTGACCCACCAGTGTACTCTGGACACCCTTTTAATTTTGAACTTTTCACCATTCAGGAAGTGCACAAAGCCCTGAAAGCTCTAGATCATAGAAAATCTCCTGGACCTGATTTAATAGAGCCTTACTTTTTGAACCAAGCGGCTGATTTTGTGGCAGAACCTCTGACAATTGACAATGACAGTCGAAACCAAAGAAATTCCCTCCATCAGCTTTTGTTCTCCCTTTATTAAAAGGAGGTGACCCTGCAATTTTTCTCTATTGCGTCAAGTTTTTGAACTATAGGATCCCTGTTTTCTTAAAAAATAAGAAAAACTGTACTGAACAGATATGTGCTTATAAAAATTTTCAAATATTGACATACAATGAAATATGAAAGAAACAGGCATGACTGCAATGTTTATTTATC
Source organism: Rhyacichthys aspro (assembly GCA_036850595.1). Taxonomy (NCBI): domain Eukaryota; kingdom Metazoa; phylum Chordata; class Actinopteri; order Gobiiformes; family Rhyacichthyidae; genus Rhyacichthys; species Rhyacichthys aspro. Next base: position 75,251 of record CM072167.1, on the reverse strand, counting down.
ACTATTATGTTTTTACAAAGGATATGGCTACTGTAATTATAATTGTGTGCAAGTAGTTAAGCTAAAAATTTACGTTTATAGCTCTTTCTGGAGTGTTCAACTTGAGGACTATCGCCCATGGCTTGTCTTGATCACAGAGTTTTACTTTAAAATATGCAAAATATGCTTGTTTGACAAATGCACTGATGTTTGCCCTCTGACTTGGAATGGTGAAACTACCACAAATATAGCAAAAGGAGTCAGAGTTGTTTAGGCATTTATGACGAGAAGTAGCAGGAGCAGGGGGTGCACGGTAGCAGAGTGGTTAGCGCTCCTGCTTCACAGCAAGAAGGTCGTCAGTTTTGGCTAATTCTGAGTGACTCAAACATCGTCGGCTAACTCTGATCTTTCTGTGAGTCTGCATGTCCTCCCCGTGTCACCGTGGGTTCTCTCCGGGCACTCCGGCTTCCTCCCACCGCCCAAAGACATGCATGTATAGGTCAATTGGCAACTCTAAAGTATCCCTAGTGAATGAATGTGAGAGTGAATGGTTGTCTGTCAGTGTTCGTCCTTAAAATGTTACGCCCTGTGTTAGCCCTGAGACTAACTTGACTGACTAACTGGCCACTGTCCAGGGTGTACCCCGCCTACGGCCCAGAGCTGCTGGGATAGGCTCCAGTGGTAGAAAATGAATGAATGAATGTAGCAGAAGCAGACATGATCTGGAACAAAGGAAATATATACCTATGTAAATAAAACACTAAGATGGAATAGTTACAAGCTTTGAAAACTAAAAAAAACAGCATACAGTATGCCCATTGTTACAAGGTTAAGAGAAAAGCCAGCACATCAGCTGGCAAGTCTTACTACAGCTAATCAGTGGAATTTTGCTTATCTGGAGGGTAAGCTGTGGAGAAAAAACTTGACGTGCTAGAAAAAAACTGACTGCAATTTTGGAATCAGCATGCCAATTTTAGCTTTAATCAGCATAAAAATCTAACCCAACAGATTTTTTTTTTCAAATTGTTCCCCAGTGTTATAGACCAATATCTAATCTATCAGTATTGTGCAAAATTCTTGAATCTCTTGTAAGTGAGCAATTAAAAGACTTTTTATTTTCCAATTCAATCCTGTCAAAATATCAATCAGGCTTTAGAAAAAAACACAGCACCATTACAGCTGCAATGAAGGTGATAAATGATATTATTGTTGCTCTTGACAAGAAAGAATATTGCGCATCACTTTTTATTGATCTGTCAAAGGCATTTGATACTGTTGATCATGTTGTTTTAAAGAAAAGACTTCTTCAGTCAGGACTGTCAGAGCAAGCAGTTGATTGGTTCTCTAATTATATGAGTAATAGAACCCAGTCCATTAAATATGAAGGTCTATGTTCTGAATTTTTTTTACTACCCCCGGGGGGGGGGTATTGTTGTTTTTTTTTTTTTCCCTTTTTTTTATTTTTTTTTTTTTGTTAGGTTGGGTTTAATTTTTTATATATTATTTTTTTTTTTTGTGGTGGGGGGGGGGGGGGTCTTTTGTGGTGGTGGTGGAGCTGTGGGGGGGGGGGTGGGGTGGTGTGGTGTTTTCTATTATTTATTTAAATTAAAATAAATTATAAAAAAAAAAAAAAAAATTTTTTTTTTTTTTTGGGGGGGGGGGGGACCCCCCCCCCCCCGCGGGGGGGGGGGGGGGGGGGGAAACAGGGGGGGGGGGGGGAAAAAAAAAAAATGGGGGGGGGGGGGGTGGGCCCCCCCCCCCCCAAACCCAGGGGGGGGGGTTTGGGAAAAAAAGGGGGAAAAAAAAGGGGTTTTTTTTTTCCAAACCGGGCGGTTTTTTCCTTGGAGTAAAAAGCGACTTCCTATTGTTAGAGAATTTTGGGATCTATTGTAAGGTTGTGATGCCCTGAGCCTTGGGCTCTGTCAACAGATAGACTCAGACACCTGCAGGATAACATGTCTCCAACCTCGAGCCTAATCAGCTGAATAACAACTGAATACCAACTCTCTTGTTATTGTATTGTTGCGTAATTGACCTTCTACGAGGTATTATAAACTCTGACCAATGAAAGCATAGCCAGACTTGAATGTTCAATACTACGCTGTGTTGACTGTTCAACTGTCTCCGGGCCTGTATGTGATGGTAATAAACTTCTCCTGCTTAAGACATCCAGACTCTCTTCAGTCCTTTATGTGGTCCAATACTTTGAAGCTCTAAGGCAGTAACACAATTCTCCTACAATATTGGCGTCACGAACTACGGAAATCTATATACAGCTGGACTGGTAAGTGCAAATTAATTTTTTCTCTTTTAAGAGAAGTGTTGCATTACCAGAACCAGGCTTGACAGATAGATCCTATGTGTTGGGAAAATGTGTACAATACACAGTCCTTGAGCTATTGGTCACATATGTGAAATTAAATGTAAGTTTGAATTTAATTGGTTATGCAAATTAAATGCTTGTTTAAAATGATTGGCTAATTTTGGAGTTAACGTTGGTACCAGTATTCGGCTGAGGCCGTACTGGTTGCCTGTGAATTCATGAGAAAAGCTAAACATAATGAGCAGTATGAAGTACTGAAATTTGGACGTACTGAGAGCTCTGAGTAAGCTTTCCAACATTGAATTCTGTTTTCGATAACAATTTCAAAGGCCAATGTAATTGTTATTAAGGCGGTGTGAGCAAGAGTGAAAGCTGTGAATAACACAGTAATTACAGGCTGATGTGAAAACCTTGGTGGATTGGCGTTGTATAGGTGGTCATAGCACTCTGTAGTGAGATTGAGCACCGGTTTTGTTTTTCTTGAAACTATATGTCTGGGACTATAGCTAAAGAAGAGGCACGATAGCTGCTCTGCAGAGGGTCTTAGTCTGGGGAGGGCCTAGGAAAACTTCCTTAGAATCACTAATTCCCTAATAGGCGCCTATTTCTTAAAATGTGCACGTGGAGATACATTCAGGATTTAATAGATTCTGCTCTTGTATCTGGCTCTTGCTACCATTGTAGTAACTCTAGAATCAGTTAAGAACTTTAACGATCAAAAGTGTTGTGTCTGACCAAACTGACAGACTGAGACTGATAAACCTCTGGATGCTGCAGTAGATCTTTTGCCATAAATGTGTTATCTGTTATTTACTATATGTTCTGTGTCTTATGAAGTTCAAAATTACTATGGGTTGGGTATTAACCACAGATTTCACCACACAGTGACTAGCTTAAGTCTTTAATCAACTCACTAAGATCTAAACATCAGACACACATTTCTTCTTTCTCTACACCTGGTGCAAGGCGATATCTCTACACTTCTGACATCAGCGTTAAAGCTACAATCTGTAGACTAGCCTCAACTAGACCAAAACCCTCTCCTGTAGAGCACACACACAAGTAAAGGGCTTAGTGAGTGTCAGCAGGACGAGGAAAACAAGGCAAAGTCAACAACTAACGTGTGGATGAGAAAAGGACCAACATCAGGGAAGATGAGGAAGGCGTTGTTGCTGATGTAAATAAGAGCTGTAATAAAGAAAAGCTAGACTCGATCAAAAGTGGACAATACCCGATGTTTAGAAAAAAAATACGGACCCTTTATTCAAACCTAAAGCAAGGCACTGTCTCTGACCTCTCACAGAAATTGTCACAGCGCTTGAGTCTGTGAACGAACAGCCCCCACCTTTGCTCTCGCTGTTCTCCTGATAGAGAGCACACACACAGTGTCAGCAGGATATGGAAGCAGGCAAAGGAAAGAGAAGGGGTTAATAATAAAAAAAAAAAAATAATAAATGTGAGGAAGAGGAAAGAGACAGGAAAGGAATAATAATAATATTGATCATACTAATCTCTTTGCAAACAGGTTCTCTAAAAGTTGCTAAAGTAACAACCGCTATAATGGGTGCACAGAAAGTGCTGGAAGGTGTTACAAAATAAAATGACATTAATTTTGAAGATTTTGTTATAAAAAGTTCTTACTAAGGTAGTTAACTAAAACTAATTTAGTTTGGTATATATCTGGTGTCTGTCTTGTCTTGTGTTTGGTGCAGCTGCTGTGTGTATCTGTTCTGTGTGAAGGTCTTGAACACAACCTATTGGGGTTTGTTTTAAAACAAGAGGCTAAGTTAACAAAAAAAAAAATAATGTTTTTTTGAATAAAAGATTTGCCATAACAACAGTTGATTAAAAATACAGTTAAGAAAATATTACAGTGTGACTGTAATGAGTTTAATCTAAAATAATGTTAGTGATGCGACTGGTCACTGGAGAAGCACTATTGAGTTTGATTAAACTAAACTGTATTAAAATGACAAGGCAAATAATACCTGACCATCATAACAGCCTGAAAACAGAAGGAAAACAGGGGTAACATCTGTGGATGTGTTGCAGACAACTATTAACCTGGGTTTTTTCTCACTTATTCATTATGTGTGTTTTATTATGATGTGTTATATTTTGAGAATTGATGCTGCTCTAATTGTTGTTTACAGGAACCAAAGAGCTCCAGTTTAAAGCTGATGCATGAGTTACATGTCACACGTTATATCTGTGTTCTCTGTCTCCATCCTCTGCAGCTGAACTGTGAGTAAGAGCTTTGTAACTGGGTGTAAGAAGGTCAATGGTCAACAAGACCCTGACCAAAAGCTTACAGGGAAATGTTACAGGGACAGTTGTAATTTTCATTAGAGCTTCATTAATCGAACAAATTCAAAATATAATACTATACTTTGCTCTTAAACATAAAAACAATTAAGCAGTGAGACAACTAGAGCAAACAAACAAAAGTTAAGAATGAAATGTTTTAAATGTATTTATGGGAAATTAAAAGAGAGTTAAAATGTGCTTTGTGAAGTAAAATCAAATACAAACGTGAAGTTTTCCTAAACTAGATGCAACTGGAACAGGTTTAAAAACATTACTTTAAGCCTTAATGGTGAATGATTGTTGTAACATTGAATTAAAAGCTGAATTATCTTTGAAGTATGAGGGCCTAAAAGATTTAGATTTGAAATGAGATGATGTTGTGTTGAAAGTATTACTTGATTCACTGTGTCTTCATTTAGTGGGTGTTTTGTAGTTCTCTGTAGTCAGCTATAGAGTAATTCTTTTGTGTTATACTTGGTCTATGAAATATCAACATAGACGCTGTTGTTTTTGAAATATTGGAACTTAGTGTTTTGTTGTATGCATTGTCTTCTGGTTGACATTAGACATTCCTTTTTCCCTCCTCATACTAGAAAAAAGTTTGAAGGTTTGAGAGTTTACATTGACCCAGATGGCAACAGCCTTCAGGATCTTGATGTTCTGTTAAACAAAAAGACATCGTAATAGTTGATAAAAATGTCTCCTTAATATCTCAGACGTGTGTTATCAAAAGAGAGCAACGGGCACTAGAAACAAAACCATTGTTTATATAAAAAAATAATAATAAAATCTGCTCATCAAGACATGTCACTTTGACCAAACAAGACTCACCAAGTCTAACAATAACTGAAGATTAATTAAGTTTTACTTAAATGAATGCTCATGAGAGTTTAACATTAATTTAGTCTTCATTATTTGTTACCATTTACCTTGACAGTGAGTCGCTGCAGTGTTTGAATCAAACCAGTAAAACATCAATTACAGAGGTTTTCAGTTTTTATAGCTGTAACATAAAGTAATGTACTAGTTTCTAAAGTGGTATAACCTGATGAATGGTGTTTTCAGGCTGATCTTTGAGAAATAATGCAAAAATTACTTAAAATAGTTAAAAGTTAATCAGTACAGTGACTATAGTCTTCTCCTAAAGTCTCTGAATATAGATGTTAATCCTCTAAAAGTACTTTACTTCTTTTGGACTGTACAGCTGCAGACTCTTTATAGACAACTGATAAAGGACTGTGACTGTCTTCACTGATAACTGTGAGTGGAAGTGAGACCTGTTGATGGCCTAGTGTTTCTGGGGGGTAGTTACTTCATGTGCCTTGCTGGTTTTCCACTGCTCCAGCACTGAACTGAACTGAACCTGCCTGGCTCTGGCACTGTTTTGTCTACTGAGACTTATCTGAGAACATGGCTGCCTGCTCTGTATCGTCTCTGAGAAACATGAGACTAACACTGGCTGAAGCACCAACGACAAAGAAAGCTCGTTTCTGACTGGTCTTAAAGCTGCACTTTGTGGACTGGGCTCCTCCACACTGTCCTCAGGTCAAATGGACTGAATCTATGCCACTGCAACTGCTGCTGCTCAGAGGTCATTACAACATGAACTGTTCTGCTGCTGCACTGAGGGGTGCTGCTCACCTGGGACACAGGGTACTGACACTGGCTCTCAATTCCACTCCTAGACCCTGACATTTACATTTAAATACTACTGTTTTTTTATTACAAAAAAACCCCCAAAATCCAAAAAAAAAACAGTTTCTATGAGTTCAACTATTGAGTTGTGGATCTTTTTAGTTTAGAGTGAGGTCTGCAATGAAGACACCATTCTACTTGATGTCACCAAAGGTCTATTAATAATAAGTAGACGAACTAATCAGTAGACAAACACTCTCATAACAATCGCGTGTCCTCTCGTATTATTCTACCATTCGTCTGTGAATTTGAACTGAACTTTGTTATTCAAATTTTAAAAAGTGCCTTAATTCTGGGACATTTATGCTATTACATTTGGGAAGTCTGCATTTTATAGTTTTTCAAGATTTGGATTTTATGCCTTTTTGTTTCTGCCAATTTTAGATTTCTTATGCAAACTTGAGTTTAATTCTGTAAATTTCAGACATTTTCTGCAATGTTTTCACCTGCAACCACCTGCAACGACTTCTGCCAATGCTATCTATTTTTTAAATTAGTTTTGCTTTTAGTAAAACAATATTATTTAAAGTAACTGTTGAATAACTCACTCTTCTAAAGCAAAGGTGTTTTTGTTACATGGTGTAAATAAATAAATAAATAATAAATAAGAAGAAGCTTAAAAGTAGATGCTACAATTGTTGAGAATGGTATATTCAATAACAGCCTAACTGAGTTCACACAGAACCACGTGAATAAGTTAGTTCCCGATGTCACAAAATACTTTGACATATGGAGCGAAAACCCATGCACAGATAAATCTGTCCTAGCAATACAGTTAGATGAGCAAACACGTCAATAATTGCAAAAAAAAAAAAAAAAAAAATGCATTGAAGATGACGAAACTGCTCATTTAACCACTAACACAGGAACTGAAGCTTGACTTGGTGTGGGGGCCGAACTTTGAGATGGATAGATACTCAAAACAGAGCTTTTTGGTATGAGGAACTGCGTTTCCTTCTAAAAAAAAAGTAGGCCTCATTGAACCAGAGTCTCGTCAGTCCATCATTTGCTTTAATTCCATTCAGCTCGTGGGTGAGTAAACAATTGCCTATCAACAATAAATTTACAAGCTTCTGCTACAATACATAAACAGTAAACTTAATGAGAGCCTCTTAAAAATAGCCAAAAGGATCATGAACTATGTTCTTAAAGAAAAGGCTATCAGTTACCAATTAAAAGTTGTATAAGAGGAAGGGTAAAGGAATGCAGAGAAAATCATTTTAAAGTCACCTGCGCTGTTTGACTGGTGTGTGTTTCCTGTTTTGTGTTTGTTTGAACCTATTGAGCTTGTTGATCCAAGTCTAAAGAACGAAGGGAAGTTTGTTCTAGAGACTGTGCTGGTCCCGTTGAGCTCTGCGTGAGTTCTTTGTGTTAATGCTGTGTTGTAGTTGGGTGTGTTTCAGGTCTGACAGGAGACTGTCCAGTAATGTCAGGTGTGGTGCCTGTAGTGAAGTCTGGAGCTAAAGTACTTCACTGTGGTTGTATCACCTGAGGAGGTGTGTCTGATGTTGAGATTAGGGCTCTTAAATCATTCACATGGTAATTTACTGGTAATAATCATCCAACATGTATACAATACAAATAAATGCAGAGGAAGGAATCACGAGAGTCAAAGACAAAAAGTCACTATTGTGACTCCAAAAATAAAGAGAAGCCCCATATTTTTTCTTCCTGTGTGGCTCAGGTGCACATGATCCTCACATGAATTAAAAAGAGGTGGGAGCAAGAGAAGAGAATCCTGGGAGGTTCTTAGTCGAGACAATTATTATTATGACTCTTTCTAATAAAAAATATATTTGCAGTATTCGAATGTTAAACTAAACACAAAGAATGAAGAAATTCAGAGTAAACAACAGATTTAGTTTAGACTAAATATTACTAAATGTTTCTGAAACCAAAAGATAAGGAAAGTGCTAGGGAAAAGAGAAGAACAAAGCCCAGTTGTTCCTGAGGAAGGTTAAGAAGTGAAAAGGACTGACTGGAAAACTTTTCACTAATCAATACTAACACCTAACTCTTAACAATGACTTTCTGAGACCTCAGATTCAAAGAGCAACATGGAAACTTGAAAAAGGGAAACTTCAACAACTAACACCTATGGGTTGTAATACATGAGCTGTTCTAACCTAATTATTTTCTAGGCTGGTGGACAACTGTTTTAACAGACATTTTACCAACAGGGTCCCACTCTGGAACATTGTGCATTGGAGATCAATACCAGCAGCCACTTACACAGGCTTGAATTGAAACCTAAGATCTAATGACGGCCCTCTACCGGCCAGAGAGTGTTGATGTTTACAGGCAAACACCAAAAAGATAAGGTTCCTGTTAAGGTCAGTCCAATCCAGAGTCCAGAGTCACCTGGGATGAACACCAGTATCCTTTTGGAAAGTGCTTAATATCTGAATTGTTAAGTTGAAATGAATGTTGCATTAAAGTCTTAAATGCAAGATTTAAGACTTTCAATGTCTATATTCATTTTATATTTTGTAGATTTCTATTTTATATTTCTTTATTTCGGTGTTACATTTTCTAGTGTGCTGTGCAATATCTATTTTGCTATTGGTTGCAGGTAAATAAAAACAAGCAAGCATTTCACTGTGCATTTGGTAAATAAATCTTATCCATCTTCAAGAAGAAATAGGTAGTAATGTTGATAAATGTTTGGCATGGTAATCATTTTCTATCCACAGGTCCAAGAACAACACACAAAAAAAGGTATCTTTGTCATTCTATAGAACCTTTTAGTGCTGAATATGAAAAATGTGGAATGGTGCCTAAACGAGATGCTGTTGGTGAATAACACACAACCAACTTCATGTGTTTAATGTCGATGCTAGTGACTAGTTAAATATTTAGCAGTTATTTAAAGGCTACATGGTAAACATCACTGAATCATTATGTTATTGCTGTGCAAACAGAGAAAGGTGTACTGCAATAGTTTGGTAATGCACCCGCTGGCTTGTCCAACAAACATGAGGAATACCTTTTACAGGTTAACTTTGGCTCATGGGAATCAGAGATGCATGCTGATGGTGAGTGGATAGCAGAGTGGGGGGTAATTAAGAGGTTCAGTATTTAGTGGCTAATAAAGACTCATATTTAATCTAGAAGGGCATAGAAATGTGCACCTGGACATTAATTGTAACCTGTGAGTAAGTGTGGTAAGTTATCTTATATATTTCCATGCTGATGTGTTCACTGTCGCTGCCTACACATTCCACATCATGTACACAACATCATTTGTGGTTTCAAAACATCTTGACTGGTTTTGGCAGCTATTATCAATATGTGCACACAGTTTTAATGCATTCACTTGGGGAAGTGTCAATGGTTCAGAAGTGGTTAGAAATAAATCTACAGGAACTATTAAGTAAAAGTAAAGTAAATCAACTATTGTCAAACAATCCTACACATGTAAAAATAAGAGCTTCCGGGTTACTTAAACAATATTGAGCTGAATGTATCTCTGTTTCCAGGGGGCAGGAGCCATAGAACTTGGAAAGGTGTGGGTCCTGCTCCCTGACAGTCTGCAGGGGTGTGGAGGCTTACAGCTGAGTCCCATACGACCAGCCTTACGGTACATGCCTTTTAGATTATTTTATTCTAAGATAAAGGATTTAAAGATAGCGACCTCACACACCCCATTAATGTGTAAACTTACTGCTGCAGACAAAGTAACCTATGATACAGAATTACAAGTAAAATACTAGACCTTTCACTTATTACTCAAGGAAGAACATGTAGAGTAATTTGAACTAATGCTGCTCTTAGGTTTCTGTGGAAACTGCATTAGATTTGTGGAGTAAGTGTTATGTATTTTACCGGTATAACATGTGTCTTAAAATCTAGGGAAATTGCAATAGTGTTCCTTTCAAATAAAATAAATTAACAATAAGGAATAGACAATAAGCAAAACTTTCGGATCTAAAAATAATACAAATAATAAAAGTAGCTTATGAAATAACACAACGGAGAAAACAACAGAGTAAAGCAACATCTAAGTTCTGACAATTATGTTTCTTAATATCAAAGAAATAATTTCTCTTATATTGTTTTATGTAGAGGTGAATACACATAAAATGCTTTTATTTCAGATAAAAGGAGAAAAGTGAATGCATTGTGATTACTTTGTGAAGCTTATGTATGCATTAGTCCTCTCTGTAATTCATGTAACACTGATGCATTTGTGATTGTGGAACGCACAATTATGGTTTTAAAAGTGTTTAAAAAAATCAATTTCAACTTATTCATATTGAGCTTGAAGAAGAATGTTTCAACTGAGGAGCCTGAACAAAATGGAATCACTTGGAGATGAGTTAGGGAACTCGTCGTATCGGGCATAATAATCCTATGTTACGACGAGGTTAAGGCATGGGTGTGCACTCATGACCTTTAGAGTCCCATGGAATACTCCAGTCTCAACTTATTGAAGTTGAGCTTTGAAGAAGATTGTTTCACCTGAAGAGCCTGGACAAAATGGATTACTTGAAGATCAGTTAGGGAACTCGTCGTATCGGGCATAATAATCCTATGTTACGACGAGGTTAAGGCATGGGTGTGTACCCATGGCCTTTAGTGCCCTATGGAAGATATCTACACTGGAACCGTTTTGCCACATGGACTCTTTGCCCCACATTGCCCCTGGATCCTTGTCCCATTGCACTGATGCAGTCGCACTGCTCAGTGTGAAGAAATGGACTGTTCTTTAATTAATAATTTGATTGCATCAAGATTTTGTGATCATTTTAATGTCATTGTTTCTGAAGATGTTGTAAGCCTTCCAATGTATACCATCTGTATTGGAATGATTGTGAAAATAATTTTATTATTGCAGGAGACCTAATTGGCTGCTGGTCATCTTTTACTATCCCCTGCGCCAATTACGGGGGTAGAGGTTTGGTGATCAGTGCCCATCGCACCATACTTCTGAAGTGTAGAGGCATGTGCTTTTGCTAGAAACAAAATTCATTCAAATTGGGTGATTGGTGACTGATGAGACGCATGTCTCAGCACTTTAGGGGTCCCTGGGGTTGGGGTCATTGAAATCCATTAATACAGCCCATATTACTGTAACACTGTTTACACTGGTAATTGCTAAGTGCTAAAATGTCATATTAATGATTGATCTTTGATTTATTGAAAATTGGTGTTGATTAAATGTAATACTTTGAGTTTGCATTTATAGTCTGAGTGTGCTTTCATGGTAAAATTCTCTTTAGGCGTTTATGTAAGGTTAAAACCACTTGTAAAGGGTTTAAAGAGGAAGGAACTGTTAGAGAATTTTGGGATCTATTGTAAGGTTGTAATGCCCTGAGCCTTGGGCTCTGTCAACAGATAGACTCAGACACCTGCAGGATAACATGTCTCCAACCTCGAGCCTAATCAGCTGAATAACAACTGAATACCAACTCTTTGTTATTGTATTGGTTGCGTAATTGACCTTCTACGAGGTATTATAAACTCTGACCAATGAAAGCATAGCCAGACTTGAATGTTCAATACTACGCTGTGTTGACTGTTCAACTGTCTCCGGGCCTGTATGTGATGGTAATAAACTTCTCCTGCTTAAGACATCCAGACTCTCTTCAGTCCTTTATGTGGTCCAATACTTGAAGCTCTAAGGCAGTAACACAATTCTCCTAC
>CM072167.1:37537-60464 GCA_036850595.1 Rhyacichthys aspro | reverse complement strand
TTATTATTATTATCAATGTCACATATTTATACATCTCCGTCCAGCCACTCTGTCTGATTCTTTGTCAAGTAAATGTTTATATCAATAGAAGACCATAATACAAGTGACTGTATTCTTTTTTTCTTTTTTTACATGTGGCATGTGTTGCACCCAAATTAATTCTGTAGTGACAAAAATGAATAAACCATCAACAGGCTTTTTCAAAAGACTCGCTGGATCCGGTTCGGTTCATGGCTTTGGTGAGTGTTTATGGATGAGGATGAACGGAGAGCGTGGAATAAAGATATTTTATTACATACAGACACACACACACAGGGTTGTTTTAGGTTTTAAACACAGAGTTTGAATGTAAAAGTGAAGGGTTACACAGACAGAAGGCACACAAAAGTACAAGGAAATGAGTTTTTAACGGAAAAAATGGACTTAAAAACTTGAAAACAACAATAAAATTCACAATTCAGTTTCAAATTGAAGGGACTATATGATGTATCTTTACTTTTGAATACAAACATGAGCTTGGTCAACCATTTTAATCCTTCTTATATGAACTACACTGAAATAAAATGATAAAAATGATTATTATTATTATGAGTGGCGGCTTGTGGGGTTTTTTTTTTTTTGGGGGGGGGCTTTAAATCCTGCATATAGTCCCTTTAAATACTGTTCCTGGAAAAGACAATAGATAAAGATGAACTAAACTGACATAAATACAATAAAAAACATACCTTTAAAGAACTTTTCAATATAAATACAGTGAATAGTCTCATATTACCTTCAGTTGAAAAAGCATGTTACTGTAAACATTTACATTTGTGATAAACAGAATAATTACTGGACTAATAAACTGTCATGTAGCTAGTGATGCTACCTAACCATTATTTTGCTGCTAAATCCTCCTACAGTGAAGTAAATGTAAATTTTGTCTAAAATGACTGTATCTTGTTCAAATAATAAAAGACAAGGTGCTACTGATTGTGAGAAGTTTGAGAATCACTGCATAAAAGTGTTTTGTTTTGTTTTTAAAGATTATTTTTTGCCTTTATTGAAAGGAGCAGTAGCTGGACAGAAGACGGGGTGAGACAGAATGGAAAATGACACTTGAGCAAACGCCCCGACCGAGATTTGAACCCGGGTCTCCTGTGTGCTTGTCAAACCTCTCTGTTCTTGTGGAGCATGTATCTGCGTTTAACTTTATAAGGCAATGCCACAGTAAAATATAGATTTGTTGGCCACAGTTTGTTGAGTCCAGTGATCTTCTGTTTATAAACTGCCATTTTAATGTGATTTATTTAAGAAAGGTTTGACTGTATTAATGTCATGTGACTGTAACCTTAAGACAAGTTAAAACAAAAACAAAAAGCTAGCTCTGTCCAAACTGGCCTGAGTCCACAGCCAAACCTTCAATGTTTACACAACACAGAGTAGATTCAAAAAAAAAAGAGAGTGTAAAACAACATGACGCTGGTGGGACAGACTCAGAGTAATACTGACTCACATTAAACACAGGGTTTGGGCTCAGTTCAGACGCCGTTGGACTCGGTTCTTTCCTTTTTGTCCCCGACCTTTTTGGTCGAAACGGGGTTTGTCCTTCAAAAAAACTGGTAAAAAAGAAAACATATCACAATATCCAAACACACAATAGATGCACAGAAAGAGTCAGTGCATTTCTGTGGCTGCTTTTTCACCTTTTACTGAACATAGACCAGAGTAAAGCTGTAATGGGATGGAACATGGAGCAAATGGCATAAACTCAAGCTGCTTTAAAGACGTGGTATGTTTTGTAAAGCTCTTTTCACACTGTACGAGTCACAAAAAGGAAACATAGACCTGGGACAAATATTTAGCCTAAAGCCTGGTACATACTCTGCAGGAACAAGAACAAAGTTATTTCTGAACATTTCATTTCATACTTCAAGTGCAGAACTCCGCATTTTTTCTCATTAACTTCAAATTTCAGTCACACAATAGCTCTCAGACATCCACAAGAACAAGCTGCAAGAACAAAATATGTACCAGCCTTAAATCTCTGTAGTATTTTACTTTAATATTAATTAGATGGATAGCTCTGCACCATTGTATGCTAATGCTAACATGACCTAAAGTCTCTGTCCATCCCTGACATCATGTCTTTTTCCATAATATTTCCACATATTTCTATAGGTTTATTGGAAATATGTTAATACACTGTGTCCCTCTTCTGTTTGTCCTTTATTCTAGACACACAAACAGCTCCTAAATGATGAAAACTGCAGTAATAACTAATTAGTGTCATACTGTGTGAGTGTTTATGATAAATGCCTTTGAAGAAGACTGACCTGGTGCTGAGTGGAGTGATGAAGATGAACTGACGAAGATGCTGCCGCTCCGACAGCTCCACGAGTAAATCCAGAGATTCTCCGATTGTGCATGTCCTGAAACGAGAAAAAGTCAGTGAAAAACAGGCTTCGGCTTCATATTTAACCACAGATCGAAGTAATGTGCACATGTTCGAGGAAGTAAAACTGTGCCTAGACAATAAAACATTCTCATACCACGATTATTGTCACCAAAAATATCCAAATTAATATTTCTGCTTGTATTTATTGCCAGTTGATGTGTCAAAAAAGCTGCAGAAGTAACAGTTTTTAGCACGTAAATTGTTTTTTGACAGATTTTGGCATCATTTTGGTTGCATATGTTTATTTAAAATGAATTTGGAGTATAGTGAATATAGAAAAAGCCATTTAGTTAAGTTTAAAAGGAGCCAAAACAGTAAAAATATGCACAATATGTGAAGATAATTCAAGTCTAAAGTGCAAAGACAACAAAAAGTCTACGTTTTCGTCTGACAAACGCCCGAGGGAGGTTACGTTACGTCCCGTGTGGTGTCAGAGGCTCACCATGTAGACGTCGAACTCGTCCAGACATCTGAACGGAGACTCTGTGATCTCCCAAAGCGACAACATGAAGCAAACGGTGGAGAAGGAGCTCGCCGCCGGACAGAGACCTCATGTCACTCACTCCTCCTTCCTCTCGACCTGGAGGCGTCACCTTTTCACAATAAAACACCTCTTATATTAAAGGTTAAGTTGTATTTTGATGGATACAAACCCTGCAAGATTTAGTTTAGTTTATAATTATTTTTGTTGGTTGTAAACCCTGCTGAGGTCCCTTATACAGAGGTTTTTAGCATTTCATAATAAAGCCCACTGAGAACTTTACTTATATATTATATATTATTTAACAAAGTATTATGGCCTTGATCCCCAAACATCCTGGTCTTGATTGTTAATTATCAACACCCATTTTGTGCACAAGATGTTTTTAATCCACTCAAACCATATCACATAGCTTTTTATTATCACTAATAAGCTTTTTTTTTTTTTTAGTGGAGCTGAACAAAAGGGAAAACAAAATGAAATGTGTCAAAATGAAATTCAGTGTTATTTGTTTATTATGGAAAATAAATATTTAAAGCTCTATGTATAGTTTTTCATTCGTGTGATATGTTTCCACCTTTAATCCCACTGTAAATATGTAGATAATAAATATAAAGTGCTCTTTTTATTATAATTTATCTTGACCTGGTTGCACCTTTTAAACTTTTCGTTTATTTTTTTTTATACTATATTTGAATTTATTCTAAAGATTATGTATATATTTTTATTGCATGCTCTCTTTTTATATTTTCCAACACTATGAGACCTGCCATCACATTGTTGAATCAATAAAGTCTAATATAATCCAATCTAATCCATCAAAACCAGTGGAGGATTTATAATTTTTACCTTTTTGTACAAACTGAGCACTGCTGCAGGAGCACTCTTTTTTTTTTAGCACTATTTTACATGAAGGCTTCTATTAACAAGTGATTTTGTTTCTAAATGTTTAATTGTGTAATTTATGTACTGTATAAATGTATAATCTTATCATCTGGTTATCACTTGGTTTGTTTATAGACAGTGGGCGGACAAAAAGTTAATAAAGCCTAAAAATCTGATGTGATACTTTTGTTTTTTAATAAATCCTGTAGAAATTTCCCAATTTTCTGTTAAAAGGGCATAGTTTAGATACAAAAACCTATTGTGCAGCCCTCATTTTTTGGCCTTTGTTTCCTTCTCGATCCTGAGGGAACACTCTCTGAAATATTCCCTCCAACTTTACAAATGAAACACTGATCAATTCTTTTAATAAAACCGTAAATAGACGTACTGTGATTGAAAGCGTCTCGTTGTTGTGGTCGAAAATCATGGATCCGCCGCAGTTCAACTTAATGAGAAAGTTATTGAAGTAAAGCTTGCACCTGACTGAGAGAGACCTTCAGGAGCAGAGACAGGAGTCAGTCGAACACAGGACCGTTTACCGTGGGTTTTAATTGGCTCGTTGTGGCTCCTGTCCGTTACCTGCGCAGTATTTTGTATCTGTTCTGCCGGTCCGACATGATGTTATCGAGTCGGTCGATGAAGCGCCGCAGGTCTCGGACTTGGCTGGTTTTCTCTCTGTACAGCGCCAGGGCTTCGGCGTATTCTCTAATGAGGACACAAGAAACGGGCTTAGCCTAAATTTCTCTGATTCCCTCCTTCAGTGACAAAAAAACCAGGCCAGGAGATGATTAAGTGAGCGCCAACGGGCAGATGAGAGATGTGCTGGAAACCTGACGGACTCTGAACCAGTGTTTTTAAGAAAAGGCCACAGAACACATTTTTACAGCGATATCAAGAGGCGAAACAGGAATAAATAAAGACAACTGAAGGCATTCTCAGTGTAAAGAAGTCGTCTCTCACCTGACGACCGTTTCGTGTTCGCCGTGGCTGCTCTCATAAATCTTTAACTTCTTCTTGAGTCGAGTTATTTCCATGTCGATGCTCTTAGTGCTGCCGTTCTCCTGCTGCCGCTCGGGACAGATCTCTGTAGCTTTGGCCACGAAATCCTGTCGACACAAAACACATTTCATCGGTGATATTTGTAAAACTATAAAGATATAAATGACACAAGTACAAGCCTCTGTTACCTGAAGCTGTTGTTCTCTTTGGGAGAGCTCACTTTTCATGTCTTGGATGTTGTCTTCGTGATTCTTCACTTCGTTTTCTAAAAATTTCAGGTTTCGTTCGTATTTTGAAACCTCGTTCTCGAGCTTCAGCTGCTCCTCCTGAAACAACAGATCAAATATTTTACAATACTCTAAAGTAAACTAGGTGCTCTATGCTAACAGAAGATAAAAATATGGAAAAGCCTGAAACAGCTTTAATCCAGTGCTCAAAATACTGGGCTTATTGACCTCTTTATTATGTGCACTCTACAGTTTAACACTTCCAGACCAAAGCATTCCCAAATCTCTTTTACTTTTTTATAAAACACAAATTTTAAAGACAAAATGTTCACTCTCTCCATTGAAAACCTGTGTGTTATAATGTTATGGCTGAACACTGTAATTGTCCTATTAATCCTAATAATAGACTTTTACACTAAATCCAACAAAATTAATCTTTGATTTTTGAAAAGATGCAACTTCAGTAGCATCTTTTTTGCAGAAAAGCAAAACTGTGCTTTACAAATAAAGCTATATTTGATATTTAGCTCAGAAATATTTATTCTCACTCTCACTTTGATGATTCTTAGACAGAGATTGGTACAATTATCATCGTTAAACAAACATGGCGGACACTGACAGTGAGGTTGTACAGAGAGGGATCTGCGCCCTCTACTGGTCAAACAGGGGCTGCTTTAACAAAATAATTAATCATTTCAACTTTCAGCAGAAAAAAATGACACAGCAGAGCTTCGAGTCACCTTCAGTGGCTCCATTTCTTCAGAGAGCTCTTCTATTCGTTCCCTCGCCGCCGAATACTTGGATTCCATTTCGTCGGCCATTTTCTGATGTTTGTCCAGTTCTGCTTTGGCTTCACTCACAGTTTGTTTCTCTGCTTCGATCTTCTGCTGGATTTCAAGAGCCACTTCATCCTGGAACAGCAACGTCACAGTCGTATAATACTGAACCAGGGTTAAACCAAGACCTAACTCTGGACTAAACCGGACTAAATCCAATCATAAACCAGGACTAAACGAGGAATAAACCAAGACTAAACTGAACAAGTATTAAACCAAGACTTAACTCTGGACTAAACCTAGATTTAAAAAGGATAAGGTTTTAAACTAAGACTAAACTAATATTAAACAAACTCTGACCAAATCCAGATTTAAACCAAGAATAAACTTAGACCTAAAAAAGGATAAGACTAAACTAAATCTAATAAAGACTAGGACTAAAACAAGACTAGACTCTGGACTAAGCCAGAACTAAATCTAAATCAAGACTCATTTAGGACTAAATCAGATCAAAAACCAGGACTAAACCAAGAACAAACTTGATTAAAACCAGGACTAAATCAAGTATTCAACCAGGAACTAACTAGTACTGACCCAAGACTAAACAAGGACTAAATAAAGACTAAACAAGGACTAAATAAAGACTAAACAAGGACTTAACCAGGACTAAACAAGGACTAAATAAAGACTAAACAAGGACTAAATAAAGACTAAACAAGGACTTAACCAGGACTAAACAAGGACTAAATAAAGACTAAACAAGGACTGACTCAAGACTAAACAAGGACTAAATAAAGACTAAACAAGGACTGACTCAAGACTAAACAACGACTGACTCAAGACTAAATCTAGACTGGACCAAGACTAAACTCCAAAATAAACCAGTCCTAAATCTTGTATTAAACCTGGACTAAACCAGGACTAAATCTTGTATTAAACCTGGACTAAACTAGGACTAAACTCTGAACTAAACCAGGACTAAATCTTGTATTAAACCTGGACTAAACCAGGACTAAACTCTGAACTAAACCAGGACTAAATCTTGTATTAAACCTGGACTAAACTAGGACTAAACTCTGAACTAAACCAGGACTAAATCTTGTATTAAACCTGGACTAAACCAGGACTAAACTCTGAACTAAACCAGGACTAAACCGAAGATAAAAACACCAGAAACTAACTATAGACACTTCCAACAGACTCTGGACCTGTTCTTGTAAAACATCGAGCTGCAGTCGAACGAGGGCTTCGTGTTTGAAAAAAGAACAAACACAAAGTAAATCAAATCTTTACCAACGAGCTGACGTCGTCGCTCTGTTCCTCGTCCAGCGTCTCCAGCTCGGATCTCGAGGCTCTGACCTGGTTCACAGACGCCTGCGAAAGAAACGGGAATAAATCACATTTAATATTTATCTACGGCATAAAAAGAAACATACAGAGGTTAGAGAAGAAAGAAAAGAGCAGAAATCAATGTCAAGGCTCATCTGGGATTAGATTTGACGTTGTATGAGTCAGTTTATTGTGAGACTGAATCAAGACCAGAACTAGTTTATAATACACTGTAATAGACACAAGGAACAGTAAAACAAATCTAAACAAAGTCCAAGTCCAGTCTTAGACTCTGTGTTTTACAGGAACAGGTCCAGAGTCTGTTTGAAATGTTTCTATATTTAGTTTCTGGTATTTTTATCTTCGGTTTAGGCCTGGTTTAGTTCAGATTTTAGTCCTAGTTTAGTCCAGGTTTAATTCAAGATTAAGGCCTGGTTTAGTTCAGAGTTTAGTCCTAGTTTAGTCCAGGTTTAATTCAAGATTAAGGCCTGGTTTAGTTCAGATTTTAGTCCTAGTTTAGTCCCAGTTTAACACAAGATTAAGGCCTGGTTTATTTTGGAGTTTTGTCTTGGTCCAGTCTAACGTTTAGTCCTAAATTTAATCCTGATTTAACACAAGATTGAGTCCTAGTTAGATCATTTAAGTCCTGGTTTAGAGTTTTGATTTAGTCCTTGGTCTTAATCTTGGGTCAGTACACGTTTGGTCTTGGTTCAATACTGGGTTTAGTCTGGATTTAGTTTAGTTAGTCCTGGTTTAATCTGGAGTTTGTTCTTGGTCAGTGTTTGGTGAGGGAGACAGAGTTAGAACAAGATACTGATTATAAAATGTTTGAAGTTTTCATTAAATCATAAGAACAAACAAATAAAACCTTTGTGGTCTTGGTTGGTCTTGGTTGGTATCAAGATCAAGACCCGAGACCAAGAAAGTTCAAGACTAAGACCAAGACTTTTAAGGAGCCAGTTCGGAGAGTAAGATATTCATAAATGAACTGAAGAATACTTACTGAAGCAGTTTCGTTTATTAAGATTTAAAGCAAACAAGTCAAATTTAATGTTAACTCATTTCTCTTTTTATTAAAGGTTGAGTGCTGTAAAATACAGGGCTCCATGAATGCAGCGTTAGAGTCTGAAGTCCACTTAGACGACTTAAGAGAGCTCAAATGTCTGAACCAGATTTAAAAACGAGTCAAAATGTGTCCAAAGATGAAGAAAAGACACCAGTTGAAAACCCTATCGTTCTCATATTGTTGATATTATCTGTCTGGTCCGGTTGACCTCTGACCTGTGTCTTCTTCAGGGCCGTGACGGTGCCGTTCAGCTCTCGCTCCATGCTGCGGATGTCCTCCGTCACCGACGTCACGTGGAGCTGGAACCTGTCCAACTGAGCCTGGTGATTCTCCAGCTCCGACTCCAACAGGCTGCAAGGGTCCATCAGTTTATTTGATTACGACCGTCCAGAGGTGCACATTATATATTTATTACAGTATTTTTATTCATTTATTTTTCTACCACACGTCTGTTTTTGGAGTGTTTTATGTAAAGTATTCAAAGGATTCAAGTTGGACGTAGTAGCAGCTGGTTTTGAATAATAACTTTATGTATTTTTTTCCAATCTTTTCTTTTGTCTTTATCTTTCTGGGCTTATATTTGTGCCACTAGAAACTGAATGTGTTATATTTGAATCTGAAGTGCTCAAACTAAATCTGAATAGCTCAAGTTGAATAAATGCTTTTGAAATCAAATGCATTGTTTTGTAAATGAATTGCAGTACATTGAAAATTAGTTTATATTTTGAAACTGAATTCATCTAATTTGGAACGGCTTTTCCAAGTTTAATTTTAGTTCTAAAATTCATTTTTTGAGCGACACATCCAGGTTTCAGAAAGAGCCTTAGATAATCAGAAACTGAAAGTATTGGAGAACTGAATTTTCAACTTGGAAAAGCAATTCCAAAGCGAATGAATTCATGTTTTATGTGGCCCTTCAATACATTTTGAAGGTGATATTTTTGGCTCTAGGTTTAATTCATTGAATTTGAGCTTGTTTTAGATGGATTTGATTTTTACTACAAACATAAGTAACTCAAACCTGTTCAAATCTGTCTAAAACCTGTCTAAATCCAACTAAAATCTGTTCAAATTCAACCAAAACGTGTTGAAATCCATCTAAAACTTGTCTAAATCCATCTAAAACCTGTTTAAATCCATCTAAAACTTGTCTAAATCCATCTAAAACCTGTTTGAATCCATCTAAAACCTGTCTAAATCCATCTAAAACCTGTTTAAATCCATCTAAAACTTGTCTAAATCCATCTAAAACCTGTTTAAATCCATCTAAAACCTGTCTAAATCCATCTAAAACCTGTTTAAATCCATCTAAAACCTGTCTAAATCCATCTAAAACCTGTTTAAATCCATGTAAAACCTGTCTAAATCCATCTAAAACCTGTTTAAATCCATCTAAAACCTGTCTAAATCCATCTAAAACCTGTTTAAATCCATGTAAAACCTGTCTAAATCCATCTAAAACCTGTTTAAAGGTCCCATATTATGCTATTTTGAACTTTATACAGTGTATTTTGGATACATTTAGGTTACCATATCACGTTCTGCAACATGAAACACTCAATAAGTATCTTATACAAGCGGTCTGAATGAGCTCTCATCATGAGTCCAAAGTGAACGGTCTGATTTGGGGCTGTCACTTTAAGGCTCAGCTCTCCCGTGTTGGCTCCGCCCACTTCCTGTCTGACGTCACGGTACCTCTACGTACGCCGCTGGAAACAGACTGAAGTAAACACGGTACATCGTAGTAATAACTTTTTCAGCAATGGCTTTGAGAGTAACTGAGCCGTATATCTTCGACCCAGAGTCTGACTCTGAGTTCGAAGAACATGAGCAAACACAAAGACCTCGAAGGCTTCTACAAGACGTTTCTGCTTGGTAAATGAGAAACTATTTATTGTGTATGTTTCTATGGTGTAGCCCGTAGCATAGCGCGTGTTAACTGCTTCTGTTTATCGGTGCACATGTGGAAATGACCGTACAATGCCTACTGAAGTTGAGAATGTATGCTGCCTGGAGACTCCTAAGGAGCTGGTGTGCAGTGTATTGAAAGAACTATAATAAAGTAGCCTAGCAATATGTAGAGCTATGCAGTAATATTTGTGTAATAAAGTTTCAACTATTATGCCTGTCTTACCACGTTATGTTGTTTTCAAATAGACTATGGTGCACACCCATACTTACAGGCTTACAGCACAAGACTGCTGCTGTTATAATAAAATGCTATGAATGATAGCATTCCTGCAACCTTGTAGTAAAATGAAAACTACATGTAATTAGTTTTGTAAATGTAAATGCAGCTTTACATTACTGTAAATACTGATCATCATTTTTCATTTTTAGGTTTTAAGGCAAATAAATCAGCTTCTTGCTCCTCCTCCGTGTATTACAGCACATCCTGGCCTGGAGGCCAACTGCTTGAACATATATACTCTTCAAAATATAAATAACATTTATCGTACAGACTATGGACCAGTTAGAAGAAGAACAGAAGAAGAGTAAGTGCTAATTTAAAAGACTGGTGTAATTCCAATCATAAATTTTTTTATTATAAAATCCACATAAATACAAATTATTTAGGTTTTGCTAAGGAGCATATCGCCAAACATCTTTGTCTCTTCTTCCAGGCGACTCAGGTTTGTTGCATGCAGGAGTTTTGTGAGCTGGTGCTGGGGATTTCTCGGAGCAAGCATCAGAGTGGTCATTCCCTCCTGTGTGCTCCTATTTGTAGTGGCAACAGCTGCTTGGACACCTGTGATAGAACAACAGCAGTGTGTCACATTTAAAGATGATTAAGTGAGCTAAATCAACATGAAAAACATACATTAGTATGTAACATTGAACATTTCTGTCTCCTGCTCTTCACCAAGTCTGGAAGAGGCACATCAGGTTATATCAGGCTGTTTGTTGTAATTTGTAAAGAATGTACATACACTATATGCAAAATGAATTAAAAAAGGTACTGGGAAACTGGCTTCGTACTGGGGACATGTATTCATCTTGTGTACAAGCTGTTCTGATCTAACAGACAGTGCTATTTCTTTCTTCATTGAATTGTTGTAAAATAACATACTTCTAATCTGATAAAGTATTGAGTACTTGTAGCTCTAATGCTCTATGGATGCCTGATGAAATGCATGACTAAAAACACACCAAAGACCTACATTTTTGTGTGTACTCTTATGTTGTTGTTCATTTTTGTATAATTCATATGATCTGGGTTTTTGTTGGATTGTTTACCTTTACTTCTGAAGTGGTGTAACCTCAGACTGCTTGCAGATAACTGTGTAGCCACAGATCTAGTTAGCACCAATGCAGGGGTTGTCTGTACATTTACTGCTGCTTCTGGTTGGTGAAATGTATGTTCTGTGAAGCTGGACGATTCTTGAGAAGTGCTCTGGAAAATACAATAGATACTCAGTTGTCATTGTCTAACCTAAGAGCGTGATAAGAAACGAGGGTCAAACACATCTAACCCTATTCACACACACTGTTAGCATAACAACAGTAAGACGACGGTCTAATCAACTAGACAATGTGACTACAACCTACAGACACTTTTCACACCTCGTTGTTTTTGCCGTGAAAAGGTAACAGCCGCTAATTATCAAAATGTGCTTTAGCGACATGAGCAGCAGTTTTGCGTTTTATAAAGAATGAAAACAAAGATATTATCTTTAAACATAAGCTATACAAAACTCGAAACTATACAAAACTCTACTCGAAATTATCATTAGCAATATAGTAGTACTTACTGCTCTGGGCTCCTCTTCGGTGTCTTTTATAGTGGGATTAGCACCCTTTTTTAAAATTTTGGACCATGTTGAGGTTTTCGAAGCAGTCTTCAGTGAAGTGTTGGTTACAGACAAAAACCTGTTTGGCTACTTTACCCTGGGAGTTTCGAATAATAAACTCCAACCACTTCTTACATGTTAATTCTTTTTTGGGAGAGAAAACAACGCAGTAAAACTCCCACAGCCGAATGTTGCTGACTGTTAGTAAGCTAACACATTAGCAGCAATGCTTCTCTGTGTCTGAGCTGCGGAGCACGGCACTTGTTGACAGTGCAGGAGAGAGGGGCAGGAGGAGTGTGGAGGAGCACTTCCTGGAGAGGAGTGGTTTATTTCACTTATTGACGTCATTGCGTGAAACAGCTCGTTTTAGGGACTGTAACTCAAACTAAATAAATTACTTAAACATGCGCGAATGAAACAAAACACAACTTTGGGTATGTGTTTGAGGTAGAAACAACATTAGAACATGGTTAAAAGCTCAGAAAAGTCGATTTAGCATAATATGGGACCTTTAAGTGACTTTCCAGTCACTTTTGATCTCATTCACCAGATTGCAATTAACTAGTGAATACAAAATGCAAAACAACCTCTTACGTTCATGTGAGTGAGTGAGTCTGAGCACTGAAAGTGTTCTTCTTTGCAGTGTGTTATCAAGTCTGTGGAGGTTCTCAGTCATCCAGGACATATTTGAGAAACAGTTTTCTGACAAGGCATCTGGACATAGGTTTGAGGTGAAGACATTTCATCATATTGGATGAGGAAGCTCACATAGGAAGCTCCGGTATATGCTCACCCATGTCTCCTCTCAGAAGTCTCCTCTGTTTACTCTTCTCTCTTCTTGGACCAGCGTTAGGAGTGTTGGACAGTGGTAATGATGGCGCAAGGAGAATAACTTCCGGGGCAAGCGAGCAGTTGAGAAGTCTACAAAGCACAACTAGCCAAATAAATGATGTCTGCAAGTTTGATACTGATGCCGACTGCCAATGGCCCCCCTTCTAAAGTCTGCATGCTCATGTTACTGTGGTTCCTTTCTGGTGATAGTTGAATTGGTTTCTGGTGTAAGTTTTGGTGAGCATTCCCCACCTCATGCCCAAAGCAGCTGGGATAGGCTCCAGCCCCTGCAACCTCCCAATGGGGTAGCAGATCATCAGTCAAATCAAATTAAGTATTTGGTAAATCATTACACTCCTCAAAGAAAGCTGTTGTTCCTTTAAGACAGCAAAACTTGACTTTATTTCCCTATAACTGTGCTTTGGGAACTCCAGTTGGCTGTCACATCATCTTCACTCAGGTTCATCCTTGTCTAATAATGTTAGGTAAACATTTTCTAATTTAAGTTTTCTGTGTCTGTCAGATTAAATTAGTTTTATGTGATAATCGTAAGCCTGTACTGTCTTTGCTGCAGAGTGGCGATGAAGAGCACAGAGCTGCTATACTTATTTGGGGAGCTGGACCCCCGGGTGCGCCCCCTCGTGTTCACTATGCGCTATTGGGCCCGGGCTCACGGCATCACAAGCAGCATCCCAGGAGCTTGGATCACCAATTTCTCCCTCACCGTTATGGTCCTGTTCTTTTTACAAAGGAGGAGTTCTCCAATTCTGCCCAGCCTGGACTACCTCAGAGATTTGGCAGGTACAGTGCTGATGTGTGCATCACACTTATGCTCTTTCTTTGATTTGACTGTTATATTTTAGGCATATTTGGTTGTAAACATCAAAACCCCATATTCACACGCTACTCTTCACTTCCCTAGAACATGCTTGTAAATAAATTCCCATTGTCTGAAAATTAGTGCACGTTACTAATTTAAAACCACAGAGTGCCAAGATCACTCAATAATGGCTGTACAGTAGGCGTGGGAGGAAAAAATAGATTAATGTATGAATCGCAATTAAATTTTCTTATGACTCATATCGATGCAAAATTTTTCAAAAATCTATATTTTTTAAATGTTATTTAAAAAAAAATAACACACTGTTGTCATAGTTAAAAGATTAAACCCAACCATGGGAGTTTGTCCACCACCTTGACTGATTAGAGTGCACACAGAGTGCAGAGGACAGCGTGAGCCATGGAAGAGGAAAGACAAGTCCAAATCAACCTCCATTCCATTGCCCCTAACCCCTCACTCATTATATAGTCCTACACTATATAGAGGACTCTATAGTGCACTCAATTTGTGGTTTTGGACACTACAAGTTTTTTTCTGTCGCCGATAGTCACATGAATCATGTACATGTATAAAAAGAGGTTAGCTGAACTCCATTGATGAGAGCCTTTTGTAATAGTCTCTGGCAAGACTTTAGTGATATAACAATTAATAATAACTGCCTACGTGTTTCATTTAACAAGCCAGATGAGAAAGTAATTGACATCTATTAGTCTGGAAAGGGTTACAAAGCCATTTCCAAAACTTTGGGAGTCCAGCCAACAACAGTGAGAGCCATTATCAACAAATGGAGAAAATAAGTGACAGTGGTGAATCTTTGCAGCAGTGGTACATTGTTATCTCTCTTTGAAACGCATATAGTATTCTTAAATCCTATCGACAAAGATTTTTTCAATACTTTTTTTTGTAAACACAATCATGTATTCATCATCATGTATGTCATGTATTTGCAAATGAGGCAATGAAGCAAGGGAATGGTACCACCAACAACTTCACAGAGAAAGAAAGAGAAAAAACATGGAGGTAATTGGAAAGATCAGTAAGCCTACAAACAAATTGGGGCAGAGCTTAATGCTACTGCAAGCACAAAGTAAATAACGTGAGACCGAGGATGACGGAAGCCCATAGCTGCACCTGGAAGATTTGTTTATGCACAAAGACAAATGTGTACAAATGCCATGCAAACTTTGCTTGTATATACCCTTTGTTGAAGATAGCACTCAATTTATATACTTACTTACATAAGTAGGAGTACAGATAAAGAAGTAGAAATGTACTCAAGTAAAAGTGTCACTTTAAAATTCTTGAGTGAAAGTATCAAAGTACTTGATTTTAAATGTACTTAAAGTTTGAAAGTTAAATATGAAAGTATTTGACTCAGCTTCAACAACTAATTAATATAAAATAGTTTAATTTATTAATAAAACAGGTTGGTAGGATAATATTTAAGAATCATTAATATCAAAGTCACATGAGGACTGTAGCTTTGTACCTCATGGAGTAACTGGAGTATTGTCCAGTTTTTGCCGATCCTCGGCCGTAGTGCTTAATAATGCTTCCACTGCGGTGCTTATGTCACCATGTTACGGTGAAAAGCTGTGCATCCTCCACGTTGCTCCACACAAGGAGGCCTGAACAGGGCTTAAACTTGTTTAGAGCATCCTTTATCTCTTATGTGGCTGAAGATCAAGCATTCAATGAAGCATCAAAGCATTGGACTACTAATTAAGGTGGAGTTCTCTTGTATGTGTCTGTTTAATAGTTTGACCGATTACAGAGAGGAGAAAATCTACACTTATCAAGCCGCATTCAATTGTGCTTCGTTAAACTCAGCACTAGAGGTTTAGTATATTTAATTACCACTTTGACATCAGTTTGACAACAGTCAAAATACCCCCTTTTAAATCTACTTAAAGTACAGATACTTGAAAAACTAGTTTTGGCTCACACATTCTTTGCAGAATTGTTTAATTCAGCCACTTTGGAGGCTTTTCAAGCATGGACCGCCTTTTTAAGGTCAAGCCATAGCATTTCAATTCAGATTCAAGTTCGGACCCTGGACTAGGCCACTCCAAAACCTGCATTTTGTGTTTTGAAGCCAATCAGAGATGGACTTGCTGTTGTGTGTTTTTTTGGATCATTCCTCATGTCCTGCTGCAGAACCCAAGTGCCTTTCAGCTTCAGTTCTTTTTCTGAAATGCTGTGTTACTTTTACGCCAAATGTAATGGGACACACACTTTCCAAAATGTTCTTTTCCCAATCTTTTCAACTCTGCAGTGGTGGGGTGTATCAGAGGTGGACCTATTAGCGTAATGTATTTTCACTTTTCTAGGGTGCGCTATTGAGCCGCCTATTTATGGATTTGAATGGCAGTGCCAAAAAAAATATATTGTTTAACGGTCTTGAATTTTGGGTAAAGTTTGGTGCTGTTTTGTTCATGTGTAGGAGGTCAAAATACGGTTCAATTCTCGCCTCCCATTCATTTATATTATAGATTTTGGGCGTTCCCATGCAACAGTTTTGCAGATGGGGTGGGTCGTCGTAGGTTCGTTGTATGTTCAGGGGACAGGGAGAAATGTGTTTACCAAATTTCATGTACCTATGACAAAGTAAATTTAAAAGTCCCATTCAAAATTTGTAGGGTGCGCTAGAGAGCCATTTCAAAATGTAGTCATTGTATTTGCATATCAGTGTGTTCAGGGAGACATTGTGCACAACTGCCTTATTAGGAATCACTTTGGATAACTTTTGATGTCCCACTTCCGAAGATAATGCTGTGCAAATTTAAGCTCATTCTGTCAAACGCCCTAGGACAAGTTAGTTAAAGTGTGAGTAGCATATTTGATCCTCTTCCCACAGTTAAAAATTCAAAGCTACCCTTCCATCTCTGGCTCCTCTCATCACCTACATAATCCGCGCCTCTTTCACCACTGGAACTGTCCCCTCTCCTCTCCATTCATCTCAAAAATCCTTGAAAAAACTGTTTCTGCTCAACTCCACTCTCATCTGTCCTCCAATAACCTGTTTGAACATTTCCAGTCTGGCTTCCTCTTCTTTCTCCATAGCACTGAAACTGCCCTCCTCAAAATCACAAATGACCTTTTCCTCTCTGCTGATTCTGGTTCATTATCAGTCCTTGTGCTTGATCTGAGTGCGGCTTTTGACACCATCTCTCATTCCATCCTTCTGAACAGACTCTCTTCTATCAGCATCACTGGCACAGCCCTCACTTGGTTTCACTCCTATCTTTCCGACCACTCTCAGTTCATTCAACTCAAACCAAAATCCACCCTAGGCAAGATTGATCATTTCTCAATTCCCATTGACGGCTCCTCCATCTCTCCCTCCCCTTAGGTTAAGAGTCTGGGTGTCATCCTCGATAGTACCCTCTCCTTCACCTCACACATAAGCAACATCACTCGCTCCGCCTACTTTCACCTCCGCAACATTCATCGCCTGCGTCCCTCCCTCACTCCACAGTCCACTGCCGTTCTTGTGCACAGCCTTGTCACTTCCCGTCTGGATTATTGCAATTCCCTTCGGTTGGCCTCCCTCAAAAATCTCTCAGTAAACTTCTGCTGGTTCAAAATTCAGCTGCTCGCATCATTACACACACCTCCTCCATCAACCATATCACACCCATACTACAACAACTTCGCTGGCTCCCCATCACATACCGCATACCGCTGGGGAGCAGAGCACTCAGCCGCTCTGCTCCGCAGCTCTGGAAAATACTCCCTCCTGACCTCCACAACACTGATACTCTCCCACATTTCAAATACAAACTCAAAACTCATCTGTTCAGACTGGCCTATTCATATTCACTATGACCATAGCTGCACTGTCCTCTTTTAACTATATGCTTTTAACTGTATGTTTATACTGTATTTTTAACTGTATGTTTTTAAATGTGTATTATGTAAATACTTGTATTGTTTTGTAAGGCGACTTTGAGTGCCCAGAAAGGCGTCTAATGAATAAAATGTATTACTATTATAGCATAAAATCTGAAAGTCCCATTGAGATTAAAAACCTCTTTTTCAAGGAAGTCCTGGCCAAGAGGCAGCAGCAAATAATAAACAGCAGCAAATAATAAACAGTTACATAATTACACAAAGACAAGATAACAGGAAGAGACAAACAGATTATGAAAAACGTGGAAAAAAAAGTGCATGTTGTGGAGCTGGCTTCTAGAACTCTCAGTTTAGATTTAAAAGCATTCAAGGAAATCAACTCTGTTAAGGTCCATTCTTTCTGCCACATATTCCATGCATAAGGTGCAGAGTGGACAAAAGCCTTTTTGCCCAGTTCAGTGCGAGCAAGTGGAACAGAGAGCAACACATGATCTTGTGAACGAACAGAATAAGAATCAACTGTTCTCTGTGACCGTAAGGTACAGATGTAGGTTGGCAGTAGTCCAAGCATTGCCTTATAAATGAAAGTGTACCAATGACTCCTCCTTCGAATGGCCAGGACAGGCCATCCCACTCGAGAATACAACTCACAGTGATGTGTCATTGCTTTACAGTTAGTAATGAACCTCAGAGAAGCATGATAAACAGTATCAACCATTTGAAGACAATGAGCTGAAGCATTCATATGAAACAGATGATATAATCCAACACAGATAGGTGTAGGAGAATTGTGTTACTGCCTTAGAGCTTCGAAGTATTGGACCACATAAAAGGACTGAAGAGAGTCTGGATGTCTTAAGCAGGAGAAGTTTATTACCATCACATACAGGCCCGGAGACAGTTGAACAGTCAACACAGAGTAGTATTGAACATTCAAGTCTGACTATGCTTTCATTGGTCAGAGTTTATAGTGCCTCATAGAAGGTCAGTATGCAGACATCCAGTACCAAGAGAGTTGTCATTCAGATGTTATTCAGCTGATTAGGCTCGAGGTTGGAGACATGCTATTCAGTTGGTATTCAGCTGATTAGGCTCGAGGTTGGAGACATGTTATCCTGCAGGTGTCTGAGTCTATCTGTTGACAGAGCCCAAGGCTCAGGGCATCACAACCTTACAATAGATCCCAAAATTCTCTAACAGTTCCTTCCTCTTTAAACCCTTTCCAAGTGGTTTTAACCTTACATAAACGCCTAAAGAGAATTTTACCATGAAAGCACACTCAGACTATAAATGCACACTCAAATTATTACATTTAGTCAACACAAATTTTCAATAAATCAAAGTTCAATTCATCACATTTAGCAATTACCAGTGTAAACAGTGTTACAGTAATATGGGCTGTATTAATGGATTTAAATGACCCCAACCCCAGGGACCCCTAAAGTGCTGAGACATGCGTCTCATCAGTCACCAATCACCCAATTTGAATGAATTTTGTTTCTAGCAAAAGCACATGCCTCTACACTTCAGAAGTATGGTGCGATGGGCACTGATCACCAAACCTCTACCCCCGTAATTGGCGCAGGGGATAGTAAAAGATGACCAGCAGCCAATTAGGTCTCCTGCAATTATAAAATTATTTTCACAATCATTCCAATACAGATGGTATACATTGGAAGGCTTACAACATCTTCAGAAACAATGAAAATTGATCACAAAATCTTGATGCAATCGAATTATTAATTAAAGAACAGTCCATTTCTTCACACTGAGCAGTGCGACTGCATCAGTGCAATGGGACAAGGATCCAGTAAATGTGGGGCAAAGAGTCCATGTGGCAAAACGTTTCCAATGTAGAAGTATTCCATAGGGCACTAAAGGCCATGGGTACACACCCATGCCTTAACCTCGTCGTAACATAGGATTATTATGCCCGATACGACGAGGTCCCTAACTCATCTTCAAGTAATCCATTTTGTCCAGGCTCTTCAGGTGAAACAATCTTCTTCAAAGCTCAACTTCAATAAGCTGAGACTGGAGTATTCCATGGGACTCTAAAGGTCATGAGTGCACACCCATGCCTTACCCTCGTCGTAACATAGGATTATTATGCCCGATACGACGAGTTCCCTGGCATCTCCAAGTGATTCCATTTTGTTCAGGCTCCTCAGTTGAAACATTCTTCTTCAAGCTCAATATGAATAAGTTGAAATTGATTTTTTAAACACTTTTAAATACTCCTTTTAAAACCATAATTGTGCATTCCATAATCACAAATGCATCAGTGTTATATGAATTACAGAGAGGACTAATGCATACATAAGCTTCACAAAGTAATCACAATGCATTCACTTTTCTCCTTTTATCTGAAATAAAAGCATTTTATGTGTATTCACCTCTACATAAAACAATATAAGAGAAATTATTTCTTTGATATTAAGAAACATAATTGTCAGAACTTAGATGTTGCTTTACTCTGTTGTTTTCTCCTTTGTGTTATTTCATAGGCAACTTTTATTATTTGCATTATTTTTTAGACCCGAAAGTTTTGCTTATCGTCTATTCCTTATTGTTAATTTATTTTATTTTATTTGCAAGGAACACTATTGCAATTTCCCTAGATTTTAAGACACATGTTATACCGGTAAAATACATAACACTTACTCCACACCTCTAATGCAGTTTCCACAGAAACCTAAGAGCAGTTCAAATTACTCTACATGTTCTTCCTTGAGTAGCAAGTGGAAGGTCTAGTATTTTACTTGTAATTCTGTATCATAGGTTACTTTGTCTGCAGCAGTAAGTTTACACATAAATGGGGTGTGTGAGGCTGCTATCTTTACATCCTTTTTCTTAGAATAAAATAATCTAAAAGGCATGTACCATAAGGCTGGTCGTATGGGACTCAGCTGTAAGCCTCCACACCCGCAGACTGTCAGGAGCAGGACCCACACCCTTCCAAGTTCTATGGCTCCTGCCCCTGGAAACAGAGATACATTCAGCTTAATATTGTTTAAGTAACCCGGAAGCTCTTATTTTTACATGTGTAGGATTGTTTGACAATAGTTGATTCCAACATTTACTTTTACTTAATAGTTCCTGTAGATTTATTTCTAACCACTTCTGAACCATTGACACTTCCCCAAGTGAATGCATTAAAACTGTGTGCACATATTGATAATAGCTGCCAAAACCCAAAACCAGTCAAGATGTTTTAAACCACAAATGATGTTGTGTACATGATGTGGAATGTGTAGGCAGCGACAGTGAACACATCAGCATGGAAATATATAAGATAACTTACCACACTTAGTCACAGGTTACAATTAATGTCCAGGTGCGCATTTCTATGCCCTTCTAGATTAAATATGAGTCTTTATTAGCCACTAAATACTGAACCTCTTAATTACCCCCCACTCTGCTATCCACTCACCATCAGCACGCATCTCTGATTCCCATGAGCCAAAGTTAACCTGTAAAAGTTATTCCTCATGTTTGTTGGACAAGCCAGCGGGTGCAGTACCAAACTATTGCAGTACACCTTTCTCTGTTTGTACAGCAATAATATAATGATTCAGTGATGTTTACCATGTAGCCTTTAAATAACTGCTAAATATTTAACCAGTCACTAGCATTGACATTAACACATGAAGTTGGTTGTGTGTTATTCACCAACAGCATCAACAGCACCATTCCACATTTTTCATATTCAGCACTAAAAGGTTCTATAGAATGACAAAGATACCTTTTTTTGTGTGTTGTTCTTGGACCTGTGGATAGAAAATGATTACCATGCCAAACATTTATCAACATTACTACCTATTCCTTTCTTGAAGATGGATAAGATTTATACCAAATGCAGTGAAATGCTTGCTTGTTTTTATTTACCTGCAACCAATAGCAAAATAGATATTGCACAGCACACTAGAAAATGTAACACAGAACTAAAGAACTATAAAATAGAAATCTACAAAATATAAAATGAATATAGACATTGAGAAAGTCTTAAATCTTGCATTTAAGACTTTAATGCAACATTCATTTTCAACAACAATTCAGATATTAAGCACTTTCCAAAAGGATACTGGTGTTCATCCCAGGTGACTCTGGACTCTAGATTGGACTGACCTTAACAGGAACCTTATCTTTTTGGTGTTTGCCTGTAAACATCAACACTCTCTGGCTGGTAGAGGGCCTTCATTAGATCTTAGGTTTCAATTCAAGCCTGTGTAAGTGGCTGCTGGTATTGATCTCCAATGCACAATGTTCCAGAGTGGGACCCTGTTGGTAAAATGTCTGTTAAAACAGTTGTCCACCAGCCTAGAAAATAATTAGGTTAGAACAGCTCATGTATTACAACCCATAGGTGTTAGTTGTTGAAGTTTCCCTTTTTCAAGTTTCCATGTTGCTCTTTGAATCTGAGGTCTCAGAAAGTCATTGTTAAGAGTTAGGTGTTAGTATTGATTAGTGAAAGTTTTCCAGTCAGTCCTTTTCACTTCTTAACCTTCCTCAGGAACAACTGGGCTTTGTTCTTCTCTTTTCCTGCACTTTCCTTATCTTTTGGTTTCAGAAACATTTAGTAATATAAGCTAAATCTGTTGTTTTCTCTGAATTTCTTCATTCTTTGTGTTTAGTTTAACATTCGAATACTGCAAATATATTTTTATTAGAAAGAGTCATAATAATAATTGTCTCGACTAAGAACCACCCAGGATTCTCTTCTCTTGCTCCCACCTCTTTTTTTATTCATGTGAGGATCATGTGCACCTGAGCCACACAGGAAGAAAAATATGGGGCTTCTCTTTATTTTTGGAGTCACAATAGTGACTTTTTGTCTTTGACTCTCGTGATTCCTTCCTCTGCATTTATTTGTATTGTATACATTTTGGATGATTATTACCAGTAAATTAACATGTGAATGATTTAAGAGCCCTAATCTCAACATCAGACACACCTCCTCAGGTGATACAACCACAGTGAAGTACTTTAGCTCCAGACTTCACTACAGGCACCACACCTGACATTACTGGACAGCCTGTCAGACCTAAACACACCCAACTACAACACAGCATTAAAACAAAGAACTCACACAGAGCTCAACTGGACCAGCACAGTCTCTGAACAAACTTCCCCTTCGTTCTTTACTTGATCAACAAGCTCATTAGGTTCACAAACACAAAACAGGAAACACACAACAGTCAAACAGCGAGGTGACTTTAAATGATTTTCTGCATTCCCTTAACCTTCCCTCTTATACAACTTTTAATTTGTGACTGATAGCCTTTTCTTTAAGAATATAGTTCATGATCCTTTTTTGGCTATTTTTAAGAGGACACTCATTAAGTTTACTGTTTATGTATTGTAGCAGAAGCTTGTAAATTTATTATTGATAGGCAATTGTTTAATCACCCA
>CM072167.1:0-37437 GCA_036850595.1 Rhyacichthys aspro | reverse complement strand
TTTTGTTTTAAAGGTCCCATATTATGCTAAATCGACTTTTCTGAGCTTTTAACCATGTTCTAACGTTGTTTCTACCTCAAACACATACCCAAAGTTGTGTTTTGTTTCATTCGCGCATGTTTAAGTAATTTATTTAGTTTGAGTTACAGTCCCTAAAACGAGCTGTTTCACGCAATGACGTCAATAAGTGAAATAAACCACTCCTCTCCAGGAAGTGCTCCTCCACACTCCTCCTGCCCCTCTCTCCTGCACTGTCAACAAGTGCCGTGCTCTGCAGCTCAGACACAGAGAAGCATTGCTGCTAATGTGTTAGCTTACTTACCGTCAGCAACATTCGGCTGTGGGAGTTTTACTGCGTTGTTTTCTCTCCCAAAAAGAATTAACATGTAAGAAGTGGTTGGAGTTTATTATTCGAAACTCCCAGGGTAAAGTAGCCAAACAGGTTTTGTCTGTAACCAACACTTCACTGAAGACTGCTTCGAAAACCTCAACATGGTCCAAAATTTTAAAAAAGGGTGCTAATCCCACTATAAAAGACACCGAAGAGGAGCCCAGAGCAGTAAGTACTACTATATTGCTAATGATAATTTCGAGTAGAGTTTTGTATAGTTTCGAGTTTTGTATAGCTTATGTTTAAAGATAATATCTTTGTTTTCATTCTTTATAAAACGCAAAACTGCTGCTCATGTTGCTAAAGCACATTTTGATAATTAGCGGCTGTTACCTTTTCACGGCAAAAACAACGAGGTGTGAAAAGTGTCTGTAGGTTGTAGTCACATTGTCTAGTTGATTAGACCGTCGTCTTACTGTTGTTATGCTAACAGTGTGTGTGAATAGGGTTAGATGTGTTTGACCCTCGTTTCTTATCACGCTCTTAGGTTAGACAATGACAACTGAGTATCTATTGTATTTTCCAGAGCACTTCTCAAGAATCATCCAGCTTCACAGAACATACATTTCACCAACCAGAAGCAGCAGTAAATGTACAGGCAACCCCTGCATTGGTGCTAACTAGATCTGTGGCTACACAGTTATCTGCAAGCAGTCTGAGGTTACACCACTTCAGAAGTAAAGGTAAACAATGCAACAAAAACCCAGATCATATGAATTATACAAAAATGAACAACAACATAAGAGTACACACAAAAATGTAGGTCTTTGGTGTGTTTTTAGTCATGCATTTCATCAGGCATCCATAGAGCATTAGAGCTACAAGTACTCAATACTTTATCAGATTAGAAGTATGTTATTTTACAACAATTCAATGAAGAAAGAAATAGCACTGTCTGTTAGATCAGAACAGCTTGTACACAAGATGAATACATGTCCCCAGTACGAAGCCAGTTTCCCAGTACCTTTTTTAATTCATTTTGCATATAGTGTATGTACATTCTTTACAAATTACAACAAACAGCCTGATATAACCTGATGTGCCTCTTCCAGACTTGGTGAAGAGCAGGAGACAGAAATGTTCAATGTTACATACTAATGTATGTTTTTCATGTTGATTTAGCTCACTTAATCATCTTTAAATGTGACACACTGCTGTTGTTCTATCACAGGTGTCCAAGCAGCTGTTGCCACTACAAATAGGAGCACACAGGAGGGAATGACCACTCTGATGCTTGCTCCGAGAAATCCCCAGCACCAGCTCACAAAACTCCTGCATGCAACAAACCTGAGTCGCCTGGAAGAAGAGACAAAGATGTTTGGCGATATGCTCCTTAGCAAAACCTAAATAATTTGTATTTATGTGGATTTTATAATAAAAAATTTATGATTGGAATTACACCAGTCTTTTAAATTAGCACTTACTCTTCTTCTGTTCTTCTTTTAACTGGTCCATAGTCTGTACGATAAATGTTATTTATATTTTGAAGAGTATATATGTTCAAGCAGTTGGCCTCCAGGCCAGGATGTGCTGTAATACACGGAGGAGGAGCAAGAAGCTGATTTATTTGCCTTAAAACCTAAAAATGAAAAATGATGATCAGTATTTACAGTAATGTAAAGCTGCATTTACATTTACAAAACTAATTACATGTAGTTTTCATTTTACTACAAGGTTGCAGGAATGCTATCATTCATA
The DNA here is from genome assembly GCA_036850595.1 of Rhyacichthys aspro. Lineage (NCBI taxonomy): Eukaryota > Metazoa > Chordata > Actinopteri > Gobiiformes > Rhyacichthyidae > Rhyacichthys > Rhyacichthys aspro. Next base: position 35,348 of record CM072167.1, on the reverse strand, counting down.
GCATTTTATTATAACAGCAGCAGTCTTGTGCTGTAAGCCTGTAAGTATGGGTGTGCACCATAGTCTATTTGAAAACAACATAACGTGGTAAGACAGGCATAATAGTTGAAACTTTATTACACAAATATTACTGCATAGCTCTACATATTGCTAGGCTACTTTATTATAGTTCTTTCAATACACTGCACACCAGCTCCTTAGGAGTCTCCAGGCAGCATACATTCTCAACTTCAGTAGGCATTGTACGGTCATTTCCACATGTGCACCGATAAACAGAAGCAGTTAACACGCGCTATGCTACGGGCTACACCATAGAAACATACACAATAAATAGTTTCTCATTTACCAAGCAGAAACGTCTTGTAGAAGCCTTCGAGGTCTTTGTGTTTGCTCATGTTCTTCGAACTCAGAGTCAGACTCTGGGTCGAAGATATACGGCTCATTTACTCTCAAAGCCATTGCTGAAAAAGTTATTACTACGATGTACCGTGTTTACTTCAGTCTGTTTCCAGCGGCGTACGTAGAGGTACCGTGACGTCAGACAGGAAGTGGGCGGAGCCAACACGGAAGAGCTGAGCCTTAAAGTGACAGCCCCAAATCAGACCGTTCACTTTGGACTCATGATGAGAGCTCATTCAGACCGCTTGTATAAGATACTTATTGAGTGTTTCATGTTGCAGAACGTGATATGGTAACCTAAATGTATCCAAAATACACTGTATAAAGTTCAAAATAGCATAATATGGGACCTTTAACTAACGTTAACAAAGTAAACAATGTTAGAGATGCATCGATATTAATATTTTCAACCATCCTTTTTAATTGGTTTACATAATAGTTAACTGTGTTAACCTAAAGCCTACAAGGGGCAGATAATAAACTGCAGAGGACCAGATCTTGCTGCTGGGCCTTGTGTTGGACAGGTGTTACAGGCTACGACAGACAAACCATGGCTTTTATTTTGTTTATGTTTTTTGTATGATTAGATTTATTTTATTATTCTGGTAATAAATGCAGCAGATTAAACATAAGTCTGTTTCTATTTTTATCGCAACACAAGTTGTACACCACCTTATAGATTGTATTTAGGCCTCATTCTCCACACACCTGCTGTCTAGTAAAGATTAACTTTAAACATAACAATATGCTTAGCTCTGATGACGTTTGTTATGGCATTTTAGCGCATCGCTATACCAGTGATCCTCAGCAGCACCTTGTCTAAAACAGGCTTTATCTTCTTTGCAGTGCTTAAAAACTACTATACTCATCCTCTGTCCTCTGCTAGGACAAAGTATGTCACAGTTATTGGTCAGTTCGTGATAACTCAGCTCACAGTTCGGTTAACTTTTTTTGTTTATGAGCAGTAAGCATCGTTGAGGTAAGACGGTGGAGAGAGAGTGCATGAAGGCAGAAGAGCAAGCAGTGGAACAGGAGCATGACTCGGGCAAATAAACATTGCTGTGATCAGCTGCACACGTTTGCAACAGACACTGTTTCCACTTGGGCTCAATAACACAGCCATCATTTAGACAGCATAGCTTTGACTGAACACTGCTTGCATGCAGCAGCACTTCTAAAGTTTGTCTCCACTCGCACAAATGCAAGCACTTACATTTTTCACTCGCATATTCAACCATTTTAGATTTTAATCTAGTATGGAGGATTTTTAGGACCTCGTAAATAAAAATTAAGCATTTCGAATTTAAATTAAACATGAATTAATAAATGCATTTGCAACTGCATTTATTATTCTGTAAAGTAAGAGCATTCATCTTCTACCGCTTATCCCATTTGTGGGGTCGCGGGTGGCTGGAGCCTATCCCAGCTGCTTTGGGCCTTAGGCGGGGTACACCCTGGACATTGGCCAGTTCGTCGCAGGGCTGACACTTAGACGTACATTGACAGACAACCATTCACTCTCACATTCATCCACTAGGGGCACTTTAGAGTCACCAATTCACCTATACATGCATGTCTTTGGATGGTGGGAGGAAGCCGGAGATCCCGGAGAGAACCCACGGTGACACGGGAAGGACATGCAGACTCCTCACAGAAAGACCAGAGTTAGCCAATGATGTTTGAGTTGGCTACAATCAGCCAACGATGTTTTGGGTCGGCCGGGATTCGAACTCACGACCTTCTTGCTGTGAAGCAGGAGCACTAACCACTCTGCTACCGTGCACAAGTAAGAGCAATTGTTGTTTAATAAATCACAATTTAAATCAATTAAACTCACTTCACAAATACATTAACTAAATCTCCAATAAATACCACATTTAATACATCAATTTATAATCCCATTATTTCCATTTAAAACAAAAATAAATACAGTGTCATGAAAAAGTAGTTGCCCCCTACCTAATTCCTCATTGTTTAGCACATTTGCCAGACACGTTTCAGATCATCAAACAAATTTAAATATTAGACAATGATATCTGACATCTCATCTGACATCATTCTGTGAGAGCCATTATCCACAAATGGAGAAAACCTTCCCAGGAGAGGCCGGACTACAAAGATTACCCCAAGAGCGCAGCAAAGACTTACCCAAGAGGTCACAAAAGAACCCATAACAACATCTTAAGAAATGCAGTCCTCACTTGTCTCGGTTATGGTCAGAGTTTATGACTCAACCATAAGAAAGAGACGGGGGGGAAAATGGCATCCAAGGCAGGGTTTCAAGGCAAAAAAAAAATATCCGGCAGAACTTCGACCGGATCCTGAGTCCAGGACCATGTTCTCCGCCTCCATTGTCAATGCGGCTGCTCGGAGCTGTGCTGGTGCTTGTCATGGCGGCAGTCCCCCAACCCGTAGGTAAGGGATGCCGTCAAGCTGAAGGAGGAGTCTTACTGGGCCTGGTTGGCTTGTGGGACTCCTGAGGCAGCTGATTCTGCCTCTTTCGGCAGGCCAAGCGGACTGCTTCTTGGGTGGTTGTGCAGGCAAAAACTCTGGGAAGGGTTTGGTGACGCCATGGAGAAAGACTATCGTTGGCCTCGAGATTATGGCAAACTGCTCGGCGCCTCAGGAGGGAGAAACACTGTTCCACTAACACTGTTTACAGTGGAGGTGTGCAGTTGTTGACCTCGACTAAGAACATTGTTGGACGGTGGAAGAAATACTTCGAGGATCTCCTCAATCCCACCGACACATCTTCCATTCAAGGAAGCAGAGGTTGGGGGCTCAGAAGTGGACTCGTCCATCACCCAAGCTGAAGTCACGAAAGTAGCTAAGAAGCTTCTCGGTGGGACTGTGGGGCTGTCTTGGCTGATACGCCTCTGCAACATTGAGTGGAGGTCGGGGACAGTGCCTATTGACTGGCAGACCTGGGTGGTGGTCCCTGTCTGCCAGACTGGAGGGGGACCGGAGGGTACAGGGGGATCACACTCCACAGCTTCCCCAGGAAAGTCTATGCCAGGTTATTACTGAAGAGGAGAATCCGGCCAATTGTCTAACCTCCGACTCAGGAGGAACAATGCGGTTTTTGTCCCGGTCATGGAACACTGGACCAGCTCTACACCCTCTCCAGGGTGCTAGAGGGTTCATGGGAGTTTGCCCAACCAGTCCACATGTGTTTTGTGGATTTGGAGAAGACTTTCAACCATGTCTCTTGTGGCGTCCTGTGGGGTGTGCTCTGGGAGTTTGGGCTAGTTTCTGCTAAGGGCTGTCCAGTCCCTGTACGACTGGAGCAGGAGCTTGCTTCACATTGCCGGCAGTAAGTCAGACCTGTTCCAGGTGCATTTTGGACTCCAGCAGGGCTGCCCTTTGTAACAATTACCAGTTTATCTACATTCCTACTATCACCTATGTTCAAGAGCTTTGGGTCATGACCATAAGGACAAGATCTGAGATACAAGCTCTCGGCTGGTCTGAGAATACCTCAGTATTTGCCCCAGAGGAGTTGGAGGAAGTGTCTAGAGAGAGGAAAGTTTGGGTGTCTCTGCTTAAACTGCTGCCACCGCGACCCGACCCCGGATAAGCAAAGAAAATGGATGGATGGAAATGTGAAGAAAAATAAGAAACCAGGAAGGGGGCAACAACTTTTTCATGGCACTGTAGTTGTAGCTAAAACTGTACATTAGCTAAAACATTAGTTAATGCTTTGGCCTCTCCATTTAGCCGCTGGCTTTACTTTTACTGTGGCCCATTTTTGATGCTGAACTCAAAAACAGCAAATCAATGGAAATGGATTATGTTAACTCGTGTCGTTAATATGTCAATTTTCACATAGAGAGGTCATAAACTTTGAAGAACAGTGTTTGTGGAACCTCGGAGTTCAAGTTTGTTTGATAGATAACAGACATTTGGTGGATTCCTCACTCTTTGCGTCCACATACAGAACACCCTTAGGGCACTCATTACATTCTGAGAAACTTTGGAACAAACAAAACTCTGCTCATGTAAGGAATAAAAGGGACAATGACAACTTTTCTTCCAATATAACAGGTCTTCAGGATTCTAGCGGACGTGAGACTACTTCATCTATGGTCTGCTGCAGTTTAATAAAAATGAATTAATAAAAGTGTCATATTTAACCATGTATTTTTAACCTACATATAATCTACACGTTATCATGCATTCATTATCACGTATGATTTATCAAGGGTCATTTGTCCAACGTTCGTGTACAATGTGTTTATATGTCTTTCTTTGACCAATGATGTTGCAGCACTAACTGGTAGAGGCGGGTTTTTAATTTAAAATAAACAACTAGTGCTCTCTTCTCCTCTTTGTTTTCAACATGGCTACGCCGAAAGACGTTAGCGTTGACGCTGCTATCGAAACAGTTTTATCAGAAGTAGAGAGTATTCTTTGAAAGAAGCGCAAAGAGTGGCACGTCATATCGTTGCTATGATTGGCTAAAGAAACCTCATGCTAAACGGATACTAGTCGGTGCTTCATCCAATCAACACCAAGTTTTTGACAGTAGGCGCGTACCAACCGCTTTCGACGGGAGCCTTCCCAGATGGTACTGCGAAATAGACTATGTTCTGTGGAGCAGTTCTATCTGGCAGAGTCAGGTTAGGGTTCTTATGCTGTGTTCACACCAAATGCGAATTGCGCGAATAAATCGCGCTATTTGCGCGAAGTTGAACGCTTGAACATTTTGAGTTTACTCGCTTCATTTGCGTCATGGGAGGGGCTTCTGACGAGCGAGTTTTCTTCCAGTCTCTTTGCAAAATGGTTGAGCTTTATTTTGGTTTATTTTGTTTGCCACGGTCTATTTACTTACTAAACGGCATAGACCCGTTCGGTACCGTGCCTGAGTCCATCGGATGCTTCAGAGACACACCCAGCTTGATCCAGGAGCCTGTCCTGGATGACAGCAGCTTTCAGCGGTACTTCCCACTGAAGTTCCATCACCTGTTGCCCCGTGTCGCTGCGACAATTTCCCGCACCACACCACACTATTGACTCTCTCTTCAAACTGCCTGTCCTTCTGTCTCCAGAAATATTATGTGTGATTACAAGTTATTAATAATATGTTGTCAACTGTAGTCTGAACACACCCAGTTATCAGTACAATCAATGTTTAATAGCATTATACCTATATGCCTACCACCTATATCCCGTTGTTTTGGATTAAGCAATAATTGCTAGAAAGCGAATGTCATCAAATAATAAGGTAAAGCATTAAATGCATTTTATCTAATTAATCAAATTAGTAGTAAGTCTAAAGTAATATTGTTTTTACTGTAAAAAACTAAAGAGAAATGATGTCAAGTATTGTCATTGTATAGTTGCCAATAAGGAACTACAATCTGCATTTATAACATGGTTTTGTACATGTCTTTGTGTTTAATAAATGGAAACAGCCCCTGTCTTGTCCCGTTGTTTCCCATTAACACTGGTCCAGTCACAAATAACTTTTCATTTTCTTTCTATACTATTGCGGGTGCTCTTGCAATAGGATATAATAAGAAGAAATATTCTAGTGTTAAATAGTGGACAAATAACATTACATTATCCACAATTAAATCAGTCTTAAATATTGAAGTTATTTTTGGGACAAATCAATTAATAAATCATGATGATGACTATGTTGTGCACAATTAACACATCAAAACATCATTATATAAAACATTTATTTCAAAAATATCTATGGAAATACAAATATCATACAAATTTACAAGTACCTATATGCAGGAATAAAAAGAATCTTGCTTGAAAGAGGAAAAAGTGAGTGTGAAGGAGAGGAGAAGTGATAGAGTGTCTGGTTCAATTCCTGCACTGACAGCTGCCTCATTTTTATACTATACTAACTAACTATACAGTGGCTTTCAAATTAAGTAGAAGTCATAAATTAATGTATATATTTGACAAATTCTTTCATCTGAGACGGCAACCTCTGCAGGGAAGGAACCAGACTCAAGAGAGGAGCTCATCCTCTGAGTGTGTAGGTGAAGATGGAGCTACAGGACAGGTCTGGAGGGTTTCCAGGAGGTGCAGAGGGTCCTTGGCCTTCTCTGGGGTCTTCTCCTTCGTTTGAAATGACACATGACAAAGCAGAAAAAATATTTTTTAGAAGAACTTATCACAAACCAGCAGGGTTGTATGTTTGTATGTGAATGTAAGAAGCTATGAATGCCTACTGTAAATATGACTGTCCATGTAAACATGGTCATATATTGTTTAAACTCAAGCCTGTACACACCTTCGGTATTGTCATTACAATATAGTATAGAATATACTCTTACAATATATTACACCAGTCAGAAACAACAACATATATGCCCTGTCTGTGTCTTCATTTGTCAACACTCCTCCTGGATGCCCTGCTGCTGCTTCTGTCTCTCCATGACCTGCTAATGACCCACTGCTCTTCTCTGTCTCCTTTAAATAAGTGTCCCTCTGGCTTTTCAGTTTCGTTCTGCACACTTACTCTGAATAAAACTTAAACTCGTCAGCGGGAAAGTAGTTGTACAATACGGCAAATTAGCTCAGACTGGAGCTAGCTAATTGGCTCAATAAATATATCTAGATTTAAGTGAAAGGCGTTTTTTGCAACTTACCAGAGTTTCCGACCTCCACACACACTTTCTTCCAGACAAGGCCCTATTTCAGTTCCTGTTAAATTACGAAGATGTCTCGTAGCCTACAGCTCCGGGTGCCCGCACAGCCCCGATAAAGTTTGTCCTCCATTGTTGTTTCGGACTTCTGCCTCTATGGCAGTCTCCACTCGTTACGTAGTAAGTACGTCACTACTAGTTCAAGATCCTGATTGGTTAACACGGCGCGAATATTCGCCAAAGTTCAAAATTTTGCAACTTGCGCGAATGAGGCATTGGGTGCGATTCGCACGTCAAACGCGTGATTCGCTCAGTTCGCTTCGCGTGATTTTTTATTCTGCAAATTGCCGCCTTTCAGGCTCTAGCAAGTGCTTATCCAATCACAGGACAGGTACATGAACAGTTCAATGTAAGACCTCCTAGCTGGCCTTGGTATGCAGAATCGAGATCTGATTGGCTATTGCAACTGACTGTGTCCGTTCACTTACAGTGCACAGGGGCCAGCTCTGTTTATTCTGAAGGTCTCAGGCAAATGAAATTTGAAAAAAACACACAGAATTGCCTAACAGATCAACAGCTCACTGGATCCACTCAAACAGTAAAATGGAGTGCCTAAACCTAGCAATATTCATTTAGAGTCTTATAAGGTCCATCAGTCCTTCACAAACGTTTGGCCGCAATTGTTTAAATGGACTGTGAACTGTCACACATATCAAGTCATGTACACAGCTTGTAGTGCTAGTGCGCAGGCCTGAGCAACAGCAACTGTGCTGAAACTTGGAAGCATTCGCATGCACGGATGGGAGCACTCACATCAGCCAAACAAACCAGACTTTAGCGACATTTCAGCCCTGGGCATGGAACTGTTTGACTGATGTGAGAACACCCTAAGATTACAAAGGACTCTGAATGCCGTAACTGTAGCAAATAGGCCAGTTATGGACAGTCACTAAAGTGCATTTTCAGCAGCAATGTCAAGTAATCAATTCAAAGTTCTGAAAGTGGTTTAGTCATAGACTTTAGACTTTGTCTTCTTGGGGAAATTTTTCTTCACGGCATCATCTCAATCCACAACCAATGACACAACAGCATATGACACCAAACAGAACAAAAACATACAAATGACATAATCACAGACAGTTTTTGATGGCTCCTTTTCTGAATGTCACTGGTGTGCTGGTCCAAAGTGAATTGATGGTCCAGTGTTACCCCTAGGTATTTAAAACTGTCAATACTTATACAGCTTTGTTGTTGATGATAACAGGGTGCTGGGGTGAGGGAGCGGACTAATTATTAATTCTTTTGTTTTGGTGACATTGAGATGGAGATGGTTGTCTCCACACCACTGGGTGAAATGTGCAGTGGTGTTGTGGTTGTTCCAGAACAGAGTTGTTATTTGTGAGGAGAGCAAGGATGGCTGTGTCATCTGAGTATTTTAGGTAAGTGATAGTGGGTAAGGGACTGATACAGTAATTGGTATAGAGGGTGTACAGAAATGGACTTAGCACAGGACCTTGCGGTGCTCCGGTGTTGGTTGTGATTATTTGTGATGTGGCTGTGCCGACAAGCACTGCTTGCCGCCTGTCACTTAAGAAGTTATGGATGAGATGGATCAGGTGGGTGGGGGTGTTGAGCTGGATCATTAGGTGCTTTTGGATTGTATTAAAAGCAGAGCTGAAGTCCACAAAGAAGATCCTGGCAAAGTTACCTGGAGAATCCAGATGTTGAAGTACGAGGTGCATCAGACAGGCCACCGTGTCCTCCATGTGGCCTTGTAGGCAAATTGAAGAGGATCGAGCTGCGAGGTGATGACTGGCAGTATGATACTCAGTAACAGCTTATCCAGGCACTTCATTATTATAGAGGTGAGGGCAACAGGGCAATGGTGGTTTAGGTCAGTGGGCTGTGGTTTTTGGGTACTGGAAATATGGTGGATGTTTTCCAGAGAGTAGGTACGGTGGCAGTCCCGTAGGATTCACAGAAGACTGAATAAAGCACTGGTGAAAGTTCATGTGCACAGGCCTTTAGCCATCAGGCCCTGAGGCCTTGCCCAGCTTGCATCAGCTGGGCTGGCCCTGTACATCCTCCTCTGTGAAAGGGGCTCGCTTGGACTGCTTCTGGTAGGGGATGAGCTTTGAGTAAGGCTGCAACCTCAGCTAATGATCAGCAAATGATTCTGGGTCAGTTATTGCACTAGTGTTGGGTTTAGATTTGCAACTTGTAAGGATTGTCACCTTCTGAAATGCCTGCTTGGTAATAATGTTGGAAAATTCAGATTCCATATTGTCCTTAAATCTCAGTTTTGCCTTGAAAACTTCATTCTTTATTTTTCTGTTTGCCAATTTGAGGCTTTCCCAGTTCTTGAGCCTAAAGGCTTTGTGTATTTCCTTTATGAGCTATGGCTCGTATATCTCTCACACCTGGCTCAGGCTTTAATGACTTTGAATGAAAACGAACTTATGCTTCTCCTCTGGATCTTTAGCAATATAAGCACTAGGAAACAAGAATGTCCCAGCTTTTACACCCTTCTCCAGCCACTGCGTGGTAACAATGGGAACTCCTTTTGCCACTGTCTCCTCTAAATTTGTTTCCTGATCCATGGAGATGTTGTCACATGAGCCACTGTCCTCCTGTTCCCCTTTTCTTCCTCCCCTCCTCACCGCATCAACACTGACTAAGAAAGTGTCTGGGCTCTCCTTAGATCCTATTTTTGCATTTTGGAATGGATTACCACTAGTACATGCTTTCTCTTGATTTGAACTGTCTTCCCCATATTTAGGTGTTTATTTCTTAGCTCCATCCTGCCCCATTGTGGTACCAGATTGTTGGGAGTCTGTCTTATCTTAACTCTCTTCTTCAGAGGAAATCTTTTTGCCCTTGCTTCCTCTTTGTGGAGCTTTCTGGATTAATGGCTGATCACTCTGGGCACTGACAGAACAAATAGACTCTGGCTCAGCCTCGGTCCTCCTGCCTCTTGCTCTCTGTCTGCCTCCTCTTACTCTGCTCTGAAAGCAAACACTGCAGCTTGAAACCAGAGTTCAGAGAGTTGTTAGAGTTGAACCTAGAGAGTTCTCCTGGTGATGAAGCAGCCACTTCCTTTTGAACAGGTGTCACAGCAGCCGTTCTCCTCCGGTTGCTTGCTCTGGATGCAGTTTTCTGGACTGGCACATCCGTCTGCCTTGCTGCAACAGAGGATTCTGGAGCTGCAATTGCTCTTCTGGCTGTTCACTGGTGTCTTCTGGGTGCTTGGTCTTCTTCCTTTGTCCTGTTTGATTTTTCTTGGTTTTCTTTTTTAAGTCTCTCCTTTTCCTTTTGTTCACTGTTCAGCTCTTCATCAGGTATCTTTTCACAAGTAGGTCATTGTGTTATACTCAGTGTGAAAGAGCGGGTCCCTCTGGAACTTCCTCATGTTCTTGGTGCTGTTCCACCACCTTCTTGTTCTTTGGCATGCTGACATTTGGATTTTTCAAAAGGTAAGGCAACCTGGTAGTGACCATCATGATGTATGACTAACTTTGTGACCAAATCCATGAACCTCAGGTCCTCTCTGGACAGACCAACTTGTTCATCCACAGCAGAGTCAGAGAAGTCCATTTTAAATTGCAGTGGCCATAGTTCATCCAAGTCCACTGTTTCCTATCAGTGGTCCGTTCACTGTCCAGCCCAGCACTGTCCTTATTGCATAGGATCCATTGTCCTCACTGCGGATGACTTCCAGTGGTTCCATGGCTTTAGGGACATTGGTCCCTACCAGGGACTCAATCCCAGCATCTATCTGTGATAAGTGTAGGTGTCATAAATATGGCCACTTGAACAGATCTTTATTTGCAGAAAACTGCAGTACTGCCCTGGTCCAGAAAGGCATATGTGTGGATGACCTTAATGCCCTTCTTTGCCTTAACTTGGACCGGCACAATAGGGAGCTTGCAGTCCTGCTCACCAGCCCCTGTAAGCCCACTGGAAACCAAAGTGCTGTCCAATGACACCTGGATGTTTCTCTCTGTCTCATTTGCCACACTGTCCTTATGGAGCACAGTCAAATGCTTTAGGCCACATTTCATGCAGGAAATCCTCTTTTGGCAGCTTTTGCTGATGTGTCCTATACACAAACAGCTGAAACAAGCACCATTTTCCTTCAAGAAGTCAATTTTCTCTTTTTGTGCCATTTTTTTCCAACCGTGCACACACATCCAATGTGTGTCCTCAAGTGCAGCAGGGACAGAACTTCTTTGTGCCCTTGGCTTTAGTTACAGGCTGAGCTGTTTTCTCCACAGGGTTAACAGTGGTGGCGAAGCTGGTTCCCTTTGTGTTGGAGCGTAGGTGAGTCCTTGCTTTATTCACAGTTTTGGTTGATGTAGCAGTGTCCTGGATGTTTCCAAATACAGGATCTGTCAGGATCTTCACCTGTTTTTCCACAAAGTTAGAGATGTCCATGAACTTTGCTCTTCTGTTGTGTTTTTCCTGCTTCCCCAGTGGTCTCTCAGCTTGTAGGGCTGCTTTCTGATGATATCAAGCATGTTTGAGGGAGTGTCCAGATCATTTAAATACAGCACGTCCTCCATTCCCATAGTGCTCTCTTAGCAAAACTGCTTTGCCTTTAAATATCCTCTTTCAGACTCAAGGTGATGACAGCTTCTCACAAGTTCCTTTGCCTGTCCTTTGGTGTTCCCAGTATGAGTTAATTCCATTTGAAACCTCTGACTTTGATTTACCTCTAGTGCTGCTTTGTGTTTTTATGACATTAAGTTATGCCATTTCTTCAGCAATTTTACTTTCCAGTATGACTTGTTCTGGCAGCTTCTCCTCTTCCTTCCAGTGCATGCTTTTCCTTTAATATTTTTTTGTTTTGCAGCCAACACTGCCAGGTTAACCTCAGCTTTCATGCAAGCAGATGAACGTGAGGAAGTAGAATTATGTGAGCATTAGGATTTTCTACTTGCAGTGTTTGAGACACTGTCACTGGACTGAACGGCATCCTGTGGGTCATGTACAGTGGAAGGCACAGGCACTGGAGGATCCTCTAAATCAGCTGGCACAGCAAAATTTATTTCAGCAGGTGGTTGTTCTGAATTGCTTATTTCAGTGTGCAATTGCTGTGAATAATTATTTGAGTGTAAATTTTCCTGCAGCCACACTTCGACTTGGTCCTTGAATGCATCACTGTAATCCATAATGCTGAAAAACCACTTAAAAAAAACAACTTTATTCTCCAAAGCTCATTTTAATTTTTCTTTTCTTTTTCATTTCATTTCCTTTTGATTTTATTTTGTATGGACCAAACAACTGAGTTTCATTTAAGTGTGCATTCAAGAATCCATAGAAATTGCTTCCCAAATTCATCCATAAACATTGCATTGAAAAGTCATTGGCAGTGCAACGCCGCAGTGTATTTATGCAAATACACTGCAGTCCTGACATCACCATCAAATAAGACATTGAGAAATTGCGCCACCATCAATGCGTCATTACAACCAGCACATTAATTCACTATATTGTCCTCATCAGAACAGAATGCATCAACGCCAGAGGATTCCTTTATCCACAAATAATAACAGGTAGGCTTACCTGTTTCCTGGGGCCGGTATTTCAAAACTTGTAATCCAGATCATAATGATCCAGATAACCAAATCCATCTACCCTCAGCTACGGATCAACCTGATCTATTTCGGTATTTTAAAACTTTGCCTGATTGGATCAGAGTGATCCTGATCCCCACAGATCGGGATGTCCAAATCCGTCCCACCCCCTGTATCACGGACAGAAAACAGGAAATGGAGCGAACATTTTACCGAAATCAGAAAGAACTGGCACAACTTTCTTCTCTAAATGTAAGTTGATCAGCAATTATGTTTTCTAAGACTAGATGAAGGGCAATTATTATATTGAGTTAACAAACTACTTAAACCAGCACAAAGTCAAAAGAAGAGCATGGCGAAGTAAAATAAAGCTGTGGTCGCGCTAACGCGAGCTAACACTGCTCCATTGACTTTAGTGTTAATGAGCTAACAAATTAGCAAATAAGCTATAGCGTCGGTTTGTGTCCACAATCAAACTTTTAAATGTGTTAATTTGCAAAGCGTTGTGTGTTGATTTTTAAAAATAAGGCGCCCAGTTTAATGACAAAGCGCTGGTATTTTTACGTGCCACTGTTTCCTTTCAGTGGGCTGCATAAACAGACAGCTGCAAATGTTCTGATTTGATTCCCAGTTTTAACAGCTCATGTTTTATGTCCACAGAACGTTTGAGGATGACTACTCTAGACGTTTATGGATTCAGCAGCAGACCCAACAGTTCATTACTCTCAGACTTGTGCTGTTCCAATGAAAATAAAGCCCCCAAAGTCAGCATCTACCTTCACACACACACACACACACACACCATAGAGTGTAACACACCCAGGTTGTTTTGTTCAATAAAATGTTTTATGTAAATGTGAAAACGTTGTAAATGTGTTTCGTAATTTGTATATTTGTTTTATAATTTGTATATTTGTTTTGCACTTCTCGGCCACCGTAGATTTTTGAGCAATAAATCGTCATAATTGCTTGGATTGTTTTTTTTCTCTCAGTTGTAAAACATAGTTTAGTAGGGACAAAGTGGTCAGAAATGTGGCCGTTCTTATTTCCCTAACTTTAACACACTTTTAATATAATAATTTCATTGAATTAAAACTATGTTATTTTTAAATATTCGCTGAGATCCAGGAGGCGTTTTGGTGTATTTATTGAACCACATGCAGCTATCACAGCACTCCGATGGAATGTAATGATGAGACACAGTATGTGGAGTAAGATATTGAAGCATGGCTTAGTGAAGAGTTGCGTTGCGGTCAACAAAAATTACATCTACCCAGCCCTGCCTCTCTCATCCGTACAACAGGTGAGTGTGCACCTTTTCATACTTCTGTACATGCCTCACACACTCACACACCTGTGACCCCTCACACAAACACACACACTGCTCCTATTTACCCATATGTGTCTCCTACAGAAATACTTGTTGTTATGCAGAAATTGATGGAGTCCGTAATGGCAGAAACTCTGTCATTCAGGCTGCCATCAAAAATACTCCAGTCAGGCACGCCAGAGAACCATGGAGATGGGCAATGGCGTCCCCCAACCACTGTGGGGAACTGTAGCATTGTGGCCTGTGCCATTTCAGTTGTTGTCAGTAGAGCAAAAGTAAACAGATGACGTTGTGGTCTGCAAGTCCAAGCGGTGGATACCAGCGGGCACAAAATGCGTCGAGGATGTTTACATAACACAAGTCCAAGATATTTGCATTCCTTGTTGGAATATCCACATACTGCTGAAATGACAGTAGTACATTGTCCAGTCTACATGTGTTAAAGTCACCCACAATAAACAACGGAGCCCTGGGATACTTAGCCATCAAAGCATTAGCATCCTTGGCTACTAGCTCCGCTGCTGTCCTGATGTTTGCGCAAGGGGAAATACACTGCCTGACCAAAAAAAAAGTCGCCACCTAGATTTAACTAGGCAAATAGGCAGGAGCCTCCCGTTGAACATGCTAGCTGATGCAGAGAGTAGTTTCTCATTTCTTTTACAACCATGTTGGAAGACTCATTCTGTGGTTGTTGAAAAGATGTTAATCTGTCTCATTGGGCTCAAATTGTGAAAGAGTGGTTAAGGGAGCATGACACATCATTTTCAACACGGATTAGCCACCACAAAGTCCAGACCTTAACCCCATTGAGAATCTATGGTATGTGCTTGAGAAGACTTTCACATCATAAATACAAGATCTTGGCAAAAAATTCATGCAACTCTGGACGGGAATAAATGTTGTGACATGCAATGTTATTCCCTTCCAGAAGCATGTTCATCCATGCAGCAATTATTCAATGGGAGGCTCTTGCCTATTTGCTCAGTTAAATCTAGGTGGCGACCTTTTTTTTGGTCAGGCAGTGTATAAACACAGCAGACCACAAGCGCTGGAAACTCCCGGGGGGAGACAGAAGGGACATAGTGACACGGTCAGCATCTCCAGATCTGTTGAACATACCTTCTGGTGCACCTTAATGTTGTTACACGATCTGCTGTTGATGTAAAGGCAGACCTCGCAGCCCTGCATCTGCATAGCAAAGTTGTCCAGGTAACTTTATCATCAGGAACAGACTCATCAAGCCAGGTTTCAGATAAGGCGATGATACAGATATCCCTGAAAGCTCGTTCCAGTCGGCACCTGGCAAGTAGCACATCCATTTTGTTACGGAATGAGTGGACGTTTGCTAGGATGATGGAGGGGACAGGTGGACACTTCCTTTTTCTACCACGAATACCTCCACGCTGTCCTCTTTTCCTTGGCCGAAGTTTCGGTGGGAAATGCACAGCAGGCTGGATTTTGCTCAGCAGTGAGGTCTGGAGTAGCAGGAGTTCATCGTGGCTGTAGGTGAGTACACTGTTGCCAGTTTGTAGTGCGAGGCCATTGCAGACCAGCCATAAAATTGCAGACAGAGTGATTGCCAATTTGCACAAATTGGTCATGTTCGATAGCATAGTGTGGCTAACACAGAAACACAAACAATACAAAAAAACTGGACAGTAGACGTGGTGTGGAATCATACGGAGAGCGATCTGTGCTGTCACAGCAGTGCTTGCACCAGACATAATTCATCTAATGTAGCATGGATGACATCTCTTGTTAGACAACTTTAATCAATACCTGTTGTTGGCAGTGAGGTCGCACTGAAAGCCAGATGGCTGGTGGGTAAATCGCACTAGGGGACAGCGGGCATTGAGAATCTTCTGCACCCCAACACAGCCAGGCCCAAACTGGTCCAAGCACTCCGCAATGACAGTGAGGATGCTCTGAGTGACAGCCCGTTCTGAGCTGGTCCTCTTCATCTGAAACTCCAGATACATACCAGACCTGGGCTGTAAACAGACAGAGAAAAAATAAATTACCTTTTTAAAGTTTCTGTTTATAGAGGTCACATGGCTCGATCAGACAACCGCAGCAATTCAATGTAGATAATAGCACAGATATTAAGTATGCTCTGTGTGAACATGCAAGATACTATTGGATACCAACATTCTTCAGCTCCATTAAAGATGATAACAGTTGCAATAATTTATGACAAAGATAGATTTTTTAAATTTGAGATTTGGGCAGCCACAATATTCAACCAAATGGACTGGCGTAGTTGGAAGGACACACTACCTTTGAACACTGGTAGAACATTTCTGGTATTTGGGGCTGTTAAAGAATCACTGAGAAGCAATCAACTCTATTAATTTAAAGCAAATGTGTGTAAAATAAGGGTGAAGCCTAAAATGATTCCATTTAATAATTACCATTGAGGTGTTTCTTCCACTCATGTCATCCAAGTCCAAAAACATGTCCAGGTCGCAGCCCAGCTTTCCAAAGCCATTCACTGACGAACCAAATGGTTTAATAGTGCATTCTGGGAAATACGCAGCAGCAATGTCTTTGAGCAAGGAGCAGACAAGAAACCGCAGTCGACTGTTCGCCTCTGTCAGCTTGTGGGCCTCTGTCAGGGAGATTATCTGCTGGTCTATCTGGGGTCAAAAAAGATAGAACAGAATGTTTTTGATGCATTAAACTTATACATTTAATGTTCTTATTTTTCAGTCACTTACATTCTCCTCTGAGGACAGCTGCTGTATGAGCTCGTTGATGGCAACAGTGTGCAGTGGTTGGCTCTGGTGGGTGGTCTGTTTGTTTGTTGAGTCCATTACACTGACATTTCGTAATGACAACAGCCTGGATCGTAAAGGCACTACAGACTCATGACTATTCCTGGGAATAGCTGTACTTTCAAGTAGAGACTGAACCCCATCCTGCTCAGCAAACTCCACCACTGCATAGCTACCCTGTAAGAGAAAACAACCATCGGTATCTGACAGAGGTCTGAGGCAATTCATTTGAAGAGACCTAAAAACTGGATTTCCCATTGGGGATTAATAAAATTGAACTGAATAGAAGTTAATAATATAAATTATCTCTACATGCATGACCACACTAAACTCTGAAAGTAGACCAGAAGGTGTTGCTACAATTTAAGGAAAACATTTTTAAAAGGAAGTCACCATCACTTAATCATTTACTGCCTATGTACTTTTCTTAATAAAGGCAAAATCCAAACATGTTGTCAATCAGTTTTCTGATCCGTTTGGTTATTCCATGATCATACATTGTATGAGGGAGCTCCAAACAGATTCCTCTTAACTATCTAGGATTTACATCAAACTTGATTGATACCAAACAATATAAAATATAATAATAAATTTAGGCTTGAATCTTTCACAAATTAAGTTATCAAGGGGATGTAAGTAAGTCCCACAAGGTATTACTTTTGAACCAAATCCACCAGTTACTTACAAAACTTTCATAGAAAAAGCACTTGTTGATGTCTCCATGTCTGGATAAATATTTAAGGAACTTATTCTCATCAGTTTTGGGGTGGCAGCTGACGAGAACCGATCTCTCCGCTTGTGCTTGTCTTTCCGTCTGGAGAATGTATAAAGCCTTTGGTCCATTTTTTTGCTCTGAAAACAGAGAATAAAAAATGTATTTCCTTTGAAAATATACATACAGTAGTGTAAAAAAGTTTTTGACACCCTTAAAATTAAAGTATTATCATGAAATATTTGTGGAAAAATCTTTTTTGTAATTCAAAAGGTGTTGCTGCATTAGACAGACACAAACAAATACAAATTAAATATATTTTTTGTTTATTGTTTACATGAAAAACAAAACTATATTCTTGACAGTTTCAATATGTCAAGCATTGTCGGCATCAAAGTCAACAAATAACAGAGAATGTGTTTCAAAACTGAACAAAAAATAAACACAATGCACTTGAAAACATAAAAGTGATTCTTAATGCAATATTTCACAAATGCATGGGGTGTCTGAAAACTTTTTTCCACCACAGTACATTTTACTTTGTATGTTTTATTCCCCTCTCAGAGTACAACTGCATCAACAAATATCTCTATAGAAGCAATAATAATAATAATAATAAGGCTAAATGCCAAAAACTGGATCTATTTTAAAAAACAGTAAATGATTAGGCATTCCACCCATCTGTTGTACAGGGGTTATTCCAAAGGCTTCCCCTTGCATCGACTTAAAATTTCTTTAAAGCCGATGTACTTAATGTCTTCATACCCAGCGGTATATGTGCAATATTATGGTGGTAACAAAACTGATAAATTCCACAAGTAATTACTTTTAAACTAAAATATTAACACAATAATGTGTTTAAAATTGTATAACATGTAAGTTGACATCTTGACTGCTTCTCCCACACTGACCTTCACTAGGTAAAGCCACTAACTATTAGACCCCATTTCCAAAAAAACTCATAAAAAAGTTTACCCTTTAGCCTTCTCTACTTGTAACGTAAACTGAATTGGTTTCCCGGCGGTGGTTACCTGTCAAATACAATTTTAAAATCTTCTTCTCACATACTAAGCTGTAAATGGCCAGGCCCCAGTACATCCTGTGAAACCTTCTTCCAAACTCAATCTGGGAAACAGACCTACACTGTCCATTCAATATTAGACTTGCCACTAGGTCTGCTGGTATAGAGTAATACTGCTGGGGGATGTCCCATGATATCTTCAGTTTCATCTGACTTTCAGACAGCTGTATAATCATAGCAGGAGGCTGCTCCAGGTGTCTTTTTCTGTTAAAAGTGCCATGAGAGAACTTTGTAGTGATTTGACACTAAATAAATTGAACTTTATGTATTAAATTATCTAATACAGTTTACTATCTACAAAACTAAGCCTATATTAATGATAGTTTCAATTATTCTGCTCGTGTTGCAGGGTGGAAAAGTTGATGGAGAGACTCAGTCCTTGACATAGCGACAAACACACTGGTCTCATTGATTTGTGTGCATTATAGTGATTATAGTCGGCTGCCAGCTGTGGTTGTTTAACTGTAACGCCATTACAGACCTATCTCGTCCTTCCGTGAGTCTTCGTCTTGGGTAACTTTTGTCCCCGAACTTCTAGAAAACAACGCGTAGACCCTCTGTAAACATTTTACTGAGCAGCCTCTTCCTCTAACATTTAACCTGCACACTACGACGGACGCCGCCATTGCTGCTCTGACGTGTATGGAATAGCGCATGCGCAAGAGATCAAAACGCAGGATACGGCCGTTTCGCCGCAATTGCCAGATTCCTTCCTTACCAGCTGCCGAAGATGTGTTTCATTTGGTTCCAAACCCACCTTTTCCCAAGTCCTCCGTTTAGCCAAAATACCAAGGATGCATCTGTGTATCCATCGCATAGAATGTATAAATATCGTGTTTTTTCTCTACCCACAATGCACCGCAAGTGTTTTAAAAAAAAAGGAAAAAAAATGTAAGTGAGATAGTAGGTGCGTTCAATTTGAGCAAGACCGGCGCAGTTTCGATCGGTGCTGATCGGTGTGCAGTGCACGTTGGTTAGATTTGTGTCCTACTCATATATATTTTTATTTATTAAGTCATATTTATAACATAAACAAATGAATGAATACAGATCCAAAACAACTGCAGCGTGCATCTATCAATATTTCTGAGGCATTATGGATATGTGGAACTGTAAATATATACATACATACATACATACATACATACATAATGATATACACACAGTATATTGGAAAGAAGAAAAAGAAAGAAAAAAACTGCGTAACCTACGCGCCGGTGACGGAAATCTCGTGAGATCAAAACGAGAGCAGCCGTCTGAGCCAGATACCGCAGTTGTGAAAAAGCAACTGCAGCGGCTGAAACGCCCACTTGTCAACGGGTAAGGGACACCTGATTGGCTTATAGTTGAGTGTTGATCAGAAACGTAACGCGCTGACACGTCACTGCCCCCCACTTCCCCAGCACCCCACTCACTCAGCCCCCCCCACTCCTCCACCACCAGCTCTCTTTATGTTAAATCCTGATGAGCAAAAGAAGTTTTAATGTTAGAAACTGTTTGTGCTGCTGTCAGATATAGAGAACACAATCATTCACAACATTTTGCATAATATACGACTTTATGGGATATTAAATACGTAAACTCAGGGATAAGGCCAAAGACCTCTCCTAATAGCTCCATATCTAGAGTGCTCCGAAGCACCCCTGATTTACAATAAGACTGTGATAGTTTCACAAAAGGCAAACCCCTTATAATATCAATTATATTTCCTTTATTTTACCAGGTAAGATACTCGTTGAGATTAGAAATCTCTTTTCCAAGAGCAACCTGGCCAAGAGGGCAGCAAAGACATAATTACAACAATATTAGACAAACCAACAGTCAAACACAACAATACATACAATATATATATATACATACAAAAAAAAAACTTCAATAATAAAATTGTGCAAATTCTAAAAGCAGTCACATCGACCAATAGTATTCGTTTCACAATTAAATCAATTTGTTTTAAAAATACATCAAACACACGCGAGAAGTGCACTTCAGTCGTGATCTGAGTCACAAACGGTCCGGCTTGACAGAAACATCTTTCTCCGCCTCCTGCTGCTGCCGTCTGCTCTCATCTACAATCCAGGTGAGGCGCAGTTCATCCCGAATGCACCTTTTATCACCATTGTCAGGTCAGCTGATCTTTGCTATAGGCTTTCCAGTCACTCATGCAGAACATATCACATTCAGCTCTTGTTTTACAAAAAATGCATATGACATAAAGAAATAAAGTAAATAAATATCAACTAATAACTAACTGTAACTAACTATTCAGCTCTACAAATTTTTCATGAGCCATGGATCAGTTTTAGACTCAGACTGTCATTAAAAAGAATCTTGGGCTTGTTTTTCTTTCTTTCTTTCTTTTTTCTTTTTTTTTTTTATTTATTCATTTGCTTAACATTACACTTTATATTATAGTAGTCAAATGTTTAATGATGTATAACTCCCTAATTGTTAAAAAATACGCATTTGAGGGGTTTTTTTAGAAAATAAAAAACAGCAGCAAAACTGTGAGCAGGGCTTTTGAATCTGCAGCTCGTGACTCATGAGGACTGACCCAGGACCATTGACGGTACAAGAGCTGGACATAAGTAGTGTGATGTTACCCATTACGTTACGCACTTTGAGTTTGAAGCTCTTTCAGGCGACATTTTTGGCCGTTATTGAGGTTGCCATGTTAATTTTTTGGAGCCAGAAGTCCCAAATTTGGGCATATAGGCAGGGTTGAGTGCGCGTTTGCATGGTAACCAGTCAACCAATCAGGAGCTTGCTTGTTTAAACCAAGCAGACAGCAGCCAAGATCCACCATGACTTAATATAAACTCAGCATCGCTGCTCATTTATTGTCCCTGTGTTAGAGGTGCTCTCTGGCTGCTGCTCAACTTTAGGTAAATTTATTTGACATGAATATCTATGTTTTTTAATATTTTGCCACTTCACTTGTGGGTTATCTATGTTTATTGTATTTGTCAAGACTGTTCAAAAATACCTCCAAACTAAACTAGCTATAGTA
The DNA here is from genome assembly GCA_036850595.1 of Rhyacichthys aspro. Classification (NCBI taxonomy): domain Eukaryota; kingdom Metazoa; phylum Chordata; class Actinopteri; order Gobiiformes; family Rhyacichthyidae; genus Rhyacichthys; species Rhyacichthys aspro. The sequence goes on along the minus strand of CM072167.1, from coordinate 13,861 downwards.
ATAATATAGCTATCTATAATAATACTATAACATCCTCTTAATTATAAACTGTATGCTGTATAGAAATATCAGTTTTATGGTGCTTTGAGTATCTTATCACAAGTGTCAGTATTGTTGAATATGAATTCACCAACACAAGGTTACTGTTCAATGCTAGGGTCAATAGAAATATCTTTTCTCTATCATATCTATATTAGGCATCTGTGGTTGGTATTAGTTTTCTTTACCTTATAATTGCATTTTAATGACACATTATTGAATACCTTACTTAAATAATGGCTATTTAGACTTAGTTATATTAGTTAAATTAGTTTCAGTTTACTTACCATTTCTACTGCATGTCAAAGACCTCTGGAGCAACCTGAAAGTTCAAGAAACCCTTCCATCTTTGCGGCACTACTTAATTATTCCAATTCTATAAGAGACTCAAGACGTGAGAGACTAACAAAACAATGTATTTTATTATTTCTGATTTCCACAATAACTTCGCTGCTTATGGCATGCTGAAAAACCACTATAGTGACAAATAAATGATTTAAAATTCATCTGTTGGGCTTTCATCTACTGTCATGTATTTAAAAGTTTATTTAAAAATGAATAAAAAAACACTTTCTACAAGTTGGGTATTAACACTGCAGATTTAAGAGCTGTAAATGCTGTTTAAATTTGCTGTCATTGAAATCTGGAAGCACAAAAATAAATGGTGATTTGTCTGAGATTAAGTTTATTAATAAGAAGTTGTGTTGTAGGTTGTTGTAGTTGCTGGAGACAGGTCTGTTCTGGACTAGAGGTAAGATCTTAAGCCCGAGCCCGAGTCAGAGCCCGACCCGGCCCGAAATTCGGGTCGAGTCGGGCCTAAAATGTCAATCATTACGTTCGGGTCGGGCCGGGCTTCTCTCTCGCTGACTTTTTTTTAATAAATATATGTTTATAAAAATGTATACTTTTATTTTAAATTTCGTTTAAACAAAACTATAGAAATAACAATTTCATATATCTTTTCCCATTTATTTGATTTGCATTATTCTATTTAAAGCCTAGTGGGCTGCAGTATTTCTCTGCGTAATTAAGCGAATGCGCATCAAGATCTCTCTTTCACTCTCTTTGTCTGGCCTCTTATTCTGTGTTCCAGCGTTATTTCGTTGTGCAAATGCATTTATCATGATCATAAAAATATGTAGATTATTTTAACCTTAAGAAATCTTGCTTTTTTTTTTGCCAAAAATACTATGGGATAAATTGAAATTTCGGGTTTGCTTCGGGCTCGGGCCTGCAAATCAAGTTAATTGTTCGGGCTCGGGCTGGGTTGGGCTTTAATGCCCGCGGGCCTGGGTCGGGTCGGGCTGGATTTTTTAGGCCCGATCTTACCTCTATTCTGGACCAACAAAGAGAAGAGAACCTAAAATCAGCCATATAAGACCACTTCAAGAGAAATAACCACATTATGGACTGGGACAAGGCACGGTTCATAGGATCGGAAAACAACAAATTGAAAAACACTGGATCAAAGAGTCGATAGAGATTAGAAAGAGAGGCACCAACAGCATAAGCCGCGACAACGGAGCCTTCCTCCTATCACACACCTGGGACACCCTCCTCCAGAGACTATCGGGTGACAGGTGGCGTGGTCAGTTTGCGCGCCAAGCTGACCACGCCTCAGGAAGTAGCTGAAAAGAGGCACGTCACCTCAAAGACCTGTGACAGTTCTGAAGATGGCTCGCAGATAGCAGCTGTAACGTGTCGACAAGGTAATACATCACAAACAAATTGTCTTTAATATAGAAATGAGTTATCGACAGAGGAGCAGCTGTACACAGGTAACTGTTCTGGCCCAACAGAGGAGCAGCTGGAGCCACCTCCAAAGGAAGAATCATGGCAATTGGGAAACAACCTATGGCTGTTTCACAGCTGCCAGAATCCAGTCTGCCCCTCATAAGCCAAGGCTAAAGTCATAGGTGACTCCTCATGAGTCTTTAGAACAAGCCTCAAAGCGGCCGAGCTGCGTCATCAAAAGCCCTGCCCACAGTTTTGCCGGTTTTTAATTCGCTATAAAAATGGCCCGGTACTTCCCGGTTACTTACGGTGTATTTACAGTGCAAGTTTTCTAGTACTTCCCGGTAACTTACTGTGTAATTACAGCGTAAGTTCTGTAGGACATACTGGTCACAAATTGTAATGAAGGGGTATAGCCTGTAATTAAGGGGTACAGAGTGTAATAAGGGGTAGAGAGTGGAATGAAGGGGTACGGAGTATAAATAAAGGCTACAGAGTACACTGAAAGATACTGATTTATTTATTCAACTTTATTCAGCTTTAATCTTTGACAGTGTATCTAAAGTGTTATATGCTTAGCCACAGAGCCGGCTTTAGGCAAAGGCCATCTAGGCGGTTGCCTAGGGCACCATCTGCTGGAGGGGGTGCCCAGCTGCACCCCTCAAAAAAAAAAAAAAGTATATATTTTAAATAAATAACAAATAATTAAAATAAAGTGAATGGTGTTATTTCTTCTTTGTACTCTAATATGAAAAAATAAAAAATAAAAAAATCTTAATGACTTCTGATTGACCTGGCCAGCCTGAACCTGACTGACGGGGGGATGGGTGTATTGTTGATGTGCATCACAGCAGCGGTCCCTAAATTGATGGATGTCACATCAACAAGTAATTTGACAAATTTGTATCATGAAAAGGCCGTCCAAGCCATCAGGTGCTGCTTTCAGAAAGTGGAGAAAAGAGGAGGAGGAAAAAAGGCCCAAAGTAGAGGTATGTAGTTGTTTATTCTAACATTAAAGGTCCTATATTATACTATTTTGAACATTATACAGTGTATTTTGGATACATTTAGGTTACCATATCACGTTTTCCAACATGAAACACACAATAATGATCTTATACAAGTGGTTTGGATGAGCTCTCATCATGAGCCCAAAGTGAACGGTCTGATTTGGCGCTGTCACTTTAAGGCTCAGCTCTCCCGTGTTGGCTTCGCCCACTCATGACGTCACGCTAGCACTGCGCTGGAAACAGACTGAAGTAAACATGGTACATCATAGTAATAACTTTTTCAGCAATGGCTTTGAGAGTAACTGAGCCGTATATCTTCGACCCAGAGTCTGACCCTGAGTTCGAAGAACATGAGCAAACACAAAAACCTTGAAGGCTTCTAGAAGACGTTTCTGCTTGGTAAATGAGAAACTATTTATTGTGTATGTTTCTATGGTGTAGCCCGTCGCATAGCGCGTGTTAACTGCTTCTGTTTATAGGTGCACATGTGGAAATGGCCATACAATGCCTTCTGAAGTCGAGAATGTATGCTGCCTGGAGACTCCTAAGGTAGCTGTTGTGCAGTATATTGAAAGAACTATAATAAAGTAGCCTAGCAATATGTAGAGCTATGCAGTAATACTTGTTAGTAATACATGTTGCTGACGGTAAGTAAGCTAACACAGTAGCAGCGATGCTTCTTTGTGCATCTGAGCTGCAGAGCACGGCACTTGTTGACAGTTCAGGAGAGAGGGGCTGGAGGAGTGTGGAGGAGCACTTCCTGGAGAGGAGTGGTTTACTTCACATCGTCACTGCGTGAAACAGCTCGTTGAAAGGACTGTAGCTCAAACTAAATAAATTACTTAAACATGCGCGAATTAAACAAAACACAACTTTGGGAATGTGTTTGAGGTTGAAACAACGTTAAAACATGGTTAAAAGCTCAGAAAAGTCGATTTAGCATAATATGGGACCTTTAAATACTGCTGTTTAACTTTTCATTTGCACAAGCTACGAGGCTAGCGAAGTTGAAATAAACTATACCGTAGCTAGCCACTGCTTGTTACGGTGTTACTTTGTAATTAAAGACAGTGAGTGTGAGCTTCTCGAAACTGAAGCTTATAAAAACCTACCTCAGATCTACAATGTCTCAAGAGCACCTCAGTGGACTTGCTTTAATCAGCATAAATCGGGAGGTGTCTCGACAGGTATCATTTGATGAGACCATAGATGCTTTTGCTGCTAGGAAGTCCAGACATGTACAATTTTAATCAGACTTTGGACAAAAGTGCTACTTTATAGTTTTAATTTGGTATTGTTTGCACATTATGGCCATTGTTTAAAAGGACCATTGCACTGTTTTGTATTGTTTTTGAACATGGCACCTTTTTATTTTAAGACATTTGCACAAAACCTGAACGGTTTCAGTGGTTTCATTTATGTTAATTTATTTATTGTTTATATTGTTTATTGTTTTGTTACATGGTCTTGTTTGCACATTCAGGGCCATTGTTAATAAGAACAAGTAGCACAATTGCACAACTTTTTGAAACAAATATTTTAGTTAAACCACCAGTTGTCTTTTAAATTTACTTATTTTACATAGCACTGTTTTGTGTTGTTTTAAACATAGCACCTCTGTATTTTCTCAGGACATTTGCACAAACCCTGAACAAGAACTTGATCTTTTATTTAAATTTTCTAGTTATTTCATATTGTTATTTAATGTTGTATTATTGTGTGCATTTGTGTGTTAGTGTGTTTTATTATACTCATGAAGATTATACTTTTAAGATTTTTAAGATTAGGCATATGTGTCTTGGTCCTTTTTTATTTGAGCGGGTGTGGTGTGCCGGGGGGATGGGGGTGCGGCAAATCCCAATCTTGCCTAGGGCACCAAATTGGCTAGAGCCTGCTCTGCTTAGCCAAGCTGATGTATTTTTTAAAAATGTTTATAGTAAATGTAAAACAAGAAGGCAAAAATAATAGACAGAAATTCATTTAATTCAGATATTTTATTCCAAAAATGACACAAGTACAACATGCATATCCATGGATCGATATTTGTTCATAATACAGAGCATTTACAATTCAAGTACCAGTACTTTCAGGAGGACTTAGGCGTAATTACGGCCTTAGTCCCCTTTAATTAAGAGGTAATTAACCGAGCAACCGGGCCATATTCTAAAGCGGGACTTTCGCCTTAGTACCGGTACTTTCAGGGGAACCTCCAGTACAAACTCAAATCAGCACTACACAACTGGAGTCCATTTGAGGCCCCATACCATTGAGCAGCAGTAATGTGCAGTAGGCAATACTACAGGGCTATGAGGCTATGAATCAAAAGAATGACAAAATCATTTTGGATTGTGAACAGACTCTTTGTCATTTAAGTCAAATATGCAGCTTTAAGGGTGTGACCAGGAAATATTTGTTTTTTAAAACGCTAGTACCTACACAGCAAATTCAGAAGTGTTAAATTGTGAGTGTTGGAGTTGCAGAGTGTTGAGTGTCAAAAATTCAACACTTTTTTTAGTTATTTTAACAATGGTAGTGTTATTTGGTGAAATGAGTTAGTGTTAATTCACAGTGTCAAACCAAAACACTTCATAAGAGTAGATTTTAAAAACAAAAACACAGATCAAGTGTAAGTTTGCAAAGGCTCTGTGACGTGATATCCATGCATGTTAAATTTATAAAATTTTATTTTTAAAGCCCCTAAAATTTAAAAGATACTGGTAAATGAAGCCTTGTGGTCAAGGACGAGTGGTGTTTAATGGTAGGTTACGTGGTTACGCGCCGCATGTGAGCGTTTTGCGTCTGGTAATTCAGAAAATACAGGTAACAAGCTGCGTTAGATGACACAAGGATATTGAGAGAGATTTGGATAAGGATATTCTGATGTTAAGTAGCGTTAGAATGCGCTAACGCTAGCTGGCTGCGGCTAAAGTTATGAGTTCAATAGCATAGCATTTGGTGTTTTGCTGGTTCTAAATTAAATATAGCGACCAAATGTGTGGTGTGTTTTTTGGGGGGGTTAGCCTCATATTCAGTCGCTGGGTTTACTGCAGGGCATGTTTGCTCTCTAGTTTTTTTTTTCCACCACTAAATTCAAAGCTAACACGGTTAGCTGTTACTGCTGTTTTGGTTAGCCGTACATGAGTGCCTCGTGGAATGCTGGACATCTAGGTAGAGAACTGGTTTGGCACTGGCAGTGAACGGTTATTTATAGACCCCTTAACCGCCTACGTCACTGTGACGTCACCACACTAGATGGAGGCAAAACACAGGAAAACAGAACTAGCTACCACCGGCGTTGCATGTAAAATGTCTTCGTGTTGTGTTGTCGGATGTCAGAACAGGAGGAAAAGTGGCTCAAAACTAAAGTTTTATCGTATACCAGCCAACATTGTCCACCACAAAAAACAGTTGTGGTTAAACGCAATTAGACGCAAAGATTGGAGACCATCATAAAGAATGCTCGCGTCTGCATCGCACATTTCATATCAGCTAAGAGATAACATGAAAAGTATCTGTGTAATATTGTATTGGTTATTATGTTCAAATTGGAATTCATTAAGGGGAATGTCGGATTCTTTACCGCTACATTTCATTTGCACATTAGCGAGTGTTAGAGTCTTCGTAAAAATAGCTTCAAACCAGGACTAAACCAGGGCTAAACTAGGTGTAATAAATGTAGCTTCAGTCCAGGACTAAACCAGGGCTAAACTAGGTGTAATAAAAATAGCTTCAAACCAGGACTAAACCAGGGCTAAACTAGGCAACCTTATCTCGGCTGTAAACACTTGGTGTCTCGATGAGGAAGGTGTAGATGTCCGGCCACTCCACCCTCGGCAGCCCGGGCAGGTCATCATGCCACCCCCCCTTCAGTGTAAGGATCGGCCAGTCTGCTTCCATCCGCCAGCGTTAGCTTCGCAAAGTAACTGTCACAGTCTCACACGGAAAGCGACTAAACATATGTTGAAACTAAATGACTAGCGTTACTTGTTTCCGCCTCCATTTTTAAAAGTACACTCCAAAGCAGCTCATTAGCTAACGTCAACACATTGCCTCCAGGGCCTCCTTTTGCCTCCAGCTAAGCCCCGCCCACCAAAATTCGCTGGAATGTTTACAAACATTTAAAGGGTCTATATGTATGCAGAGTAAGAGTATGCCGCGTTTTTATGTTTATATCTTTACCTTTCCCTTTAAAGTGACCAATTCAATTCAATACATATAAAAGTCATTTTAAAGCATTATTTCAAACATTGCATCATATTGCTTATAGTATATTTCTACTGTAATTTAAAGTAAACTTGCAGTGACTGTTTTTATATTGTAATTTATTTAACATTGCTTTGTATTGTCTTTTGTTTTATAGTGTAATGTTGGTGAAATTTGGTAATACCCAGAGATATGTCAATGTTGAAGAATCTGAGGAAGGCTGTAAAGATTTCGGTACATTTCTTCACAAGGGTGAGTCGGACACATACAATTTTTGTAGTGTAGTGCAACCTAGTTAAGTTAGCTTTAAAATTATTTGTCATGTCTTTGCAAAAAGTATTAGTATTGTTTGCAAAAAGTGGGTTCTGTAAGTGATTTTGATGTAAAAAAAAGGCGAAATAGTCTTCAATTTTTAATATTTTATAAGCTGATGTGTTTGGAGAGCTGTTAAAAACAGGCAACCTATGGAGCCAAAACAGGCTCAAAATTAACGTAAACGTAAAAGAGGTATTGTAAACGTAAGTTGCGAGGATCGTAAATGTAAATCTAAAACTGTAAATGTAACTCTAAAATCATAAACAAAAAAATTTGCATAAACGAAAAAAAAAAGGGTTGGTAAAAGTATAACTTACATTTACGCTTCTTCTTTTCATTTTTTACTTCACAAGCTACGGTTACGATTAATTCATTTCTGACACTTTTTTAATGGGGGTGGGCTCAACGCCCATTGGCTGGAGTGACCGGATGTTACGTCATCACTAAACTACGAACACAAACCCCGCGCTGGCTGGTGCTACTGCGAGTCCGCAATGGAGGAAAATCATACATCTTTGGAGTAACTTTATATTATTTACATATTTTTGAACATAGAGAGTGATCAGAATTAAACATGACTCCTGTAACAAGCAGAAGATGATTGTATGTGTAGCTTTGACTCTGTACTGCCAGGGCAGTCTACCTGAGGATTAGGAACCAAGTTTGCACTCTGTCCCTGACCTTCACTCTCATGGCCTGGCTGGACATGCCTCTGCAGCACAGCAATGTTGGAATCAGTCTGGAGGCAATGCAAACAGTTATTGCAACAATACATAAATAAATAAAGACATTAGCGCCACCATCTCCGTATGTAACTAGCACACATTAGCATAGTTGATTCGATTTTCAGTGACACATACAAAGAAGCGTAAATGTAAGTTATACTTTTACCAACCCTTTTTTTCATTTATGCTAATTTTTTTGTTTATGATTTTAGAGTTTTAGATTTACGTTTACAATCCTTGCAACTTACGTTTACAATACCTCTTTTACGTTTACAATACCTCTTTTACGTTTACAATACCTCTTTTACGATTACAATACCTCTTTTACATTTACAATACTTCTTTTACGTTTACAATACCTCTTTTACATTTACAATTAATTTTAGTTAATTTTGAGCCTGCTTTGGCTCCATAGCAACCTTACTATAAATGTGTCAGCAGAAAAGTCAACAGGTGAGCTAAGGCCTTGATGAATACTGACAATTTCTGTTGTAATAATATTAACATATATATATATATATATATATATATATATATATATATATATATAATTTTATTTTTTATTTTCCAGTTGACGAGCTATGTTGTCCGGGGCTACATGCCCCTGGTAGGGTGTCCCAAGGCAAACAGGTCCTAGGTGACGGGTCAGACTAAGTGCGGTTCAGAAGGCCCTTTAAGATGAGTACAAGAACAAGGACTGTTACATCGCCCGGTATGGCGCAGCCGGGGCCCCACCCTGGAGCCAGGCCCGGGGTTGGGGCTCGAATGCGAGCGCCTGGTGGCCGGGCCTCCCCCCAGCCCGAAGGAGTGACGTTGGCCCGACCTCCCGTGGGCTCACCACCTGCAGGAGGAACCGTAAGGGGCCGGTGCAATGTGTATCGGGCAGTGGTCGAAGGCGGGCGCCTCGACGACCCGATCTCTGGACACAGAAGCTAGCTCTAGGGACATGGAATGTCACCTCGCTGGGGGGGAAGGAGCCTGAGCTTGTGCGGGAGGTTGAGAGGTACCGACTAGAGATAGTCGGGCTCACCTCCACGCACAGCTTGGGTTCTGGAACCCAAAACCTCGAGAGGGGCTGGACTCTCCACTACTCTGGAGTTGCCCGCGGTGAGAGGCGGCGAGCTGGTGTGGGCTTGCTCATAGCTCCCCAGCTCAGCCACTGTGTGTTGGAGTTTACCCCGGTGAACGAGAGGGTCGCCTCCCTGCGCCTTCGGGTCGGGGAGAGGTCTCTCACTGTCGTTTGTGCTTACGGGCCGAACGGCAGTGCAGAGTACCAGGCCTTCTTGGAGTCCCTGGGAGGGGTGCTGGAAGGCACTCCAACTGGGGACTCCATTGTTCTACTGGGGGACTTCAACGCCCACGTGGGCAATGACAGTGACACCTGGACAGGGGTGATTGGGAGGAACAGCCCCCCCGATCTAACCCCAAGTGGTGTTCTGTTATTGGACTTCTGTGCTAGTCACAGTTTGTCCATAACGAACACCATGTTCAAGCATAAGTGTGTCCATCAGTGCACGTGGCACCAGGACACCCTAGGCCGAAGGTCGATGATCGACTTTATAGTTGTTTCACCTGACCTTCGGCCGTATGTCTTGGACACGCGGGTGAAGAGAGGGGCGAAGCTGTCAACTGATCACCACCTGGTGGTGAGTTGGATCCGATGGCGGGGGAGGAAGTCGGAAAGACTTGGCAGGCCCAAACGTACTGTGAGGGTCTGCTGGGAACGTCTGGCTGAGTCCCCTGTCAGAGAGGTCTTCAACTCCCACCTCCGGCAGAACTTCAACCAGATCCCGGGGGAGGTTGGAGACATTGAGCCCGAGTGGACCATGTTCTCCACCTCCATTGTCGACGCGGCTGCTCGGAGCTGTGGACATAAGGTCTCCGGCGCCTGTCGTGGCGGCAATCCCCGAACCCGGTGGTGGACACCGGAAGTAAGGGATGCCGTCAAGCTGAAGAAGGAGTCCTATCGGGCCTGGTTGGCTCGTAGGACTCCTGAGGCAGCCGATGGGTACCGGCAGGCCAAGCGGACTACGGCTCGGGTAGTTGTGCAGGCAAAAACTCGGGTCTGGAAGGAGTTTGGTGAGGCCATGGAGAAAGACTATCGGTTGGCCTCGAAGAGATTCTGGCAAACCGTTCGGTGCCTCAGAAGGGGGAAATACTGCTCCACCAACACTGTTTACAGTGGAGGTGGGCAGTTGTTGACCTCGACTGGGGACATCGTCGGACGGTGGAAGGAATACTGCGAGGATCTCCTCAATCCCACTGATACGTCTTCCACTGAGGAAGCAGAGGCTGAGGGCTCAGAGGTGGACTCGTCCATCACCCAAGCTGAAGTCACAAGGTAGTTAAAAAGCTTCTCGATGGCAGGGCCCCGGGGGTGGATGAGATCCGCCCTGAGTTCCTCAAGTCTCTGGATGTTGTAGGGCTGTCTTGGCTGACACGCCTCTGCAACATCGCGTGGAGGTCGAGGACAGAACCCCTGGACTGGCAGACCGGGGTGGTGGTCCCTCTTTTTAAGAATGGGGACCGGAGGGTGTGTTCCAACTACAGGGGGATCACACTCCTCAGCCTCCCAGGGAAAGTCTATGCCAGGGTACTGGAGAGGAGAACCCGGACGATAGTCGAACCCCGGATTCAGGAGGAACAATGCAGTTTTCGTCCTGGTCGTGGAACACTGGACCAGCTCTATACCCTCTCCAGGGTGCTGGAGGGTTCATGGGAGTTTGTCCAACCAGTCCACATGTGTTTTGTGGATCTGGAGAAGGCATTCGACCGTGTCCCTCGCGGCATCCTGTGGGGGGTGCTCTGGGAGTATGGGGTCCGGGGCCCTCTGCTGAGGGCTGTCCGGTCCCTGTATGACCGGAGCAGGAGCTTGGTTCGCATTGCCGGCAGTAAGTCAGACCTGTTCCCGGTGCGTGTTGGACTCCGCCAGGGCTGCAATATGTCACTGGTCCTGTTCATAATTTTTATGGACAGGATTTCTAGGCGCAGTCAGGGGCCGGAGGGGGTCCGGTTTAGGGACCACAGGATCTCATCTCTGCTTTTTGCGGATGATGTGGTCCTGTTGGCTCCATCAGACCAGGACCTTCAGCGTGCACTGGGACAGTTTGCAGCCGAGTGTGAAGCGGCCGGGATGAGAATCAGCACCTCCAAGTTCGAGGCCATGGTTCTCAGCCGGAAAAGGGTGGCTTGCCCCCTTCAGGTCGGTGGAGAGTTCCTGCCTCAAGTGGAGGAGTTCAAGTATCTTGGGGTCTTGTTCACGAGTGAGGGAAGGATGGAACGGGAGATTGACAGACGGATCGATGCAGCTTCTGCAGTCAAGCGGTCGTTGTACCGGTCTGTCGTGGTGAAGAAAGAGCTGAGCTGTAAGGCAAGGCTCTTGATTTACTGGTCAATCTACGTTCCTACTCTCACCTATGGTCATGAGCTTTGGGTTATGACCAAAAGGACAAGATCCCGGATACAAGCGGCCGAAATGAGTTCCTCCACAGGGTGGCTGGACGCTCCCTTAGAGATAGGGTGAGGAGTTCAGTCACTCGGGAGGAGCTCAGAGTAGAGCCGCTGCTCCTCCACATTGAGAGGATAAGCGGAAGAAGATGGATGGATGGATGGATTTTCCAGTTGAACTTGATCTGTTTCCAGTGTCTGATAATCAACCAGTCAACCAAACATCAGACACATCTTCATCTTTGGTAGTATTGTCTGATTTACATACCACAGTAAGGAGCAATGGGGGACACTGAACAGGAAGCTACCAAAAAAAAAAAAAAAAAAAAATATATATATATATATATATATATATATATATATATATATATATATATATATATATATATATAATACCCTTAAAATTGCTACTGAGAAATATTGGCTAAATATTTGCTGTCTGTTTTCTCATTGCACTTGCTAAAAGTATTGTTGCTGTAACATTTGATAATGCTAATTTATAAGCGTTCATGTAATATTTGCATGTGACATATCTCAAAACCACCCAAGACTTAAAAATGCAGCGAGATTTTGTTCATTGGGTAAACACCTCTGCTGACTAGAGGGGAAAAGCCAGAAAGACTGAAGTTTATTGTTGATGTTTTATTATTGTTGTTGAGTTTAGTTGTTGACAAATAAACTTTGTTTTGTTTTATAGCACACAATGTTTTGATTATGGCGATGTTTTGTACATGCATGCTTCATCTCAGAGCTTACATGCTCTTGATACTGTTTACCATGGAGTGTTGAGGTTCATCACTAACTTAAAAACCCTCACACATCACTGTCTGTTGTATGAAAGAGTTGGTTGGTCCTCTTTGTCTCTGCGCAGACTGAAACACTGGCACCTTCTTATTTATAAAACTATTTTAGGTTTGCTTCCGCGGTACTTGTCTGTCTACATCCAACTGAGGAGATCAGCAGACCATCATCTCAGGTCACAGAGCCTCTTCTTGTTGTCTGTCCCCAGAGTCAGGACTGAACTGGGAAAAAAGGCATTTAGTTTTGCTGCACCTTTCTCCTGGAATGAACTGCAATTAGACATGAAACTAAATGAACTGGTTTCACTAAATATGTTTAAGAGATTATTAAATGTCTCGGAAGAAAAATCTTTGTGTTGCAGATGTTTTACCTGACAAACATATTTTACAGATTTCTTATTTGTGATTATTTTTAGTGGGTTTTATTTGTTTTTATGTCTTGATCTTTTGATGTTTTAGCATTTTAATGTTTTTACTGTATTGTCTCAAGGTTCTGAATGTGTGTCATTGTTTGTTGTAACTTGTAAATGAGCTGCTGTCTTGGCCAGGACACTCTTGGAAAAGAGATTTTGAATCTCAATGAGGTTCTCCTGGTTAAATAAAGGTTAAATAAAAAAAATAAAAAAATAAATGTTGGTTCCAGTAAAATTTGGTCAAACACAGAGGTATGTCAAACTGGCTGAAACTGAAGATGATTTTGGCATGTTTCTTATGAAGGGTGAGTCTCCATTATGGTCACACATTTTATATTTTATACAATGATAATGTCAGTGAATTGAGATCTTATAAGTAACTGTAGGTTTAGACAAGTGAAAGCAGGAATTTACAGAAGCTCACTGTATACCATATGGGCCACTTAAGACCACAATGTTTCTCAAACTTTTCACTCAAAGTACTATTTCAGAAAATATTTGATGTCCCAAGTACGACCTAGAACTTATCCAAATCTAAACAAAGACTAGGTCTTAAGTGTAATCTAGGAGTAAACTACCTCTAAACTAGTAGACACAAACAAACTATGACTAATCCAGTTCTGGACTACTTTTAAACCAGGTCCAAATCAGAAGTAAACTACAGCCACAGCACTTAAGACTATGTTATATTAAACGTTTTGTAGCTGTATTTTTAAACAGAAGCAAAATTGTCTTAATTGTCAAAAATTTTCAGTCATAGATAAGCTGGGTCTTCCACCTCAGACTCAGCTTTACCTGACAGATGGGACAGGAACAGAAGTCGATGCTGATGTGTTTGAGGATTTGTTAAAAACAGGCAACCTTACAATCAATGTGTCCACAGAAAAGTCAACAGGTGAGATGAGGCCTTGATAGTTATACACTGCTGACCATTGCTGTTGAATAATGCTGTATTTTTTTTTCCTCAGTTGATCTTGGTTGGTCACAAAGTTTACTTGGGTCACCTGAGTCAGACATTCCAACCAGTTACCTCTCCTCTGATTGGCCGGTTTAACCCCTCTCTCTCCTCTTATTGGCCGGTTTAACACCTCTCTCTTCTCTGGTTGGCCGGTATAACCCTCTCTACTCTGATTTGCCGTCTGAACCCCTCTTTCTCTTCTTATTGGCCGGTTTAA